>JAJPUD010003992.1:160894-210447 GCA_023553655.1 Myrmecobius fasciatus
AAGAAAGAAAGGAAGAAAGAAAGGAAGAAAGAAAGGAAGAAAGAAAGGAAGAAAGAAAACCTGATAGAACCTTAATTATTTACATAATACCTATGTCTGGCAAAACCTGATTTTTGAAATATCAATAATATTTTAATGTCAATTACATACATAACAAGAATCTAGGCAATATCAAATCAGCTACTTACTGCTGTCTCCAATTTTTTACCATTGCACCAAACATCCATAGTATCTTTTTCTGTAAGAGAAACAAGAAAGACTTTGATAAGTTAATGTTAGAATTCTGTATTTTGAGGGGGGAACTATTTTTAACAATACTATTTCAGAAAAATTATTATATTTTATTGCTTTTTAAAAATGCCTTTCACAATACAACTTTTTACTATAATACTTACCACTCTTTGATGACTTTGACATTCATCTAAATATTAAAGAAATTATAAGTGTTTATTCATTATTCAGACAAAAACAAGATAAATAAAGTTATGGGACTTTCCTTAACTCATGAAGCCTGTTTTCTCTACAAAGGAAGGAAAGATACTGTTATTAGTGGAAAGGCCAGGATACAACCCTAACTATACTAGTGAAGTAAAAATTGTTTATGTTTATATAAACACAAAGCAACAATAATTAACTATTATAATTAATACAGGATATTAACTAATATAACTAAGGATTAATATTCAGATCCATATACCTATCATAACTAAAATGAATCTCAGACAGTATTCCAAATTAAAAGATTAGAGTAAGGCTCATTGATTTTGGGATGTAGGAAAATGAGGGAGAACCAGAAAAGGAAGGAAGGCACTGAATCTTATGCTGTAAGAAAAGCTTAATTTGTCACAATGTATAAAAAAGAGCCTTTGTGATACATTTGTATGTCCCAATTTGGAAAACGTAGTCGAAAGGAATCATAATTTATTATTATTTGAGTGGTTTACTCAGAGTACCTACATTCCTAGAATTAAATTAATAGTATTCTATTACCATTTAAAATATAAGCATATGTGTTATCTCATCCAATAACATTTTAAGTACAGTGATCTCAAAACCATTTTATGATAAATGAGAGATACCTAGACAATATTTTATTTAGGGTTTTATATTTCTATTCTTCCTTAGATTCCCTTTCTCTATATAATCATTAGTCAAGGCTCCTGAAGAAGGTGAGTTCGGAGATGGCCTGTTTAATACTAGTATAGTATTATCAAGGTTTTCCTTTTGACATCATAAGTATTTCATTATACTGCTAGTTGTGCTTAGTTTATAAGAACTGAAAAATAAAGATTTCCTTGCTTCTTCACTTTTTTTTTCATGCACAAAATTAAATGTTAAGTACTCCAGCTACTAGTAGATGCATCAAAATGTTTGTGGCTTTCATGTTAAAAGCTTATATACCACAGTACTCTAAATTATTCCTTCTTTGCTGAGTAGTATTTCTCAAAAATCTATTAGAAGAAATTATAAAAGCATAGGTCCTAGATTCAACTTTTTCAGGTTTTCTAGCATAAGTAATAGGAAAAAAAAGAACATACATAAGAGAAATCCAAGGAAAAATAAAACCTCATCTTAGTTAATAACCTTCAACCTTTAATCTAAAAGCTTCTTTTCCAGAACAACAATGAAACTGACAGATTTGTGTTTTACTTCCTTGAATGGAACCCCAAGAACAAAGAAAATCCACAATTGAATAAACCCCTAGAAAATTAAAAGTAGAGCTAATGTTAATAATTTTGTGAGGATATCTAACATAAAACATGACAGAAGTCAAATTTTGAGATGGAAGGGACTAGTCCAACCTGATTAATACAAATGTTTTTACTGCAATGTATAACAAAATTGCTAATTAAATGATAGGAATACTTTTTTTTTTAAACAATTTTTGTCTCATTTTTATTAGTACATACTTTTAAAATAGGTTAAGGTCCCACTTAAAAGGACATGTTATGTCTAATCTTCAATAACTAATACTGCTTAAATATGTGGTAAGGATTTAAAGCCTTTCTCAGAACTGTATACTTCTACTGGTAATTTATTCTTTATGGAAGACTATTTTTATTTTAACTGATTCACATTTCCTTAATATTCCTTACGTCATTATAGAAAGGTCAATATAGAAGACCAACTATTAAAAATAAACATGTTACAGCTCACATGTTACAGCCCTAAAAAAAAAATCAATGGTTTAAAAAGGAAATTTGGAAACTTTGTTTATATGTCTCTTCTGAATATTCATGACGTTTATGTGGGTATCCAAAGAATACTTGTTCCAAACAAATATCTGTATACTGACAGCCTAACAGTTAAGGGCGGTGAAGGAAGAGGAAATAAGTGTAAGAAGAGAAAGATGGTATCTTTAAATTTGGATAATACTGGTATGAAATTTGTGGAACAATCAGAATTTTAAAAAACTGCAAGATTTCAATCAACAGTGTCTCTGAATAGAGAACAAAATCTGAAGATTAAAAGTCTTTTCCCTATCTGGTCTATTAGCAGATTGTATATTATTGAAAATTTGACCCCTTATACATTCTTAAAACAAACTTCTGTTATATCCCAACCATTGCCCCCAAAACACAAAACAAATGCTCTGAGAGTAGGGACATTTATGCTTCCATCTTTATGTTTTAGTACCTAGTGCAGCATATAATGATGACAAGAACAAAAGCAGCTAACATTTACATAATGCTTTAAGATTTACAAAGTACTTTTAATTAGTAATTCATCTGTTCCTTTCAACATGCTTAAGTTTAGATGTAGAAAAAAAAATCCTCCATACCTACATTCTATAAACAAAGTAAATCTTGGTTCTTTTTAACAATGAGGTGATTCAGGCCAATTCCAGTAGACTTGTGATGGGGAGAGTCATCTGCATCCAGAGAGAGAACTATAGGGACTGAGTGTGATCATAACATAGAATTTGCACTGTTTTTGTTGCAGTTTGCTTTCTTTTTTAAATTTTCTTTCTCATTTTTTCCTTTTGAATCAGATTTTTCTCGTGTAGTTTGGTAAATGTGAAAATATGTTTAGAAGAACTGCACATGTTTAACCTATATTGGACTATTTGGAAGGGTGGGAGAAAAATTTAGAACACAAAGTTTTGCAAGGGTGAATGTTAAAAATTATCTTTGTATGTATTTTGAAAATAAAAAGCTATTATTAAAATTTTTTTAAAGTAAGTGTTATAATTTAGTTGCTTCCTATTCAGACGTAGGACATATCTATCTTTGACCTAAAATTTCCTTAATGTAATGGATATATGTTATCACTCTTACACATAATTAATACTCATTTTCAAAAAAGGACTTGTAAGAGAGAAAATTTAATTCAACTACAAATAATATATTTTTATGTGTTTGGATAATTATCTTATTTTCAAAGAAGGGCCACTGAGGCTATTAACAACAAAAATAACAATAATAACTAAATTTATGTAGCACTTTTAGGTTCATAAGATGGTTTATATATGTTATCATATTTGATTCTTTTATGTAAGTCTTAGTGGGGATTAAATACCAATATATATATTATTGCTAAAACTGATGATTTCAGGTTGACAAGATTCTTGGAACTTGTAAATATAGCATACATTCATAGGAAAACTACTTCTGATAGTTTTGGTAGAGAATGCCAAGATAGAATTGATAAAAAAACACTCTCACTAATAACATTTTCTTCCTTAAAATCATGGTTCCTAATGTTCTTAACAATTTGGTACACAAACTTGGACTTTAGGTTAAAAACATTCATCCATTCATATAAAAAATTTCCTTTAGAATTGGCACATTAGAAATAATCTAAGAAAATAAAAATTGGGCCATCTTGGTCATCCCTATTCAGTTTTTTCATGAAAGAGTTAATGCCTAAGAGGAAAAACCTAGTTAAACAAACATGAAAGAGGTAAGTCATCTAAAACACACAAAAAAATACTATAAATGATTAATAGATATTACAAAGGAAACACAAACTTACCCAATACAACTCTAAAATCTGCACCATCCAAACGTAAAACCCAAGTATTTGTTGTTTTTGATCTGTTTTCCATATATTTCTTCAGGCTTTTCCCATCAATTTCCAGTGTATATTCATAAGCAAAACCACTGACAGCATCTATATTTATGGTAGCTTTTGTTTTTGCAACTCCAACATTAAATGTTTCTTTGCCCACCAGTTTGAACATCCATTCTTTTCTTATCTCTTCCTAAGTAGTAAAATATAAAAGCAGAATAAGAAGAAAATACTAGAACGATTAATTAAATTCTAAATAACTCTTGCATCTGCTTTATTATAAAGGCCTATTTTCATTCATCTCCTTAAAAATGGCTGGAAATACTTCATTTGCTTGAAGAGAAACTCAGTTTTCCAATGGAGGTGGCCTTCTTCTGAGAGCTGACAATGACTCTTATTCTAAAAAGGCTTCCTGTTATACATGATCTGCACAAAAAAAAAAAAATCTCTCTCTCTCTCTAACTTACTGCTATTATTACTTATTAGTTAGAATTAGTTAACTAGGATGGATTATTGGCTCCAAAATCATGGAATGAATTCAAATTCATAGAATCATAGTTATTAAAGCTGAAAAATGTTTTAAGTATAACTCCAAATTTCCACAGGATAAGGTATTATTATTTCACCATTCTTGTTCTACAAACAATTTTATCCTAGCATCAATCTCTTCAAAACTGTAAAGTATAAATCAAAGTCAGAAATCTGAAGGTAAAAAAAAAAAAAAAAGCTTTTTTCTGTATTCAGCTTTAATTGTTCACACTAGTTAGTCTGTATCTTAGACAAGTATAAACCACGCATACATATTAATTTATAAACAAGATCTAGGTTTTCTTCCTACCTTTCCATCTACATACACAACCCGTTTTCCTGAAGTGGTCCCATGTTCAAATTCAATCTTGTGAATACCATCACTTAAGGCAACATCCCAAACCGCTACAAGATCTGTCATTGCTTCTAAGTGACTGTAACAAGATCTAAGGAAGTGAAACAAAGCAATTTTCATGATGTTAAAAATAATTGCAGAAAAAGGACAAAATCTTTTGCCACATAAGAAAATACCTGATTTTAAAATGAACCTGTTATTACTGATGTAAAGGAGAGATTATTCAAGAGCTATTAATTATCCAAATATAACTTTTTTCTAGTACATCCAGTCTTCTTTAAGATACAAACTACTATACATGATTATAGATCTTTAATTCCAAACAAAGCCTCCTTCATTTTAATAGGATTAAAAATCTATTACTCTTAAATAGAACACCTTGCTCCAGGATGCAGTTTTATAAGGTCAGTCTTTAAAAACTAAAATACAAGTAGTGGTGAATTATATGTTTTCCTACATTGACTCAACTACTATAAATAATAAAAATCTTCTAATTCAAGATGGTAAAGTTTATTATTATCCAATGTGTTTTATTATGCTAATGCTAATTTACCTAACTAATTGAAAGTGAAAAACCTGAAACTCAAGGAAAATGAATGCTATATTCAAAATTCAAACAATTAAAAACATATAGTTATCAACAGCAACTTTTTGGCCAATTTTAAAAAAAATGAACTGTTATTTACCACAAACTTCTGATATACTATATGTGATGTGTATGACAATACTTCTAGACCTGTGACAAAAGTTTATGTTCACAGTAAATGTATAGATATGATTTATGTAATACTGAAAAAAAGTAGCCGTATAAAACATCTCTTTAATAGAATGTATGCTTTGATTAATGTGTTTATTATTATAATAACACAATAACAGTCATATATCTTTTTTGGATGCCCATAACAATTCTTATTATTTTCATGTCCTAGTTTATATTGCAAGGAAAGCTATTTACCTTACTTCATCTTCAAAGAGAGCAATCTCATCTTGGGATGCCATAGTTATCAAAACAGCCTTTAATCCAATTAGCAGCCAGGAGAGAGAAAAGCAGAATTGCAGCAAAGAAATATTGAGAGCAACAAAGATCACTAATCTATTAAATACTTTTGTTATCCATCCATTTGGGCCTGTAGTTTACAAAGAGAACTTTTACATATCATAGAACTGGTATTTCTAATCCCTAGACCATAATCTAAATTGTATAAAATATGGCCAATTATACTTTTATAAAAATGTTTTCAAGAATAATAATAGTACAATTTACTTAGATATGGAAGGGACCTTAGACTTATCTAATCCAATCTTCTAATTTCAGAGGGAAGTAAACAAGGCTCAGAAAGGTTAAGTGATTTAATGTTACAAAGCCAAGTAGCAGAACCAGGATCTAGAATGGTGACTGGCCTTGATCAAATTCATCTTCTGAGGAGTAAGTGAGTTACTGTTCCACTTACATTTCAGTATAGATTTTAGATTTTAGTAAACTCTGCAGATTCACAGATTCAGGACTGTTAGTATACATACTCAAATCAGCATGGGTTCAATGGTTTTCTACTTATTCCTTTATGCCACCCTAAGATGAAATCATTGCCATAGCCTTTATGGCTATACCTTTTTTTTTTTTTAACATAAAAAGAAATGAGTTGCCCAGCTTGGTTGGAGATAACCATAAACTATAAAGTATTTAAGAGAAGTATTAAGGAGAAAATGGCAACTAAGAGGTTTTTTCGAATAAGAAGAATGTAAAGAACAAAGAAAGGGGAAAGGTTTAGAAAAAAACAAAGTCCAAAATATTTTGTGCAGCAAACAAATATATCCCAATTTGCTCACAAATCTTTGTGTCAATAGCAGACTAGGAAACTTTTCTATTCCTGGAATTAGTCTCAGCCCAAAAAATAGAAAAAGGTGTCTTGAAAACAAAAGCACACAGAATGTGTATATGCAGAACAAACCTCTAATCCCGATTGTTAATCTGGATAATTCTGCCAGTACTAATTTTTGAATCTACACAAAACAATGTCTGCAAGTCACTGAAAAGTGCTGCTTCTCTTTGGGGCCAAAGTAAAAAATAAAGCATTGCTGAGGATACAACTACCACTATAATCAAAACACATCTACAATATCACAGATACTGTTCTAAACTATTTACATTCTAATGTTAACTTTAATAGAACTTTGCCTTCTATTATCATCTCTTATTTCTAGAATCTGTAATATAGCAAAAAGCTAAAAGCTTATTATAATTATGCCTACTAGGTCTTTAGTAAAGAACTATTGTGCATTATAAGTCATTATTACCAAGCTGCCTATTTTCAATGTCAGAGCATGTGTGAAAGTGTTTTCAGTGAAATGGCTGAACTCAAGACACTAGTAATAACTGTGACCCAAATACTAATAGCACCTTACATACATTTAGAACATTACAATGTTAAAAATGTTTCCACATATGTTAACTCCTTTTGTGCTCTATATAACAAACTAGACTTAAATAATAATCAAATCTAAGGAAATCATGGAATTTTAGAGTACTAAGGGCTTTTAAAATTTATCACAAATTATTCACAATGAAATCTAAAAAGTTATTCACAAAATAAAATTGTGAAATCAGTGGATTTCACAATTGAGGAAAGGGAATAAGAGAGGGATTAAGCAATTTGTCCAGCTAAAGCCAGAAGTCAAATGCATGCCTCCCAATTCTTGGGTAACTAATTTCTTTACAAAATCACTATATGTATTAAATTACCAGATTTCACTGATGATGCACAAAAGAAAGCCTCCAAATTAAATATCCATCATACAAATCTCACCTATCTTAACAGGTAAGAAAAGTGTTTAAAATTAAGCGTTTCTATATTGTCAAGTGAACATCTTATGGCAAAAGTTCTATTAGCTTTTAACTTCCATTTCATGGTAAGCAATGAATTATAGTTTTAAATATATTCTGTGAAAATCATAGAACTTTCTTTTTTTTTTTTTTTTTTTTTTTAAGGCAATTGGGGTTAAGTGACTTGCCCAGGGTCACACAGCTGTTACGTGTCTGAGACCAGATTTGAACTCAGGTCCTCCTGACTTCAGGGCTGGTGCTCTATCCACTGTGCCACCTAGCTGCCCCAATCATAGAACTTTCAAAACAGAATGATTTAATTAGTGGTCATCATAACTACAAAGTTATGTAAATACAAAAAGGGCTCTTATGGCTATCTTGTTAGAGGAGAAAGATCAAAGGATAAGACCAACTGGCTTTTAAAATTCTGTTCAAGAATAGGCACAGAAAAGGTCCTTGAATAATTAAGGACTAAGCATGAACCCCAGGATGGAATGACAGCAGATTATGAAAAGAAGGTTGCACTATATAACTTTTATGTTATGTATGTCCAAACAAATGACTTCTCAATTAATTTATACTGGAATAGATAGCAAAATTATTTAAATAGGAACTGAAATTTAAAATAAATGAATATATAGCAAAACAATTTAGCAACCTTTAATGAGTTTAAATCACTAAGAATATAAAAAGTTGAATTTATGTTATTGAAAGTACTCCAAGAGCAATTTGGAGCTATGCTCAAAAAGTTATCAAACTGTGCATACCCTTTGACCCAGCAGTGTTTCTACTGGGCCTATATCCCAAAGAGATTTTAAAGGAGGGAAAGGGACCCACATGTGCAAAAATGTTTGTGGCAGCCCTTTTTGTAGTGGCAAGAAACTAGAAATTGAAAAGATGCCCATCAATTGGAGAATGGCTGAATAAATTATGGTATATGAATGTTATGGAATATTCTTGTTCTGTAAGAAATGACCAGCAGGAGGATTTCAGAGAGGATTGGAGAGACTTGCATGAAGTTATGCTGAGTGAAATCAGCAGAACCAGGAGAACATTATACACAGCAACAAGACTATACGATGATCAATTTTGATGGACATGGTTCTCTTCAACAATGATGTAATTCAAACCAGTTGTGCTGCGATGAAGATAGTCATATACATCCAGAGAGAGGCCTGTGGGAACTGAGAGTGAACCACAGCACAGCATTTTAACGCTTTCTGTGAATATTTCCATGCATTTTGTTTTCCTTCTTAGGTTGTTTTTTTCTTCTTCTCTTTCTAGATCTGATGTTTCTTGTGCAGTAAGATAACTGTATAGATATGTATACATGTATTGTATTTGTCATATAATTTATCCTATCTAGCATGTATTAGATTACCTGTCATCTAGGGGGGGGGGGGGGGGGGGGAAGGAAAGGAAAAGCTTGGGAAAAAAAAGTTTTTTTTGCAAAGGTCAATGTTGAAAGGTCACTCATGTTTTGTAAATAAAAAGCTTTATATATAAAAAAAAAAGTACTCCAAGATTTGAACTCTGAAATCCTCTAATCACAGACCTATATCCTTTGATCTCTTCTTTTGCCTCACTTCTCAACTTCATCATTACCACAACCTTTGGTTCATAAGTTTGCAGCTGATGCCAACCAAATCTTCAATTTCTTGGTTATGTTGGTATCAAGTGGTAATCCTGAGAAGACTGAGAACATATTCTTGTCTAAATCATGAAAAAATACTTGTCCTTACTTCTCCGGGAACCTTTCAGGCACAACTTAAGCACTACTTCCTTCAAGAAGACACTTGTAGTAAACATAGTATATGACATTCACTAGAATGCATGGTCTAGATTTGAACTCAGGTCCTCCTGACTTCAAGGCTGGTGCTCTATCTACTGTGCCACCTAGCTGCCCCTAAGATTTAATTCTTTATGTAAAAATAAACAAGCATAGCTATCTCATTTTGTCTTTAATAAATGGTAAAGTTATATGTATACCAGAGAATTATTTTAAAATAAATTTCTTTATGATTTATTATTGGTAAATGTTTGACTTGTATACCTATTTCATATACCTATATAACTGGGGGTACATAAAAATTTCTTGGGCAAAAAAGGGTTATGAGTGGAGGTCACCATGCTTACTTAATTACTAGATCTGGTGGCATTTTCTTAGGTCTCCTCTTTCTTCACCTTTCTGCAATACTTAGCCACCACATCCTTCTTCATGTTCTACTATCATCTCAAACTTAACACATACAAAACAGAACTCATTATCTCTCCTCTACAACTCTCCCTTTTCCTTAATTTCCCAACTTCTGTAGAGAGTACCATCATCCTTCAAGTCACGAACATTTACAATTTTAGAGTCATCCTCTCTCATTCAGACGGATGTAAAGTCTTATCAATACTAACTCCCAAAATTTAGCTTGCATTTATCTTCTTTTTGTACACTAACATAGCCTCACTACCATAGTTGAAACTTTCATCAGCTTTTATTTGTATTATTTTAAAAATCTCCCTTTTCCTCTTTAATCTGGCCTTCCCTTGCTCAAAATTTTCAGTGGCTCCCTACTGCCTAGGGAATAAAATACAAACTAATGAGCCTAGTATACCTCAAGTTCCCCATAATGCCATACCAGTCATTTCTTTTGATTAAAAAAAGCAGGTGGCAGTGGTTTAATATAGATAATAATTCTTTTGGGGCAGGTAGATGGCACCGTGGATAGCATAACCATCTTAGAGTCAGAAAGATCCATCTTCCTGAGTTCAAATCTAGCCTCAGACACTTCCTAGTTGTGACCCTAAGGTAAGTCACCTAACCCTATTTGCCTCAGTTTCTTCATTTGTAAAATGAACTGGAGAGAGAAATGGTAAATCACCACTCCAGTATCTCTGCCAAGAAAACTCCAAATGGTATTAATAAAAAAAAAAAAAAAAAAAAAAAAGAAAAGAAAAGAAAAGAAGAAAACTCCAAATGGGGTCTCTCAAAGAATCACATAAAACTGAATAATAACAAAATAATTATTTTACTTAATTAGAAAACAACTAACAGTTTAAAAATTATTCACCACTAATTATTCACATCTGTTATCAATCTACTTTATAGAAAATGCAAGTGAGTTTCCTTTTCCAAAAAAGCTAACTACCTTCTCCCAGTGTTATATTTCCAGGGAATGAAAATCTGTTTTAACATTCACCCAAGCAAAACACAATCAGGAAGATTAATTTTCTGCAATAAGTCAAAACTGATCAACCAAGTCAATCAACAAGCATCCAGGACTCCTGTATACTACTTTGCTAGGCACAAGAAAGCCAAATATAAAAGGAACTCACAACCTTCACTGTGGGAGATCATATGCATGTAGATGTATTTATGTAAAATAAATGCAAGGTAATTGGGCCCGGCAGAAAGGATCCTATAAGCAGGAGAGGTGGTATTGGTCAGGAAAGATTTCATGTAGAAAGTGGCACAAGTTGAACTTTGAAGGAAATTAGGGATTTTTCTTTCTTTCTTTTTTTGCTGAGGCAATTGGGGTTAAGTGACACAACTAGGAAATGTTAAGTGTCTGAGACCAGATTTGAACTCAGGTCCTCCTGACTTCAGGGCTAGTGTTCTATCCACTTCGCCATCTAGCTGCCCCAAATTAGGGACTTTAAAAGAGGAACTGGTGACAGCATAATGATTCGAGATGGAGTGTGGCATATGAGAACAATAAAAAAGGCATCTTAAAAAACCATATTTAAATGATTTTGCTTCTTATACATGATTTCACTTTATTAGTACTACTGTTTATGTAATTTAATTGCAATATGGTTCTAACCTACCTTTACAGACATTTAATATTCCTTCCTTTGTGCCTCATGCTGGCGTGTAAATGATTCTGAGTTCTCAAAGGTTATGTCAGATCCTATCTACTTCTGGCAGCTTCTACCATGCTGGAAAAGATTCAAAATACCAACCAGGTGACAGAAGTTTATTGTTCCAGAACAAGTCCAGCTTAAATTCAGAGAGATTCATCATCATAATCATGACCATCAGACACATGGTTGGCTGCAGAAATTAAAAAATAATATTAAAATAAAAGGCTTGTGTCTTCCCATCAATTAGTTGAGAAAGTACTTACACTGATTTTAAAGAAGTATACAGTATGAAATATTGTATATTCTTTTGGAGTTTGTAGTAACAGGATTTGATCTATAATTAAGATTTGGTGATAAGTAAATTACTACCTTAAATTTCCTCATCTGAATAAGATAAGGAATTAAGAACGAATCAGAGGCAAGCCTTGAAATTTGTACATTTAATACTATTGTATTTTTGGATTTGAGGATTTTTGCTTTGTACAGAAACTTAAGAGCTTAGCCTTAGAAAATTGAGAAAGTGTGTCTCCATCTTTAGATGGCCAAATGAATCAAGTGCAGGCCTGTAATCAAGAAGAATCATTTTCTTGAGTTCAAATTTATCTGAATTCAAATCTGGCCTCAGACATTTACTGGTTGTGTAACCCTCCGCAAGTATTCCTTAATTTCCTCATATGTAAAACAAATTGGAAAAAGGAATGGCAAACCATTCCAGTATGTATCCCAAGTGAACCCCAAGTGGGGTGGAAAAGTGTTGGATAAGACTGAACCATCTCCTCCAAGGTTTCAAGGAAAAGGTGGAGAACTAATGAGGGTATAACATGGAATGCATTGTCAGACTCTATTGGTTTACTGTTGGTTCTGCTGAACTGTCTTTTCCCTTAGAAAAATTATTTGTTCCAAGATATAGCTTGATGGATAAACATTTTATTTAATATAAATGGTGAATTAATGGAAGCGAAACTGATGTTGAAACAAATGATACCAATACAAATATTAAAAAAAATTTAAAAGGACAAAGCTTTTTATTTTGGCTTCAATCTAGTTAATTCTAAGTTATCTTCAAACATTTAAATTTCAGTAACATAATACTTTATCCAAAGTAATATCATCAAGTACTAAATGAGCAATTTTAATTGTAGTTACATGGACGTAAAAAAAAAAAAAAACAAATGAACAGGAAAACAATCTATTTCATGTGTGTGTAAGAGAGGAGGAAGATTTTAAAGTTTAAATATACAGGATAGGAAAATTTTCTATTTCACTGTGTGTGTTCGTATGTCTCAAAAGTTTTGAGACTTTACAAATACTTATTTGTAATTTCACCTATAGATGTTGACTTAAAAAAAAATCTTCATCAAAGCAAGACAAACTTAAATCCTACAAGTTTCAAAGTCGAATTTTAAGCATCATTTTCGATTCTTTCCACAATTTGGAATAAAAGCATATGATGTTAAAACTTTTTTGCAACTATATTTTTCACCCTAACGCTGTATCAATTAAAAAAAAAAAACTCACGATGCTTTTGTTTTAATCCAATTACTTCTTATATAACTTAAAAGCATTTAAATTTTGCTAACACGTATGCCTAATACTAAATGATCTATTGTAATTTTAGTCTCGTGGATTTCAAAATTGACCTGAAAGAGAAATTAGGCTTCTTTTTTAAAAATGTTTTTGGCGAATCCAGGGGTGGACGAATCTTAGAGGGAGTTAGCGGATAAAACAACGCCCACTAGGAGGCGGAGGGGAATCTGCTTATTTATTTAACAAAAGCATCCAAAGAACAGCGCTAGCAACGAAGTTTGTTTGACGTTGTTAGGATACTTAGCCCGTACCCAACTTAGGCAGATGGTCCCGCGGGATTCAGAAGCCGCGCAGCATCCCCGGGAGCGATCGTACTGACCGCGAGGGGAACAGCGCAGCCCGACCCCGCGCGCTCCGCTCACCGCCCCTGGGCACGGACGAAACCGAGGCTCGTTTCCCGGTAGTTCTCGCCTCCTGCCCCCTTCCGCTACTCGCCCCCAGTCTTCCCGCCCCAAGAACACGGCGGTCGGCTGCCTCCGGGCGGGGAAAGGGTCCTGGGGAGAAGAGGAAGCCCCGGATGGGGTCGTAGAGGGAGAGATGCGGGAAGCGGAAGGTGCGCGCACGCCAGAAAGACGGGGTGCCCCAGGGCCGGAGGAGGCTGGAGGAATGGGAGCACCGGTAGAGCGGCTGCCCCTTAGCTTGCGCGCGCCAGCCTCCCGGCCTGCTTTCCTTCCTCCATCCCTCCCAATCTTCAAGGCTTTTTCCCCGGCGCGCTCCAGCGGCCCAGCCCCGCCCTTGGCCCAGTCCAGAAAGCCCCCTCACCCAGCTAGGTTCCGAGGCCTCCGCTCCTCCTTGCCGGCTCCCGCCACGCCGCTCCTCCCCCGTGCTCTCGTCCACCGCTCCTCCCCCGTGCTCCCGCCCCGGGGTCCTCCCCCGTGCTCCCGCCCCGGGGTCCGCCCCCGTGCCAAAATGGCTGCCGCCTCGGAGGGGCCCGAGCGGACTCGCTGCTGAGCGCGAGGCGCAGGCAACTACGGTGGCCACGGTGGCCTCGAACGAGCGCGGCGCGAGGGCTCGGCTGAGCCCGGGTGTTACCTGCCTGACCATTTTTGTTTGAGACTGGGTAGAGCGGGTATACCCCAGTGACTCTCCCTCAAGCCTCAGTTTCCCCTTTTGTTAAATGTTAACACTTAAAAGCCCCAGGTTCCTCAGATGGATACGAGATGTCATCAGAGTAGGCAACTTTCTACTGCACCTGAATAGGACTGAATGCATTCCCCATTCCAGTATATCCGAGGTTTCCCTTGTCCCATTGTGAAAAGTCTCCCAGAGTTTCTTCCACAGATCTTCCATGGCTGCTCTTCAGTGCCTCTGACCCAAACGTCTTTCTGCAGATCTTTTAATATCTTGTGGACAATAATACCACATATGCCCTTCTTTACATAACTGTTGCAACAGGTCGCCTATAACTTTTGTTAGTATGTTTATGTGACACTTGACAAGTCAGCCTCGGTAAAGTGCAGCAGCAGTCTCTTAAGACACAATGAATGGGCTTTCTGTTGCTATTTCAATGTGGTGTTGCAAGGTTCAATCCAATCATCAAACATCTGTGAAACGTCTACTATGTGTATGATACCGTGATAGACACTGTGAATGCAAAGGAAACCTCCTCCCCCCAGCTATATAATTCTTAGAGAGTTTACATTTTACTAGAAAGTGTGACATATAAAGATGTTATGCCACAAGAAATTGATGTGGACAATTTAATGTAGCAGAAAAGAGCCCTGGGTTTAAAATCATAGAACCGTGATTCTAATTCTGGTACTGCTAATTACCACAATAAAGTATGCTGCCCATATGAGATGTATGGTCTCCATGCTCAAAGAGGACCAAAATGACATCACTATGTTCTGGTCAAAGTCCAACATGACCAACTAGCTGATCAGACCAATACCAACTCAGAAAAGGCTCTATTACAGCTGGGGGAAAAATGATCTGTGTGAACATTTGGAGTGGAGATGTCTCCAAATTTGAATGTTACACTGGTTGTCTAAATGCAGTTTGAGGGAGGAATAGACAGGTTATCTGTGGATTCTTGTCCACTCATCTCAATGGAAGACTTTGATTCCTGACTGAGAACAGGAAAGGATCCTGGAGGCTGACAGCTCTGTTCTGACAAACTAGCCTAGAATTTTATCTTCTTCCCCTACTTAAATATTGCTGGTCTACAGGCTTCTTTTTTTTTTAAGCTTCAAACCACTCTCTTAGTTGCCATCTCATTTTTTCTTTTAATTGTTTTATAATATTTTGTTTCTTACATCCTCATATTCTCAAGTGTTTGTCTCAGAAAGCTATTCCCTATGATAAATAGTATTTTTAGAGAGGGGAAAAAAATAAACACAACTGATGAACACATTGAAAAAGCTTGAAAACATGTATAATGTGTACTACCTGTCAACTCCCCATCTCCAGGAAGGAGTAAATGGTTGGTTCTTTCTCTCTCTCTCTCTCTCTCTCTCTCTCTCTCTCTCTCTCTCTCTCTGTTTCTCTTTCTCTCTCCTCAAACTGAATACTGGCCTCTAAGGCCTAGGTTCATATAATTGCCTATAAGACTCCCTAGTTCAACATGAATCAGATTAAAATGTAAATGGGAACACATTGCACATGTCTTTGGACTTTTTCAATATATTGATCAGTTGTGCAGACTTTTTTCTTCCCTAAGAAATACCGTTTGCTATATGAGATGTTTCTGTAGAAGAGTGATGGATACATGGGATACCATGGTGATGTAAGACTCAAAAAATATAAATAAAATTTTATAGAATATTTTAAAAATGTAATTGGGGGAAATTTAGTGTAATAAATTGCAACAAAATATAGATAATATTTAATATATGGTTTTTCAAGTCAATATACACCTATTGGAATCTTTATGTATGGTTTAGTAGCCCCTATTTCTATTTGAATTTAATACCATCCTTCTAGATAACTAAAGCTATGAGTAGCTGAGACGGTGCCAATCTGAATTTCCTTATCTGGGAGGGATTTCCCTTTGTCAGTGAAATTATTGTCCTACTTCCTAGCCTGATCCATGACATACATATTCAGAGATTGTGAAACATTTGCCCTGAGATTAGAAATAGCTCTTCAAGTTCAGAGATCCTCTAGTAATTCAGTTTGGCTGGAATACAAAGTTTATGAAGAGGAGCAATACAAACTAGGACTAGAAACATAGGGAGATTTATTATTCCCTTTGTAATTTCATTTGCAAATATTCTCAGAATTATCTGGCTTAGTTGGAACTCATGTCAAACATTATATAGCTCGTCTTTTCCCTCTACTCCTTTTTCTGGTTTTGTAAGGCAGTGTTACTTTATCAAAATTCTCTCCAAAATGTATTGCAAATGAACTTGTACTTTAAATTAGTTTTGTCTTTGATTGCTTTGGGAACTCAAATATGAGGGATAGTTTTTAGTTTCTTTTGGTCCTTTTAGTATGATCAGTGATTTATATTGGATAGTTTTTGTTTCAAAAAATGGTGATATTTAGAGTTAATGTCTTTAATTTTATCCATTTTTTTCTAGTCAACAGTAGTAGATTAAATTACAACTATAGTTGCACACAATGCTATTTTTATCTATTCATAAATCCACAAATTAGCTGTTATTATTTTTATCTTCACTTCAATCTATCATTAGCCATTTGCTAAACTCCTACTATGTGCCAGGCACTGTGTAATATGTGTCAGGGGGTGACACAAAAATAAGAGTGAAATAGATCCTGCCCTGATTCTTTTGGAGGAGATCACATGTACATAAGTATCAAAACAAGGACAACTAGTTGGTGCAGTGGATAGGACACCAGCCCTGAAATCAGGAGGAACTGAGTTCAAATTTGGCCTCAGACACTTAACACTTCCTAGCTGTGTGACCCTGGGGGTCACACACTTAACCCTCAGGGGAAAAAATAAGTATATACAATTCCCAACCAATTTTTACCAACAGTACAGGCAAGCTAGTTCTAATTGAACTAGCAAGGCGTTCTACAAAAGAGTCAGGAGGTAACGTGTACCAGGCAGATCAAACCATGACCAATTTGACCACCACCTCTTCTCAGAATATGATAGGAATAATGGAGGCAGCCCAGAACCCTGAGATCAAAGGAAAAGAAATGCCCCTACATCACTAAAGCCTGTTTGGGCCCAGCTCCTCAGCCATCATTCAGGGAATCCACCTGTGAGGATATGTCCTGGCAACAGTCTGGGAAGGTGCTAAAGCCATTGCCTTCCCAGAAACCACAGCTAATGAAGACCTGCAAAAGAAAGCTCTCCATCACCAAAGTCCTAGGAATTGTCAAATGGTTCAACGTCAACAATGGATGTAGTTTTATCCATGTAACCTGTGATATAGAATTAAAGAAGATACATTTCCATTATAGCCTAAGCATCTTTTCATTTAATACTGCCTATGTTGTCTCCTCCTGCTATAAATAATCCCTCTCCTTGTCTTGATTTTCTACTCATAAGAGGAAGGGAATAAATCAGTACACACACATGCACATATTTCATATATGTGTGTGTATGTATTTTGCTTGGGCTAAGGGCTTTACATATGTCTCATTTGATTTTTATAACAACCCTCTGATTTGCTAGTATTCCCATTTTATGATTGAGGAAACAAAGACAAATAAAGGTTAAGTGACTTGTTTGACTAAAGTCAGATATCTAATAAGTGTCTGAGCCTAAATTTGATCTCAGATCTTTCTGATTCTAGGTCTAGTGTTCTAACTGCAATACCACCAGTTGACTCTATAATCCTATAGAGTTCAGCACAGCACATTGTACATAATAAAATAATTTTTTTTCATTCATTCATTCATACAAAGGGATTTTGTATAAAACTACATTTTAGAGGCAACCAAATGGTAAAATGAATACAGCACTAGCCCTGAAACCCTGAAATCAGTAAATATATATTTTAAATCTTTAAAAGATGGTGCTCAATCTGGATATTGAAGGAAATTAAAAATAACAAGTAGAGTGATGTTAAGAGGGAGTGCATTTCAGTAATGGGGAAGGGCCAATGCAAAAATAGGGAGATTGATTTGGATCAATGCCCACTACATAACATGTTATATTATATATGAATAAGATGTGGGCAGAAAATTCTGAGGAATCCCAAAATGCTATGGGATGAGATATCAATTCTTTGTCACTTTGTGCATCAGACTGTTGAGATTATGTAGTTATTAATGATATGTTTGATAATATGCTACCAGTCAGCTGCTAATATTTATTTTTCCCTGACTTGGGGGTCTCCATGAAAAAATCTGAAGGAGAGAAACAAAATGAAAAGAGGGAAACATTTTTGGTCTAACAGCTTGCATGCACACACACATAAAGGAGAATGTACCTTTTTTTAGGATGTCAAAATAGTTATTATATAAGGGATCATTTAAATGAAAACTGGGAGATGAAAAGAAATGAAATGAATAGTCTCTATGAGCAAAATCTTTTCTCTGAGCTCCTTCCTTTTAAGGACTAACATTAGGCATGGTATTATTTGGAAGTAGTAAGTCTAGAAAAGAAAGTTTAAAAAAATTGAGGTAAATTTCTGAGGTCAAAAACAGCAGTGATGATTAGCTAAGCAGCTTATAAAATGCATAAGGAACATATTATCAAACTTCTAGGTCTTTGTTTTGTAGTTAAGAATCAGGTATGCAATAGGAGGATTGCTACAGAAGCAGTCCAAAATCAAGGAGTCAGATCTCTTCTGGGAGGCAGGTACCTGGTCTGTCCAAATGTTGGTAAGCAATAAAGACTACTGACGCAAGAGGAGGAAAAGAAAAGGAAATTAGAGAACTAGGATTTGTTTGTTGTTTTAGAACTACAGTTTCAAGTGTTCTGGTTCAGTAAAGCTATCACTAAGTTCTGGAAAAGATAAAGGGAAGGAAGAAAGAAAAAAAAAGGAAAGAAAGAGAGAACATAGCCTTACATTCATGTGGCTATACATCCATCTAGCATTTTAGAGCTGAAAGAGATCTAATACTCATTTAGTTTAGATAGATATCCTTTTTACTAGGTTCTTCTTCTTTTTTTTTTTTTTTACAGTTTCAGGATTATTTATAAAATTACTAAATTCTGAAGCAGAGCATTTACTTATTTTTATAAAACTCTTCTGTTTCTGCTTCATAAGTAAAATACATTTTACTGTAAGCACTTTAATGTTTATATTTAATCCAAATTTCCCTTCTGAGATATTGGTATCTCATTACTATTATGCAAATAAGCTATTCTTTGAAATACCACTTTCCTCCTCTTTTTGAATTTTTACCCTAATTCTGGAAAATGCATGGATTCTTTAAATATTTTTTATTAAAAGCTTTTTATTTACAAAACATATGAGTGATTTTTCTACATTGACCTTTGCAAATAAATTTTCTTTTAAAATGAATAAGTAATTACAAATAACAAGGCTTTTACATTGCCTTACAGTAGAAATTTCTGACCCTTTCCCTCATTCCTAGAGATGATTATAATTTGTCCATCTTCTGATTAATTCTTGTTATAAATCTCACAAGAACCTATATTCTATCAGTTCACTGTTTCCCTGGTCCAATCTTAATAATTAACTAATGTTAATTAATGATATTTACTTAAAACATGTTAAATAGTTATATAACATTTAGTTGGGGGAAATAAAATATTATTAAAATTTAAAAATCAATGATATCAATTGATGGATAATTAGATATTTTAGATATTCCTATTTGCAGATGACATTATGATTGTACTAAGTCCTAGAACACTAACCTTAAAAGAAATCTACTTAACAAATTATATGGAAAAAAAATCAAGTGAATGAAAAATGCATATTGCCTAGATTGTGACATGCAGAAACTTGGATAGAAAGCACATTTACTTGATCCATTAGTATTTTAGCCACTACAATTGGATAGGGAGCTCCTCCCAGAATTGAATAGGAAGGAAAAAGCATTTATTAGGTGCCTATTATGTGTCAGGCACTGTGCTAAATACTTTGCAAATATCTTATTTGATCCTCACAACCATTCTGAAAGATGGATGTTATTATTATCATTACTTTTACAGTTGGGGAAACTGAGTCAAGTGACTTGTCAAGGGTTATACAGCTAGTAAACACCTGAGGCTGGATTTGAACTTAGGTCTCTCTTTAGTCAGTGCTATACCCACTGCACCTTGCTGCCTTCTAGGTCAATAGGAAGATGATAGCAAGTTGGATTGCTTTTTGGAAACTGAAGAGATTTCAGCCAAGCTTCTCTTTGTTGTCAAAGCTCAGATTTTTAATGATAATATTTTCCCAGTGATACCACAGAACTTCAAATTACAAAATACTAAGATATTTTAGAAAGTTAAAATGGCAGCTGGTCCAAAGAACATTGAGAAGGCATATAGTAAGTAGGCTTCTTCATGTTTCCAAAAATGACTTGAAGGCCAGAAGTAGCATGTAGAGAAAATAATGTAGCAGGAACAATAAAAACCTTTTCCTACCCATGAAATGCCAATACTTCATGAATACTTGGCTGTCTAGGTCAGTTTTCTTACTCTGAATGTCAGCCCCAAGTAACAAGAATAAAGCTGTGCTGTTGGTCCCAGAGGAACTCAAGATGCTAAAAGAACAATTAGGAAAAGGGCAAAAAATCAGGGGATTCTGCCAAGCCTAGTTATCTAGTTAATTAGGTACTGATATTGGTATAATATTTACTGCCTCCTAAATTGTTTGTCCTTTATTCTGGAAGAGGATCAAGACAACAGGAAGGTGATGCCATGACTTCCAAGTGAATTGTATTTAAGTGAGAGAGGGCTGTGCAAAGTCACTAGCCTCACTCACTCTCTGCTCTGGAGCCACCTGGATCCAAAGGCAAGATATACACTAGGATGATAGAAACAGCCTTGAGGCAGTGGGAGATCTTGGTCTTTTTAAGCTAAGGTCTTTTCCAGGTCTCCATATGATTGAGACACTGCACATTCACTGATTAAGGCTAGGTAAGAAAAGAAGAAAAGAATGACCCCCTTTACTTAGTTGAAACAGCAATAACAACAAAAGCACCAAAGACATTGAGGGTTTGTGGCCAAAACAGAAAAATTGCTTTTTACACTTACTCTCAGTCATAAAATCCAAACAATAATCTAGCCAGACTTGGACTGAGATCTAATGTTAGCCAATTAATGAGAGCCAGAACGATTTGGGTTTGTGGCTGGATTCTTTAAAAAAAAAATATAGCCCATTAACCCCAACATATCTTGGGAAGGACTTCTGAAGATTCCAAATAATAGTTTGAGCATTTGATAGGTTCCGAGAAATCATCCCATTCCTAAATGATATGTCCTTCTTTTCATTGGATTCTGAAGATCCAATTATCAAACCTTTCAATGAAATTCTTGCTCTAACTATAACAAAGCTCTGCCTATGGTAGAAGCTTTCTTATTATCCAAGGGTATGTAACTCAACACTTCATTAACAGAGAAACTCTATATAACTCTCCAGATGGCTCCAAGCTTATCCTGAATCAGCATCTGGACTCTCATTTTCTCCAGATCACATGACTGAGCCCATTTAATGCTCAGCTTCAAACTCATCACCTTGACTATAACTTGCCTTGAACCCTCCCTTATATAGAGAGCTCTTTTAGTCATGGATAATGCAATCTTTAAGCTTGACATCAAGCATTGAACTGGAAGGATATTAAGAATATCAATTTAGAAGTACTTAAAAACCAGTCAATTGTTGGATTTTTTGGCAAATATTTTGGATTATTTTGAAATTGAGTGTATGTGCATATATGTATGTAATATACATCATGAAAAACAAAATAAATGAGAAGAGAAATAAAATTTATTTGAAAAAAACCTTGAGAAAAAAGCCTCTTTTTTTTTTTTTACATATCAGAGCAAAGGATAATTTTTAGGCTTTAAATCAGGATATACCAAGATGCAGCTCAAAAACCAGGAGGTTAACATCTGAGGTATCTAGAAACAGGCCAGAAACCTTGAATATCTTAATTTCAGAAATTAGACTGAGTCTTTAAAGCTAATCATTGCAAGGAGTGAGAAGCTTGAATTCCTGAACATTTTCAGGAAACTTATGAAATCTGCATTGACCTGTTACTTAATGCCGAACATATGCACACCATAAAATTGTTTTTGTTTTTGTTTTTTTCCTTAAAGATATATAGGATTTCAAGGAAAGGTATTAGGTACCTAAATGTATTATTCCATTCAGAGAACCCCAAGTTTATGTTGCTATGGAGGTAAAGGGGGCTACTAACTAATGATAGCATGATATATAATTATAATAGCTAGCATTCATATAGTATTTTAAGATTTACAGAGCACTTTATAGATACTATTTCATTTTATCCTGACAACAACCTTGGACTGTAGATGATAGTATTACAGTTATTTTTATTTATTTATTTATTTTTACAAATGATGATATTGAGACAAACAAAAGTTAAGTGACTTGGTCAAGTAGCTAGCAAGGATCTAAAGCCATATTTGAACACAGATCATCCTGACACCAGTACCTGATTCATGTAGCAGGGAAAAAAAAATTATTGGATTTGGAGAAATGTACCTGTTGTGGAATACTTGGCTGTACTACTTTCTGCTTATGTGATAATGGGCAAGTCATTTAACCCTTCTGGATCCCACTTTCCACATCTATAAAATGAGAAGACTGATCTTCAAAATGACCCTTCCAGTTATCAATCTATTGGTTTCTCCTGAAAGATATAGCAATGTTGAGATTTAGGTCTAGCAACAAATAATGGAGTTTGGGAGGAATTCATAATTCACAGTGGCCTTTCTCTTTGTCATAAAGATATTTTTATTCATGAGAAGAGGTTACAAAACAAAGAGGTAAAATAGATACCAGGAGTGGTAAATATGAAACAGATTTAGGAGGGCATTATGGTTAAGTAAGGAAAATGCTTTTAAAAATCAAGAATGGAAAAAAACAAGTTTCCTAGCGGAATTCACAATTAACCAGGAGAAAGGGAATATTCCGTAAGGTGGGTAATTGGTAGGTTAAATCCACAGAGGAGTTTAGTGCCCTAAAAGAGTCAGCTATAACAAGGGGAAAGACACCATGAGGTTTAGGAAAGGGGAGGAAAGGAAAGACACCATAAGGTTAAATATGTGGCAGGCTAACACAAAAGGGATTCAGCAAAGATGACTGGTGTAGGCTGTTTCTGGTCCTTAGTTCTCCAAGAGCAACATGACATCATGGAGGTGATACCAGGACATGCAAATTAATTGGATTTAAGTGAAGGAGGGCTGTGCAAGATCATCTGCCTCACTTTACCTTCCAGAGCCATCTAGGTCCAGTAGCTAGACATAGATCAGGACATCAGAAGATGGACCTAGATGAAATGGGAGATTATGGCTTTTTTAAATTAAAGTCTTCAACAGATCTCAGTTTGACTAAGGCCATACCCATTCAGTAATAAAGGCTAGCTAGCCATGGACAAATTTATAGGGGAAATTTAATCTTGGTGATTTGACATCTGATTGGCTACAGTAAGGTGGGGTTACCCAAGACCTCCACAGAGATGGGACTATAAAGTTGAGCTGATCCCTATCTGTGCCCTTTCTTGCTTGCCTCAGGGAGTAATCTTATCAGTAGTTAGGTTCTCTCTGCTAACCCCACTTAGTGACCTAGGATCTCAACAGAAATACAATCTACATTCTCTTTATGTGGAAATAGAAACTAGAAAGTATTGTAGAGAGACTTCACACATCCCACCAAGAGATAGGCTATCAAGAAATGGGAATATTTTCTGTTCCAGGGTTTATGTGAAGGGGGAACTCTGGGTTGGAATCTTTAGGAAAGCATTTCAGAGTTGGAAGGGATTCCAGAGGTCATCAAGTCAACTTCTACTAAGGGAATGAACCTCCTCTTTAGTCTCTTTACAATAGCAGTGTAGTCTTAAAATCATTTATTTTTTTTATTTATTTTATTTATTTTTTTATTGAAGCTTTTTATTTGTATAACATATGTATGGGTAGTTCCTCAGCATTGATCTTTACAAAGCTTTCCGTTACAAATTCTTAAAATCATTTTGTGATAGAGAACTCATTGCCTCATGAAGCTGCCCATCCCATTGTTACACAGATATTTGTGAGAGTTCTTTATGTTGAGTCAAAATCTGCCACTCTACAGAAATGATACAATATTTTTTTTCTTTGTACAGAAATGAAGAACTAGTTATAGAATGTTGTATTTGATGTGAAATGTGGCCCCCCTTTCAACAGGTTTTTCTTTGATATGAGAGGTAAAGGGAATGGAAATATGTCAAGCTATTTAATATAGTATAAAAAAAAAGAGGCATCAATAAAACTTTTTTTGGTATGCTTTTCTGTAACTGTTCTGGTCCTTCTTCCACATGAAAGACTTTAAGTATAACAAGCCAATCTGCTTAACAGGTGTGCTCAAATCTGGGTTAAGGCTGAGAAAATGAGTCTTAAGTTCTTTGTCCTGTTCCTCTACTTTTAATTTTTTTCATTGCCATCTGGCAATCACCACTGGACATTGAGTATTTTCCTTTTTTTTTTTTTTCCTGTGCTTTAGTAATGAGATTTGGAAGACAGTTCAGAATGGGAGCAGGCAAAGAGAAATGGGATTTCTGAGCTCCTATCCTGCAAATTCATTGGTAAATGACCCAGAGTTCCAGAGATTATCTGGCTCAGTCCAACCCAACAGGCAGCTGTTAGCTTCCCTAGAAAGTATTGTCTGAGATAATTCCAATTCACAATATGTACATAATAGTAGATTTATTAAACTACTGGACTTCCTAGATTTATTTTATTATTTAATTTTCTTTTTCTTTTTTTTTATTATTGACAAGGTGAGGCTGACTGATTTACTCAAATCTTTAAGAAGTAAATGTAAAAATCAACACAATCAATTTGTCTTAATTGTAGGCTTTAGATCAAGTGGTTCGTGACTAATTTTCAGTGAGTATGTGAACCTGGTTGGGAAGAAAAGTTTAGTCATGATTTTAAAAGTTGCAAGTCAGTCTGCTTAAAGTTGTTTTCACTAACTACTAACTACTAAAAATACTAAACTAGTATTTTAAAATACTATTTTAAGAAGTTCATAGGTTTTGTCAGACTTCCGAATGGGTCCCAAACACAAGCAAAATAATATTAATAACTTTTGCTTTAGAATAAGTGCAAAAATTCTTTTAAACTTGAGTGACTGAACAGAAAAGTGATCATACATATCAAAGTATCTTAGAACTAGAATATATCGAGGGGTTGGAGCAAGCTTGACATTCCAATAAAATCTTTGAGGAAGAATCACTTTGCGGGCAGGGGAAATGAGAACAGAAATTTCAGGTGTAATCTTGGCCAGAGGAGGACTTTTTGAACTTTGAAGGTTCTAAAGGATATTAGACTTCCATCTTCCTTTTGGTGTTCTAGTGGTATCTCCATAGCAGCTGATGGTAGGATCTGCATTGGGGACTTCTAATACTGAGCTCCCTAAAGTTTGTAGTATTTAAGAACCTATTATGCTAAGTAACATAGGAGAGTCAAGGTTTAGATTAGATAGTCCCAGGCTTCTTTATGGAGTTTATAATTTAGGGGAAAAAACTTACATTTAAATAGAACAAGTTTTATGAAACACTTTACACACAACCAACCATTTTAGAGCTAAGGCAGACTGTGAGCTTTTATTTTGTAAATAAGGAAACAGACTCAGAAACTTAGCAATTTAGATCAGGTAGCTATTAAGTGGCAAAATAGGAATCAAATCTAGGCCCTTTTACTCTAAATTTGATATTCTTTCCACTACACAATATTGCCTTCCTAAAATTTAGATTGTACAATTAATTACATTGTCACAGTTTGTTTTCCTTTATTTTATTTGTTGCTTAACTTGTAGCTACACAAAGCTCCATCAAGACATTGCCCTTGGAGGGTATTGTTTTTACAACAAAACAGTAATTTAAGATGCTGCTTACAATGTATCTTTTTTTTTTCACCTCCTTTGGAAAAAGTTTTAGCTTAATTAGAAACAATGTTAATTTTGATGCTGAATGAGCTAAAATGAACCAAGAGAACAATTTATGCAAACAACTTTTAGAGCCTTAAGAATTATACATTTAAGGATTAACCACAATCCCAGAAGACCAATGATGAACCACCTCCTATCAAAGAAATTATGTCCAATGTGGGAATTTGTTTTTCTTGACTAAGCATGTTTTATTTGATCACACATATTTGTTACAAGGATTTTGTTTTTCTTTATTTCAGTGAGGGGAAAGTGAAAAGAAGTGGGGATAAGGACAGAGCTCTCCTATCCCACCAAAGGAGAAAAGTATTGAAGCATTAAAAAATTTTTTTTATCTTGTCTCCTGCTTTCAGTTTGTAAGTAACTGTCACAAGATAATCTCTACAGAGCTCTCCCATCCTGATTTCTACCTCTTTTAGTATAAAGGACTTTCTCTGACCTCTTTCAAAATTTAAAGACTAGAAAGGTTCCTCCTCATGCTTTTTACACCTTACACTGAAGTTTTCTTAGATAAACATACATGCCCTTTTCTGATGATCCTTTCACTGTAGGGACCTTCCAAATATATATATATATTTTAAATCTTTGATAACCCTCAAGGACATACCAAAATTGGGAGAAGGTGGGGAAGGACAGGGAGAATCACAATACTAAATCCTTTGTTGATGTTTCTACTATACCATGAATTCTCTTATTCCTTGTTCCCTTTATTATAAAGAATGTTGGTATCAAAAGTTCTGAGTTCAAGACAATTTTCAGATGAAATTAAAACTAGTTATTTCTAGTTATATGAAAAAATACTCTAAATCACTATTGATTAGAGAAATGCAAATTAAGGCAACTCTGTCAAACCATTATACATCTCTTAGATTGGCTAAAATGACAGGAAAAAATAATGATAAATGTTGGAGACATGGGAAAACTGGGACACATACATTGTTGGTGAAATTGTGAACTGATCCAACCATTCTGGAGAGGAATTTGGAACTATACCAAAAGGGCTATCAAACTGTGCATATCCTTTGATCCAGCTGTATCTCTACTGGGTCTATATCCCAAGGAGTTCATAAAAAAGGAAAAAGAACCCACATATGAAAAATGTTTGTAGCAATCCTTTTTTGTAGTGGTAAGGAACTGGAAATTGAGTGGATGTCCATCAGTTGGGGGGGTGGCTGAACAAGTTATGGTATATGTATGCTATGGAATATTATTGTTCTATAAGAAACAACCAGCAGGATGATTTCAGAAAGACCCGGAGAAATTTATATGAACTGATGTTAAATGAAGTGAATGGAAACAAGAGAACATTGTACACAGCAACAAGATTATGTGATGATCAATTGTGATGGACTTGCCTCTTTTCAACAATGAGGTGATTCAGGTCAATTCCAATGAATTTGTGATGGAGAGAGCCTTCTTCATCCAGAAAGAAGACTGTGGGAACTATGTGAATTACAACATATTTTCACCTTTTAAAAATTATTGTTTGCCTGTTTTGTTTTTTTTTGTTTCTCTTTTTTTCTTTTTAATATGATTTTTCTTGTGCAATGTGATAAATGTGGAAACAAAAGAATTGCACATATTTTAACATATATTGGATTGTTTGCTGTCTAGGGGAGGGAGGTGGGGGGAAAGGAGAGAGAAAAACTTGGAATTTTGCAGGGGTGAAAACTATTTTTGCATGTATTTTGAAAATTAAAAACTATCATTAAAAATTAAAAGTTCTGAGTTCAGGTCCTGTTTTGCTACATAGTATTGCTGGGGTCTATGACAGTGAAAAAAAAAACACTTAAATTTTTGGTCTTCAGTTTCTCCAATTGTAAAATGGTGACAATACTCGAATTTCCTTAATCTGGAGGACTGTTTGAAAAGCAATTTGTAAATTGTAAAGTGCTTTAAAAATACGAATTATTATTTCATTCTAGCTGTTTTTTTTTTCTGTTAAAAAATGAACTGAAGGAAGAAATGGCAAACCACTCCAGCATCTTTACCAAGAAAACCCCAAATGGGGTCACAGAGAGTCAGCCACAACTGAAAACTACTGAACTTACAAACATAAATAGCTGGCTTTTCCTTGTTGCCTCTGTGCCAGTGACTTCTGACATTTCAGTCTTGAAACTACTTGAGTGACACAAAACTCCAGCCACTCTTGTTTCCTTGTAGTAAGCAAGAAAAGAAATACTTCCTCCATCCCCGAAAAGAGAAGATTTAGATGTTATCTATTCCAACTCATTTTACACAGGAGTAAACTGAGGTTCAGAAAGATTAAAGGATTTGCCCAAGATGACAGACAGTAAGGTGGCAAAGCGAGAACTGAGGACCTCCTTCCAAACCCAGGTGACCACAAAGACCCGTAAGCTGCAAGCGAGGAGGTAAAGGTTTCAGAAGGGGTGGGGTTATCGTGGGGGGAAGTGAATGTAAAAGGGGACGGGATGAATTATTTTGGAGAAGGAAGAATTGAGAGAAAAGAGAGAGTAGATCTCAGATCTCTACTAGCGGTCTGAGCAAAAGAGACAGAGTCTCGAGAGATTTGCAGAGAAATCGCACCAGAACGCAGTGATGGATTTAGGCGGCGGGAACCCATCTATTCGCTCGTAATCGATTCCCTGAGCCTTGCTCCACTGCCTCTGTCTCCTTGGCAGCTGCGTGCAAAACCGCCGCCAGTAACAAGTCGTCGGGCTTGAGGGCAGGCGCCCCTACGGTCAGTGGACTTTCCTGAGGCGCTGCGGGTTTCTTTTCTATGAAGGAGGTAAAAAGCTGGTCTCTGGGAGTCAGAGAGCCCGCGGCTCTCAGAGGCGCGGTGGGGGAGGAGTGAGAAGACGCCTCCGCTTCTGGTGAGAAGGGTTGGGGTGGAAAGGGACTTTTGGGCCCCTCCTGATCAGGAATGGAAGCGCCCTGCGGACTCCCGGAGCGCGAATGCCTGTGGTTGTTGTTTTTGTTTCCTTTGTGAGGGAGGGCCCCTGTCCCCTTTGGTTTTGTGATGTCCTTGGCTGCCAGCGTTTGATGTTCTTTGTCCCTTGGTCCCCTAATACCTGGGCGAGGCAAGTGAAGCATTTCTCACCTGCCCTTCGGGCATTAAAAGTTGTGACGTGATATTTTAAAATATCATTTCTCCAGGCTCTAGTCAATGCACAATCGTAATTCCCTTATTGCGTTAGTGTCTGAAAAGTTCTGAGTCTTAGTGGCTGTTATGCTGTGGAGGGACAGTGCTCGCTTCCACCAATCTAGGCTAGCTTTTAGGTGAAACCGTGTATGTATAGTCACAGTCGGGCAGCATAATAAGAACTAAGAATGGAGAGTGCCACAAAAGTCTCAGTTATATCTATATATAACTAACTATAAATCTATGTGTAACTATATTTATAAAACTTCACACACAGGGAACACCCTGTAGAATGCTTTAAATAATGCTTTAAATGTACAAAGTAGGAAGATTTCTCTGTGAGTCATTTGTATTTGCATTACCTTGTAATTCAACATTTTATTTTTTACAGTTTACAATTATTTCCATCCTCCTTCCCCCATAAAAGAAGAAAACAAACTTCTAACAAATATGAATGGTCAAGGAAAACGAATTTCCATTTCCGCATTGTCAATATTTCCAAACATATGCCTCATTCTGCATCTACAAAAATAAATAAATAAATCTCTTCTGACTGCAAGGCATACAGAATGGGATACATTAGGGATACGGAAACATCTAGGACACAGTCTCTATATTTCAAGAGTTTTAAAATCTAACAGAGATTAGAGAGTGCTGAGGAAGGACAAGCATGCTAGTAATTGATATTCTGGAATTGTGAGAAAAACACAGGTGCAGGAAAAGTACTTTGTCACTTATATTGTGGGAACAGAGAGGGTTAGGGGAGAGGGTTTTTTTTTTTTTTTTTTCTTTAAGCAAAGAAGTAGAATCTGAGTAGAATCCTGAATAAAGTGAAGAGCTACAATCTGGAGGTAAAGCTGGAAGGGAATAGTCCATTTTAGTCATTAGTGATACATGGAGATAGGAAAGGGTAAAATAATAACTGGGGTATGTATTGGAGGGGGAATAGCATGAATCAAGTTGGAACCAAATAATAAAGGGCCTTGAAAATACAAGGTAAATCAGATTTGCTCATATGCTAAATCAAATTGGAAGGAAGGATCGTCTAGAGTTTGTTTTTGAGGGCCTACCACCACGATAAGGCATTTTTTTTATTATGATTTTAGTAAACAGTTTGTTGTTATGACATTGAATAATTTTTATTTTGGTGGATTATAAATCAGTCCAAAATGTGAAATTTCATCATAGTATTTGTGGTCTTTTGAAAATTTAAAGCCAGGTGAAAATCTGATTCTTCTTCACAAGACTAGAATATACAAGGGAGAGCTTATTCATGTTGGAATAAACAATTTACGTTGTTTTAGCACTTTAGAGTTAATGAAACACTTTTACAAATGTTATTTCATTTGATTTTTGCAACAACTGTTTGAGGGAGTTAATAAAAGCGCATATAATACCATTGTGAATTACTGACAAGCCTAAAGCATGGGAAAGGATCTATAGGCAGAATAAGCAAGCATTTATTATTTCCATTGTGCTAACTACTGTGCTATGTGCTGAGTATACAAACAATAAAATAACATAGCCCTTGCCCCCGGGGACCTTACAGGTGACAGAGGTTATAACACATTCACAGATATGTAAACACAGGATACATAGGATATATTACAGTAAATACACATTGATTTTTGGGGAATGCACTAGTAATTGGGGGGAATGGAAAGGAGAGAACTCTTGAAGAAGGTAGAACTTGAGCTGTTCTCTGAAGAGAATTCCAAGAGGTTCAAGTGAGGAGAGAGCATTCAGCCATAGAGAGCATTCATCCAACATTCATTCCAACTGAAATGGAAGTTTAAATGGGGATAAGGAAGCAAGAACGTTTATTGATGAAATGTCACTATATATGAATTTTACTGTAGCTCAAAATGCAAATAAATTCCTATGAAGAGTTGGGTAACTACTTTGATAGTTGGTTACTCATTAATGATTATAGAAAAAAGCTGAGAAGGGGAAAATGGGCTTTCTATTTTTTGGCAGGCCAGTAAAGGTGATTTTACTCTCTATTTTGTGATGATTTATCTTGTAGGAAAGACTATTCCATTTTATAACATTATATGAGTACATTTTTCTGTCGAATCAGAATGGATAAACTGGTTCAGCACCTACTAGTGCAGGCAAAGTGTGCCAGAAAGGCAGAGGAAAAAGAAAACAAGTCCAACGGAAGGAAGGGTGGGAGAAAATGACCAAAAAGCCAGATGATAGGGAGTGGTAATGTGCTAATGATTATTTCAGGTTTACTCTCTTGGCACATGATTTCCCCTAGTCCCAGGAGTAGCATAGGAGCATTCTAAGAGTTTTAGTGCCTTGTTTTGTATCTTCTCTAGCACCTAACATTTATGCTCCACACAATCACATTGATTTAAGTCATGATGATAAGTTTTAGATGACTAGAGCAAATGTCTCAGAATAACAGATGTAAAAATCCTATTTTCTTTTATACAGATCTGTTGGAGTTCTTTATTGATAGCTTCTGCTGTATTTGGCTGTATGGAAAATGGCATCAAATGATAATCAGGATGCTAATGAATTATTAGATTGGAATATGACTTCAGATCAGGTATATTTCTTTTTTTGTTTGTTTTTTATTTTTAATACATATTGCTTTATGAATCATGTTGGGAGAGAAAAATCAGAGCAAAAGGGAAAAACCATGGGAGAGATATAAAAACAAAAAAGAAGTGAACATAGCATGTGTTGATTTATATTCAGTCTCCTTAGTTCTTTTTCTGGATGCAGATGACATTTTCTGTCCAAAGTCTTTTGGAATTGCTTTGAATCACTGAATCACTGAAAAGAACCAAGTCTTTTTTAGTTGATCATCACACATTCTTCTGTTATTGTGTATATTGTATTCCTGGCTCTGCTTGTTTCGCTCAGCATCAGTTCATGTGAAACTTTCCAGGCCTTTCTAAAATCAGCGTATTCATCATTTTTTATAGAACAATAATATTCCATTACCTTCACATACCACAACTTGTTCACCCATTCTCCAATTGATGGGCACCTACTCATTTTCCAATTCTTTGAGTTTTTTCTTTTTTTTTCTTTTTTTCTTTTTTTGCTGAGGCAATTGAGGTTAAGTGACTTGCCCAGGGTCACACAGCTAGGGAATGTTAAATGTCTGAGACCAAATTTGAACTCAGGTCCTCCTGACTTCAGGCCTGGTGCTCTATCCACTGCGCCACCTAGCTGCCCCGAGTTTTTTCTTCTTAAAGTTTATAAAGCTAATTATCAATGTGTGTTGGGCTAGTTATACCATGCTTTAATTATTTTGTGATTTATATTGCAATAAAATATAATTAGGTTTTTGGTTTGTTCTGTTTTTTTTTTTGTAAAATTAAAAAGTATTTCTGAATTATCTGTGGTTAGTGTTTAATTTAAAAATAATAAATAACATTTATGTAGCGCTATTTAAGCAAAGCACTTCACACATTATCTCATTTATACCCACAACAGTTCTAGGAGATAGGTGTTAACAATTAATCCCCATTTTATAGATGAAGCAGATATAGGTTAAGTCACTTGCTTCATTTATAGAATAAATTATAATAGTATGTAAAAAGAATAATTTAGAAACAATTTATAGAATAATTTTTGATAATATATAAAAATAATAATTTAGAAAAATAGAATAGATTATGGAGTCAGGAGAGAATATTCTGCTTTTGTCTGGGAAGAATAAGATCTTCAGAACATAACTGATTTTAAACTTTTATGTGTATATTTTCTTACACAGGTCAATCAAGATTTTTTTTTGCCTACTTCATCTGATCACACAGAGTCAGTCATTCCATTGACATCCCCTACTTCAATTGAATTATTAGACATACTTATGAAAAGAAGTCAGGTATTTACATATTAAAAAAAAAAACCATAAAACTTTTTACTTGTAAAACATCTGTGAGTTGTCTTGGGAAGTAGTGATGTTTTTACTATGTTTGTATCTCACAGAGGAGATAGCACTGCTTGAAGGAAGATAAGGATTCTGAGATGAGCAAGGAGTGAATTCTAGGCATGGGAGAATTATGCAGTAAATAGAAATATTAAGTTTGGAGATTAACTCTTAGTACAGGATAGTAGTATGAAGTAAGAATGAAAAAGTAGGCTGAACCCAGATTGTGAGTGGTCTTAAATTTCATACTGAGGCATTTGACTTTACTTCTGGGAGTAGTAGGGAGTCAATGAAAGTTATTAAGCAGGAGAGTGACTTGGTTCTCAGGAAGATTATTTGGACAGGGATTTTTTTATGGTTGAACTAGAAACAAGTGTATACCTATCATTTGGGAAATGACTGAGCAAATTGTGGTATGTGAATGTTTTGTACTTAGTATAATAACTGGCCCATATTAGTCACTTCATAAATAAGTACTGATTATGAAGAATTCAGAGAATTACCTAAATTATTATTTCTTATGGTACAATAGTATTCCAAAACATTGGAATTTCCCAAATGATAGGTATTCAAAGAATGCGATTTTGTTGCCTGAACAACAGTTTTGATGTGACCTCATAAGAAAAAAATTCATCAATTTGAAAATGTCATCCAGAAATTAAATTAACATTAAAATTTATTTTAAAAAATTCACAAGATTACATAAGTATAAAAGAAATTTAGATAAACTGTCATGATTTTTCTGTATAAGTGTATAGCACTTTTACTTCTGAACTTGTCATAGCTTAAAACTGCACTAAGAATATTAGAATACCTTGTGCAGTGAGAAATGGCTTGTGTAAGAAGCAAGATAAATTTATTTAAAAGAAATTGACAATCTTTGGTAAGCTTGGAGAGAATGGCTTCAATAAAATTGGGGGGAAGGGACAGTTGAGAGGCTATGTTGTAAAGGATTGAGAATTAGCAAGTGCCAAGAAATGTGAAGATATAGTGAATGTGAAGGCTTTCTAAAATTATGCTAGTGAAAGAAAGGATAAAAAAGAGAAGCTTGAGAGTTGGCAAGGCTGTTATGGTTTTTTAAAGAATGAGCATTTTTTTCCCTCTAATTTTATTTTTGATTAATAGAAATCTATTTTCTTTCCCACTAAGTAAAAGCTGTTTAACAAACATAGTCTTGCAAAACAAATTCCATCACTGGCTATGTCAAAAAATGAATGTCTTATTTTGCACCCTAAGTCTATTACCTCTGTCAGAAGGTGGATAGCATACTAGAGGTGGGTAGTATGCTTCATTCATTCATTTATACACATTGCAAGAGAGTGGAGAGGAGGAAAGGGACTGCTGAGGGATAAAACTGAGTTAAGAATTAAAGTTAAGGGAGAGGTACAAGGGGTAGGCAAATTTTTTTCAGCAGATCATGACTCTGAAGCACCATGTAATTGGGGAATTTGAATTTGTTAGTAATACCACATAGACTTGGACACATATTTTATTGCTTTTTCTGGTGAGTGGTATTGGTATCCCTAAACCACAAGGAGGCTGTACCTGAATATTTTCAGGCAGGGATTTGGTTCAGTAAATTTCCAAGGATCATCATCCTGTAGCCTCATCTCAACATGGCAGGAAATAAGGCACCTTCAGGTGATAATCCATACCTGAAATGTTTACTTTGTTCTGACTAGCATTGGGGGTTTGAGACCCCAGTCTAGGCCATATTCATTTAAAATGTACAAATATAATGGCTTCTTTTATGTTCCATCCTGAATTCCACCTTCTATAGGGAACCTTTCCTAACTCCTTTTAATTCTAGTTCTTTCCCTCTTTTAATTATTTCCTACTTATTTTGTATATATTTTACTTTATATCTGTTCGCTTGGTGTTTCCCCAATTAGATTGTAAATTCCTTGAGGATAGGGACTGTCTTTTGCCTCTTTTTATATTCCAAGCCTTAGCACATAGTAGGTACTTTATAAATGTCTATTGAATAGAATCAAATTGAATTATATTAACATTATTATTTGTTGAACAACCAAAATAAGTGTAAGAGAAAGAGACTCTTACATTTAAATAGCATCTCAGTGAGATTATATAGTTCTTTTAGGCTTATCTCCCAGGACTACAACATAAAGAAGAAAAGGTGGAAGGAAGGATATAAAAAAATAAAACATAAGAGTATCATAAAAAAAGTGATAAAGAGAAAAGGAGATACTGAATACAGAAATTACAAAATGCTGCTAATAAATAGCATTATAAAATAATAAAATTTAGAATTTGAAGGATACTTCATATTTAATCCATCTCTTCATCTTGCAGATGAAAAGAATGATGCTTTTAAGTGGTGTCATAGTGGTACCTATGATGTAGATCACCTGCCTTTCCTAGATTATTATTATATACATATTTTAATTTCTTTGCTTTTGGGCTTCATTTTAATATAATGCTAATGGTGGGAATTCAGCTGATAAGTTAGTATTATTTTTTCCAATAGCTACAATGCCTATTGAATTGAAAGATATATGGCTGTATGTGTGTACACACAAAAAATATGTATGTGTGTATATATACATATATATATATATAAAGATGTTTCATGTTAATTATTTAACTTGACTTGTAAAGAAAACATTCTTTGACATTGAACATTATTTTAAAATAAAGGTCATCTTCTGTGACTTTTTTTGTTTAGAGATAAAATTCATTCACTCTGGAATTTAGATTCAATGTAAAGAATTTAAAAAATCTTTACCGTAGCATTGAGTTTTTATCTTTTTAAAAAAGTTATTATTTAGCTTGCTTATTAATTCTCTCTAAAACTTAGAGCAAAAATTTCAATACCCTAAAGGCAGAAAGCATATTTATAGTCTAATAACAGTGAATTTTACTTTAGAACTTGTCAGTGATTTTCTTCCTCTTTCTCTATGTAGCAAGAAGCAGCAGAATGGGAAAGCATAAATGCACTGTTAATGAAGAATGGCTTAAAACCAGTGTTTTTTGCCAAAAGGACACATGAAAAAAACCCAGATGGTAATCAAACTTTATTCTTTGTTTCTGAAGTTTAAAAAAAAGTCACTTTTCCAAATTACATATATTAAGTAAAAACTATATTATTAACTATAAAATATAATAATGTTATAACAGAGTGAAACATGATATACAATAACATACAGTACATATAAAATATGACACTATAAATGTTATTTATATTCTATACATATCTATCTATATTTTATTTTTTTCCAAGTTAAAGTTCCTTACATTTTGTCTGATTCCAGATTTAATCATTTTTGATAAACAGTCATCACAGAGGATTAGACAGACTTTAAAAAGGTTGGTGGATGACAGTGCAAGGAATCAGAATATGATCCATCAGCTCATTGAAGCAAATCAACAACTTAGGTAAGATTTATTGTTGAGGGGGAAAAACTCTACTTTGAATTGCTCTGAATTTTTATGTCTATAAATACATATTTTTATAAGCATATTTAAAAAAAATAAAACACTCTATTTTATCTTGGTTTTGACAGATCAGGCTTCTTCTATGGGCTTAAAATACTTGCATGTTAAAGGAAACCTTTTCTACCATTGTTAGCTTGTGATGTCAGGCAAAATGTTGAGTGGCTTAAAAGTTTGGAAAAACTATTGAGTCTGAAATTGAGAAAATTCACCTTATGTCTTTGACATGGATTGATGTTATAACCAAGAGAAGGAATTGTGTATTTATTAAATCAGAGATGAACTGCAGCAAGAACAAATCCGAACTTTGCAAGAAGAAAAACGAGCTAATGACTTAGAACAAATTGTGGATAGTGTGAAATCCAAAATCATTGAACTTGAAGAAGAATCTGTAGTCATGGTATCTCAGCAACAGAATCAAGTAGAAGAATTTCAAAAAGATCAAAAAGCTACACAGGTATGAGTGCTACATTTATTTTCATAAGAGTTCAAATAGAAAGTGATTTATGAATGTTAGACATTTTATTGTAATTTACATATTGTCAATAATGATGGGTTTAGAATTAAGGATGTAAGCTTCTTAAAAAAGATCAACTGGTAAAAAGATCCCATTTAACTTTGGTATTTAACATGATAAAAATAAAAAAGAGAATATCATTTAATTCAACAAATATTTATTGAAATCTTATTCTTGGTTAGTATAAGTTCCTTAAGGACTTTGCTTTTTGTCTTTATGTCTCCATTGTTTACCATGGAATAGGTGCTTAATAAGTTCTTGATATATTAAATGAAAATATATTATTCAAGGGGAATAGGGTAGGGAGGAGACTTGAGAAGTCTTTACAAAAGGTTACATATGTTTAGTATGGGGACTGTATTGTGATTTCTTTAATATAGATAACTTCTAGATGAAGACGTTCTTTCCACTGATCAGTGTCTGCACCTTCCCTGCAACTTAAAATTTTGGAGGGATTCTTAGATCACTGAGAAGTTAATAAAAGACTTGATTCAGTGTCATATAGCCAGTATATGTCAGATGGGATTTTTATCTCACACCTTTCTGGCTCCAGGGCCAGCTTTCTATTTTCTATGCTATACTATTTCTCTTACTCATCTTTTAAGAGGTTTTTCCATGGCAAAAATCTAAAGTTAATATCAATTAAGCATGTTGGTACATGAAGTAGAGCTTCATGATTAACAATACACTAATTTTTATTTGTTAACCACTTAATAAGCATTTATTTTCTCTCCCTCCTACCTCCCCTGACAGTGGAAAAAACCAAAAAAACTAAACTAAAGACTTATAATATGCAGTCATGCAAAACCAGTTCTCATAGTGATAGATCTCTTCCCTCCCCTCAAAGTGGGAAATTAGGGTTTTCTTCTTTTAGAAAATGAAATAAATTCTAAAGTAGGTCCCAGAATAAATGCATATACTTCCAAAATTTAGGTAAGACAGTGAATTTTAAAGATAAAATTCTGTTAACATTTACAAAGTTGATCCATGTAGAAAGTTGAATTTCAGTCATTTTCATTACTACAAATTTTTAAACATATGTAGGTTAAAAGGCTGGTGCTCTTAAAGGGATTTTTTTTTTTTTTTTTTTTTTAGGGAGAGGCACTCAATTGTTTTTTTATTTGGTATTGAGATGAAATGGAAGTAACTGTTCTTGATTTATCTAGTTTTATTTTTTCATGTTGGCTTCATTTGGTCAGTTACATATTATATCCCATTTTTGAAAAGGCTGGATATTTTATTTGCCTTAATATACAATGCTGTCATCATTAGAATTTCATAGAAGAGTTCTGATGTCCTATAGAGTTATTTTGCCCAGTGTTTTTTAATCCCAATTAGCCATTTTATTCTGTGCTTTTTAGTCCAAAGATATCTTTGACAAAGAAAGCAGAAATAAAAAAAAAGAATTGAGCAATTCTGCAGAACCTTTCTAATTAGTTATTGTTGTCCCATCCACCCCAATTTCTTATTTGAACCTTCTCTTTTCCCTATTATAGCTTTTTAAAAAATTCTTTTTGTCTTTAATTCTATTTTATAGTAGTATTCCATAGTTTATATTTAAAATCTATTATCTGTCCTTACTTCTATCTTCTTTATTTAAAAAAATCTAAGTTGGTTGTAGTGTGACTGCCCTGTCTTATTGACCATGTCAGAAATATAGACATTGTACACTCATTACAAGACACTGTAAAATTTCCCCTTCTGTCTACATGTAATGGAACTGATATAACTCTTTGCCCTTTAAGTTGCTTGAGATGATTACAATTCTTCTTAACATCTTGCATTCTCTTTAGAAGCTCCCAACAGTGTGACAACCTATGCTTATTTTTCCTCTTATCTTACCAATTTGTGTTAATTATCCTGTTTTATCAGTCCCCTTATTAAGTCTTTCTTCTCTTCAGCTTCTTTTCAATATTTCTTTTTCATATTAAACCATTTTTGAAATTAAGCCCTTGACTGCTTACTTCAAATCAACTCATGTTTCTTCAGCTTTTCCTTAAATTTTCCAAATTCAGTTTCTGGCCTTCTTTACAATTCCAGTTCTCTTCTAGTCTTGGCACTGAGCATCTTACCTTCCTGGTCCTTTTTTCTGGTAAAATATTTTATGTATTTTCTTGTTATCATTTTGTTACTTTATGTTTTAAACCAAAAAAACCAAACATTTTTGACAAGAATGTATAATTGACCATTTTATGGTTTTGGTTTTGAAGCTGCTGGAGTAGAGGTGATATTTAGGTTAGCAACAGGAATTTGCAGAGAAAGCAGGTATTAATTATGGAAATGATCTCTTGGGAAACATCAGTCTGCAAATACTATGTCACCTATGTGTCACTATGTCACATATGCCATAATTGGTGGTTTTATTTTGTTCTACAGGCAAAGTACCATCAATGTGAACAAAAATGGATGGAGCAGCAAAAAACTCTGTCTTGTTTGCAGAAGGAAATTAACAAATTACGGAAAGAGGAAGAACTTCGTGTAGCCTCTCAGAAAAGAGTTTTTAATCGGCTTTGCAAACAAGCAACACAGACTGTTGTGGATAAACAGTAAGGTTTCCTAGTTAAATGAATACATATTCACACTAAATATGATTTTTAAAATTTACATTGATTTGAATTTTGGTCTATTTTGATTTTTTTAATTTGATTTCATTATCTATTAGGTAAATTGGTTTGCCTGTTTTTTGAACAGTAGTGAAGTTTCTTTCATGGCTTACTGGAGAAAAAAATCAGGTCAAAATTACTTGTAAATGAAACTTGAAGTGAAAACTCTCTTTTTAAAGAGAGAGCTAAATATAAAATATTCAACTCATCTTTCTTTTAAAGTAATAACAGGAAATACATTTTGTTCAGCAAAAGAAACAACAAAAATATTAGTAATGGCAAGATGAAATAATATTGGGAGAAAGAGAAATGAAAGCAGGAAAGAAAAAAAGATGAGTAAAAATAAAGAAATGTTGAGAGAGCAAAGGAGAGGACAAAAAGAACAAGAAAGGAAGAAAGGGAGAGAGTACATAGGTTCTGGGGAAAGGGCAACATTTCCTCATTATTCAGTTCCCTACTTTTTTAAGGTCTGGTCTTTTGATGCTATCTTCTCTTCCTGCTTGGAGAAGGCCAGACATTTCCATTCTGGCTGCCAGCTGTGCAGTGAATTTTTACTGGTCCACAGCTTTCCCCTTCTGTCCTTTGCAGAACCCTCTGGGTTGTATTGAATTTGGAAAAAAGTTTTGTGTAAGAACCTTTTCTTCTCTGATAGAATTTTTAATGCTTGACCTTAACTGGGTATGTGGGTGTGAGATATCTAGCCAGCAGTTTTGCAGATCTTGAATTGTAATAAATGAAACTGAATTGAGGATTAAATTTCCTGCTTTGATCAGAAGTTTCTCATTTCTCATATAGAGCATTGTAATTTCCAAAATTTAGATGAAAATAAAAGTTTAGATTTGATAATCAATAAAGAGAATAGTTTGAGACAATTAAGCTCCATATTATATAGTAAACTTGGTCAGAATATATTTTTTGAATTATAAATTAAATTTTTTTTATTTCAAATAAGTTTTATAAGTGCCTTTTATTTTTCATCGTAGTCATTTACAAATAATTGTTCTTTCACTCAATCTACATGACCTTGCTTTCTAACCCCCATTTCACTGAACTCTCTCTCCCTTGTAACAAAGAAAAACCTGAAACCAACAAGATATGCATATTTTGTACCTATCTATAGTCCCCAGTGTTTACGCCAATAAAAAGGATGTATCATTATCTGTTCCCTGGCACCAAGATTGATAAGGGTAATTGTTAAGCTTCTGGGGTTTTATTAATAATTACTTTAGCTCTGTCATCAAGGTTTGAGGTTTCTGAGAGATTTTTCCATTAAAATCACTTTATTTTTCTAGATTAGAAATTACGACTATTTTTATTGATGAATTATGGAAGTGTACTTTTTAAAAAATGTATCCTTTTGTACTTTTGGACACTAATATATCCTTAATGTATCTTTGCTTAATGCATTTAGAAAGATTAGTCATTTCCATTTAAACGATATAAAATTTAATAAATTTTAACTTGGCAAGTGAAAGTTTATTTGACAATTTATCTAAACCTCTTAAAAATCTTTACTGGGAATGTTGTACTAACAAAACTCTGGTAAATTTTTTGAACAGTTGAGAATGGCTTATCTTTTATAAAAGATAAAAATGAGGCAAATGACTTTCCTGAGCTTATTTTAGCAAAAATCTATATCAGAAATATTATGATATTTCATGTCTTCAACAATAGAGAAATTGACACTAGAAATTACATTAGTGATCATGAAATTAAAAGTGATGGGCATAATTTCTCTAACATGATTGATTCTAAATTAAAAAGGGCTTCTGGTTGTTTTAAAATTCTTTCTTGGTTTTAATATATAAACTACAAATTATCATTTAATAATATTGCTCTGGCAGTAATGCATGAAATAGAACAACCTGTTATGCTCTTTTGTTAACAGAATTATTACTGAATTTTGAAATCATATACCACAAATCATACAGCATTTGGGAAAACTTTGTATTTTATTTTTTCCAGGTTGCTTATCCTGATTGATTATTATGAATCCAAAATTAGAAAAATTCAAAAGGAACTAAGGTAGAATTAAATCCAATTTTAAGAAAAAAATGATTAGGTATTAAATGGTTGCTTAAATGTTTATGGTGTCTTTTGAAATTTTATTTTGGAAATTGACCAATATTTTACACAAATAAGATTCTTGAAGATACTATTAGAGTGACCTCATGCAGTAAGGTTATGTTTACATGGTAAATTGCTAGTGTATTGCTAATAGTAAAAATAGTTGCATCTATTTATGTATATATATTCAGTGTTTACTTAATGTATAGGACTAAATTGAGAGTATTTAACAAAATGCCTAATAAAGATATAGCTATCATATAAAGATAAAGCTCAAAAGTGAAAAATGAAAAATCAGGCTTGCAGATAAGAACAGAATTGTTATCTCTGATGAGCCCAGAGAATAGGTGTTTTTGCCAACTTAAAGCAAATAAATTATATAAGGCAAAAATAATTTAAGGAGTTGGATATGGTCTGTTTGGAGGCTAGTATACCATAAAGCAGGGCTTCTTAAATTTTTTCCACTAGCAATCCCTTTTGACTTGAGAAATTTTTAATGTGATCCATATGGGGTCTCGGACCACAGTTTAAAAAGCTAGGCTATAAATTGCCTATAATGTGAGGACATCAATGCACTTTACAAGCATTATATACTCAGGTATAATTTTCTGCTTTTTATGAATATTACAATTATAGTATTACAATTTGTGACTTGTTTGAATTGTCCAGTAGCAAGGCTTTCAGTTGACAACTTTTTGGTACTTGGAAAACTGTAATAGTGGCCATAACTTATATCATTTGACCAAAAAAACTATGTCACTTCTGAAGTCGTATTGTAGCATATATCTTCATTTGCATTTAGTTTAGATTTTCATCTCAAATTAAAGTTAGTGTGTGTATAGTGATGTACAAGATGACAATGGATATAAAGAAGTATAAGATCCTCATGGAAATTAGAATCTACTTAGGGAAACAAGACAGAAACATGTGAAAAATGTTTAAACAGTAACAATACAAGATTAAAAAAACAATGAGAAAAATGCCATACGATAGTTAATTGAATGACATAGTAAATTCAGGGGGAAATGTTTTTCTATGCTGGGGTAACTGGTGGAAGGTTTTTTTTTTTGTTTGTTTCTTTGTTTTTGGTTTGTTTTTATTTTTGATTTGAGAATAATATTTTTTTAAATAATAGCTTTTTATCTTCAAAATACTTATAGAAATAGTTTCTGTTTTTTGTTTAGGCAATTGGGGTTAAATGATTTGCCCAGCATTACACAGCATTAAGTATTAAATGTCTGAGACCAGATTTGAAGCCAGGTTCTTCTGATTCTAGGGCCAGTGCTCAAGGCACTATGCCATCTAGCTGCATCCAAATAAAGTTTTCATTATTCATCCTTGCAAAATCTTGTTTTTATATTTTTCTCTCTCCTTCCCATTTCCCCACTCCCCTAGCCAGCAAATAATCCAATACAGGTTAAATGTGCAATTCTTCTAAACATATTTCCACAATTACCATACTGCACAAGAAAAATCAGATCAAAAAGGGGAAAAATAAGAGAAAAAAATCAAGCAAACAACAATAAAAAGGTGAAAATATTATGTTATGATTTATATTCAGTCCCCAGAGTCCTCTCTCTGGGTGCAGATGGCTCTCTCCATCACAAGTCCATTGGAACTGGCCTGAATCATCTCATTGCCAATAGAGGTTTTATGAGATTTGAACTGGGTCTTGAAATGTGAAAAAGAGTTGGAAAGGAAATGCATTATAAGAGGTTGACTTTGAACAATACAGCCATAAGCACAAAAGGACAAGGCATGGAATGAGAAAAGGCAGGGAATAAACCACATAAATTGGAATAAAAGAAAGACCTGGTAGATAAGACAAAATAAGATAAGACAAGAATGTAGTTTGAGGGTAAAGCCTGGATTGTCGGAAACTGTTGTATAATATAATATAATAACGTGGAGTCAGGAAGATCTGAGCTTAACTCTAGCCTCAGATAATTGCTAACTCTGTGATCCCAGGCAATATTTCCTCACCTGCAAAAACAAGTTAGAGAAGGAAATGGAAAACCACTCCATTATCTTTGCCAAGAAAACTCCAAATGGGATCACAGAGTCACACATGATTGAAACAATTGAATAACAACAATAACAAAAAGATTTAACCAGAGAAAGTTTTCTGGCACAGTAGATTGATTCTCTGTAGGAGGTTTATAGAAAGACATGGACAAAAATTGTACAGGATCAGAAGGTGTGGAAGTATTGTAATCAACGCCAATGGATGGTGCACACGCACTGATGATGGTCATAGATCTGTTAAAGTATTAGAACTATCTGGTAGTAATATGTAGGGTTTTGGGAAAAATAGGAATTAGGGAAACCAGTTAGGTTATTGAAAAAATAGCATGGAAGTAGGAAATCTGTTAGCCTAGGATGAATTTATTCTGAGATAGCATAGACCAAAGAAAAATTGGATAACCAACCTTGTTGAAGTTGAAGCAGAATTTCTCTGATTTATTGCTACTTATAATGTTAGAAATGCTTTCTACATGTCAGTGGAGGAAAAAGGCAAAATGTAGAGGAGTATTAAATTGTAAGAACATCGTATTGGAGGCAAAGGGACACAACTTCTGCTTAGAATCAAAACTCTTGTTCTATGAGAATCTATAAAGATTTTGGCAAAGCTAAACAGAAGATTACATTTAGAAGGCATATATTTGAAGAAATCTATGTCTTAATACATTACAACTTAGCATGTATCTTAGTTGACAAAATATTGCTTATAAGGATCTTGAGACTTGAGACATAGAGAGTATGTTATCAGATATCCAAGTTGATTTTTTTATTGTAGATCAAGCTTTAGCTCTTTAGTTTGAGGGTGCTATTGGTCAGCTAGAAGAATTTGGCTGTCTATCTTAGTGCTAAGAGGATGGAAAGAAATAACAATGTAACAACTCTCCATTAGAAGACAAATTTACTCCTAAAGAGGAGCAATTGGAAAATAACTTTTTAATGAAAATTTGATGTAATTTATATTTAAGATATGTAACTTATCTAATTGGTTTGGCTTCTTTAGCTAAATTACATCTTGCTACATAATTTTCAGAAGAGGCATATCTTTTGTTTTGTAGGCACTATAAAGAAGATACAGATATTGAAGAAGGAGGAAAAGGAAACTCTGTAGATCTGGATGGTACACCACATTATAAAAAACTTCTCATGGTATGGGGACTCCATGACTAATGAAAATTTATTTAAATGTTAGGTAATAATTCACAGGCTTATTGTTTCTGTGATATGTATTATAGTCATTCCAGAATCAACTTAGAGACATTAAAGCCAAGAACGATAAACTTTCATGTGAAAATCAGAATCTCCGCAAAGATTTAGAAAACAGGTGAGAAAAGTGTAAGTTATCAAATTTGGAATCTGTTGAATGTTCCCTCTTCTGTCATCTTAACCCTAGATCCTTCTGGTCTATCTCAGGGAAATAAGGGTTCATATTTAGGGAAGGGGAAATAATAACAAAGGCATCCAAATTGAAGAAGTCAGAATTCAAAGAGGAGAAAGAGAGAATTAGGTATACTTTTGTACTTGTATTTCTAGTGCTTACCACAGAGCCTGGCACAGTATAGTCATTTAATAATTACATATTGATTGATTGATTGTGGGAAGTGTGGAGAAATGAATGAGATGAAGTATGAATACTGGAAAGATGATATTTGAGATATTCTCCCATCAGCTGTGATATGGTACTAATCTTTACATGGTGCAACTTCTTATGTTGGTTCTGGATCATTTCTGAACATCAGCATGAACGCTATCTTGGACAATGTGAATTTATTTTTATTATAAATTATTTGTATTAATATCTAAGCTGTTGCATTTAGGAAATGTTTTATTAGGCTTGATCTTTTAAGTTTTCTTAGTTTAGCAAAATTGAATATATTTAACAATTTATTTTCAATAGACCCTCATCACATGAATTAAGAATTTATAAACAACAAGTGAAGAAACTGGAGAAAGCACTTAAGAAAAACATAAAGTAATTATATTTTACTTAAAATATTTATGTTACTTTAGTTTTGCTTTATTACTTAGCATTATTTATTTACTTAATGCAGCTATACAATTTCTTATTAGATATACCAGGTTAGATATAAAATAAGTAGATGGGTTACAAATGACATTAAATAGAGGTTATACTGGCCACAGAATTTATTTTAATTAAATTTGGTGATATTAGAAATGGTAATTATGGTTGTTAAAAAGCCCATATCCTCTTTTTAGGCATGCCTGCTTGAATATGATATTCTGTTTCCCAACTCTGTCTTTTTGCTCTAGTTGTAGCCCATGCCTGGAATGTTCTCCTGCAACATGTCCACCAGCCTTTTAGCTTTTCTAGTTTCCTTCAGTAGTCGATTTAAATCCTACCCTCTACAGAAAGACTTTTTTCATTACCTCCAATTCCTAGTAGTGCCTTCTTTCTGAGATTACCCTCCCTCTACATTATATATATTTTGTATGTACATAAATTACTTACATGTTGTCTCCCTAGTTCAACATGACCTCCTTGAGGTCGGGGACTTTTTTTTTTTTTTTGCCTTTGTATCCCCAGTGCTACCTGATATATAGTAAATGCTTATTGACTACCTGACTGGTTAAGCAAATCCTACAGGTCCTCCAATGCCCAACAGAAATTCTGCTTCCAGAAAACTTTTCTAATTATTCTTGCTAAAATTGTTAAGAGATTAAAAAATAGGCTGAGTTTTTTAAACATCAAAAAATATTGCATGGCACTTTTTGTAATAGTCAAAAACTGGCAATAAATGTGTGCCTAACATTGAAAAGATTGAACAAATCATGATCTGTAAATCTGGTGGAATATTATTGTGCTCCATATTTAACATACTGGATTACTTGCTGATTGGGGAAAGAATAGGGGAAAGGAAAGGGAAAAAAATTGAAACACAAGGTTTTAGAAAGGTGAATGTTGAAAATTATGCATATGTTTTGAAAATAAACAGCTTTGGGACATCTAGGTGGCGGGGACAGCTAGGTGGCACAGTGGATAGAGCACCAGCCTTGAAGTCAGGAGGGCCTGAGTTCAAATCTGGCTTCAGACACTTAACACTTCCTAGCTGTGTGTCCCTGGGCAAGTCACTTAATCTCAATTGCCTCAGCAAAGAAAAAGAAAAAAAAAAAAAGAAGAAAATAAACAGCTTTAACTAAAAAAAGCATTTGTTAAAAAAAAAGGAATATTGTGCTCTAAATGATGAATATGAGGAAGTCATAGGAATATAGATAGATTTGTATGAGTAGATATAGAGTCAAGTAATATAAATGGGAAAAAAATGTTAAAAACGAAGCTGAGTAATTGTACTGACCAATCTTGGTCCCAGAGAACAGTCAGATGAGGAAACATATTTTTCTCCATCTGTTAGAGTGGATGCAAAATGTCAAAAAAAATCATCAGATAATGTTCCAAAGTCCCTTGTTTCTGTTTGTCTTTGTTGTAAGACAGGTTTCATTTGGTATATATGTGCGAGGGGGCATATTGGGAAATGATTGATGTAAAAACTAAAGACATGAATAAAACTTAAAATTTTTTTTAGAAAATAAGAACATGACTTTTAAGAGCTGTTCAACAATGGAGTAACATTTAACTTTTTTTTTTTTTTTTTTTTTTTTTGCTGAGGCAATTTGGGTTAAGTGACTTGCTCAAGGTCACACAGCTAGGAAGTGTTAAATGTCTGAGGCCAAATTTGAACTCATGTCTTCCTGACTTCAGGGCTGGTGTTCTATCCACTACACCACCTAGCTACCCCTTCACTATTAACTTTTAAGCAGAGGTTGAATGAGCATTTTTTGGAGATGTAGTAGAAGTTATTCCTGTGTTAGATAGAAGAAAGAGATTGAACTAGATGACTTATTAAATGTCCTTCTAATTATTTTTTCCCCTGAGGCAACTGGGATTAAGTGACTTGCCCAGGGTCACACAGCCAGGAAGTGTTAAGTGTCTGAGATTGAACTCGGGTCCTCTTGACTTCAGGGCTGGTGCTCTATCCACTACACCAACTAGCTGCCCCATCCTTCTAATTCTTAAGATTCTGTGATTCCAAATCAAGTTGTCCAGCCTATCTATTGATTTAAAGAAAAGTCTAAAAGTAACATGACTGGTGATGAGATTCATATTTTGGGTACAAAATTTTAAGTAATACTAAATGAATACAAATTTAATCTGATTATCATTTTATTTCCTACAGACCTTGATATTTTATAGCTAATTGTCCTCTATAAGAATTTTGTATAGACTGATTTTTTTTTTTTGTTTTTTTGGGGGGATGGTATGATGAAGATTACAGGAACTCATCAGGGAAGACAAATCTGAGGGCTTAGACAACAGAGTTTCTGAGATGAGCAAAACAGAAAGCCAGCGCCAGGCCCTGCTTGACCAGAAATACTTCAAGGTACTAATAAGGGAGTAAATACATTTGGGTTTTCAATGAATTGATAACAGTTGTATAATTAACAGTCTGAATTTAGAGTTTGTGAAATAAATGTATCTGTTTTTCCTTCCCTTTCCTATAATGTCATCAGTTTTTCCTTTACAGGTACTCCTAAATTTTCCCTCTTTATCCCTTCCCTGTTAATAATTTAAGCTTAGGTAGAAAAATTAAGAAAGCTTATCTTTCACATCTTATTTAGCCTTAGTATCTTCTCTTATTCAGTTCAACAGACAAGTTTAAAATCAATCAACAGTCGATTACAGGGTCACAAAGAAGTGGATATGACTTAGATGGCTGAACAACAAAAATTTGACACTTAACTCCTTTGAGACTTGGACAGTATCTTATATATCTTTGTACCCTGGACAGCCATTTTGCCTTTTATTAAGAGGTACTTGATATTTTAAATCAAACTAAATAAGAATAGACAGTTTTAAAGCAAGTCTTTTTTACTACCATACCACAAAACTGGCTTTTTAGTAAGCATATGGGAATAATTTGAGAGATGATACTTAAAATAAACACAAGGGTAGGAATTATAGCTAATAAAAAATAGATCACAAAAAGATTTTACCACAATTTCCAAGCAATCTACTCCATTGTTAAATTATGTTAATTCATTTTAAGCAAGAGTTTCTGGATGCTTAGTTATGCAAGAGGATGAATATGGATTGATGGATTGTTAGTTTGTGAGCTGCTTTCATAATGGCTCATCTTGATGTAGATAGTTTTATAAAAATGTTTTGCCAGACAGATGTGGTTCCTGCCACCAAGAATATCAGGAGGACCCATGAAAAATAAAAATGCAGATTTTAAAATGAATTGTACAATTGTAAATTAGAAAAATAGATACTGGATAAAAAAAGAGAGACCACAGAAATAGTATTTAATAGACTGGACCATCCTTATGATTTCATTGGTATAAGGAATTATCAGGTAGTATTCCCTTTGTCAAATGCAGGTTGGCACCTCCTTGCAACTTCCAGCCTCAGAGAGATGTCTGGAAGCACTGAGAGATTAAGTGATTTGTTTAGGATGACAGTCAGCATATGTCAGATTTGAACACACTTTGGTTCTAGAAAAGGATTTTATCCACTATCCAACTTACAGTTTTTACTTGCTGTCTGTCATGCTCTCTTCTCATGGTTCTGCCTCCTAACTTCTCTAGCTTCCTTCAGGACTCATCTAAAATTCTTCTTTCCTGCAAGAAGCCTCTTCTTGTTCTTCACCTTAGTGTCTTTCATCAGAGACTTAACCTGGGCTATCCTGCATATATCTTGTTTGTATATAGTTATCTGCATATTGTCTCTGTTA
>JAJPUD010003993.1:1860-23145 GCA_023553655.1 Myrmecobius fasciatus
TTTTTTTTTTTTTTTTTTTTTTTTGCTTTTTGTTGAGGCAATTGGGACCAAGTGACTTGGCCAGGGTCACACAGCTAGGAAGTGTCTGAGTCCAAATTTGAACTCAGGTCCTCCTGACTTCAAGGCTAGTGCTCTAACCATTGCGCCACCTAGCTGCTCCTTACCTCCTTTTTTTTAAACCTTATTTTACCATCTTTTCCCTCTTTCCTCCAGTATGATAGCCTTTCCCCCTCTGATTTACTTTTTCTTATTATCAAAGTAATATCAAATTATACCCTCAATCTTTAAGTATCCCCATAGTAGAAATAAAATTCTAAAAAGTCCTTTCCTTTTTACCTTTTTATGCTTCTCTTGAGTACTGTGTTTGGAAGTCAAATTTTTTGTTCAGATCTGGCCTTTTCATTAGAAATAGGTGAAATATCATTAGATGACCATCTTTTTCCCTGGAGGATTATGCTCATTCTAGCAGGATTGGTTATTCTTGGCTGTAATCCAAGTTCCTTTGCCTTTCAGAATATCTGGTTCCAGGCCCTTCTATACTTCAATGTGGAGGCTGACAGATCGTGTGTGATTATAATTATAGATCCTCAGTATTTGAATTATTTCTTTCTAGCTACTAGCAAAATCTTTTCCTTGGTGTGATAGTCCTGAAATTTAGCCACGATATTCCTTGGGGTTTTAATTTTGGGGTCTCTTTCAGAGGGTGATTGGTGAATTCTTTCAATGGTGATTTTGTCTTCTGATTCTACAACCTCAGAGCAGTTTTCTTTCAGGATTTTCTGGAAGATAGTGTTTAGATTCTTTTTTTCATCATGGCTTTCAGAAAGTCCAATAATCCTTAGATTCTTGAAGTCTTATTGAGTCATTCACTTGCATTTGTTCAATTTTTATTTTTAAAGTGTTGTTTTCTTCAGTTACCTTTTTTAGCTCCTTTTGTAACTGGCCAATTTGTTCATTGCATACTTTTTCCACTTCACCAATTTTGTTTTTCAATAAATTGGTGTCTTTTTCATATCTCTTTTGCAGAGCATTATATTCTTCTTGTAGGGCATTAAATCCTTCTTGCACTGATTTCAGTTCATTACCCCATTTATCATCCAGCTCTCTTTTGAGATTCTTTATGCAGTCTTCCAAGAAAGCCTTTTGAAAAGGGGACCAGGTTGTATCTCCCTTGATGGCTTCTTCTGGAATTGCTTTGTCTACAGGAACCTCAGGATCTGGGGTCTGCCCTTCTTTTTCTCGATAGAAGCTGTCTATGGTGAGAGCTCTCTTCTGCTTCTTCATTTTTTTTTAGACAGCGTGGGGGGTCTGTTTAAGGCTAGAGAAGCTGCGGCTGCAGTAGTTTGCCCTGGGGCAATTCCGCTAATTAACTTCTGGTGCTGGGCTGGTGGGGCTAGGACTTTGCCTGATGTGGCTAGGACTTTCCCCGATTTACTCCTTAAAAAAGGCAAATATACCAGAACACTTGCCCCCAATCAGGGAAGAGTATCCCAAGTGCCTCAGATACACCCCAGGTGTTTGGAGTTTGGAGTTTCTGCCATGCTGAGCTGAGTCCCACCCAGTTCTCTACCCTCACTTCCGGACTGCACCGAGCAAACTGTTTACCCCGCTGCCTGAGTGAAACAGACCTGTTATGAAGTTCTTCAGAGGTAACTTCTGCAAGCAGTGTCCAAATCTTTCTGGATTCATTGACTTAAAGATAAGTTCAGAGGCTTATTTTATTGTTGTTTTGAGAGAACGTCAGAGGAGGAAAGAGAGAGTCACATTTTCACTCCGCCATCTTGTCCTCCTTCACTTTAAATCCAATTTACTTTCATGTCTTCTTGATGTCATGGTCATCTTTGAGAATAAAAGACAAACAGTCCAGAGTAGAGACTTGAGAGGAGACCCATCAGAAGGCTATTGCAGTGATCCAGATTTATGTTGATGAGGGTCTGAATCAGGGTGATGGTTGTGAGTATAGAGAAGGAACATCTTTTAGAGATGGTATGAAGGCAGAAATGACAAGAGATGGTCACAAATTGAATATGTGGAGTGAGTGTGAGTCAGGAAGATGACATTGAGGTTGGGAGCCTTGTTGACTGAGAGGAAGGTAGTGTCCTTTATAGTAACAGGAAAGTTGAGAAGGGAGGAGAGTATGTGAGAAGGGAGAAAGATAATGAGTTGTATTTTGGATATGATGAAACTGAGTTGAATTAATTTTTTATTATTAAGGTTTTTATAAGGTGTTTATTAAGTGCTTAGTGTATGCAAAGAATTAAGCTAAGTACTAAGGATACAAGTACTTAAGTAAGACAATATGAATAGATCATGTTCATTTTTTTCACTCCAACATTTTACTGTTTCCAATTATATAGAAACACAACTTTTAAGATTTTTTAAAAAAATTTGAACTCCAAGTTCTCTCTCTCTACCCCCTCCCTGAGATGACAAGCAATTGGATATAGATCATACATAAAGTTATGCAACACACCTTTCCATATTAGTCATGCTGTGAAAGATAACAGGAAAAAAAGCATGAAAAAAAGAAGTAAAAAATAGTATGCTTTAATCTGTATTCAGATTCCAATAGTTCTTTCTCTGGAGGTGAATAATATTTTTCATCCTAAATCCACTGGAATTGTCTTGGATCTTTATCTTGCTGAGAATATCTAAAATATTCATAGTGATCATCATACCATTTTGATGTTACTTTTTATAATGTTCTCTTGGTTTTGCCCACTTAATTTTGCATTGCTTCATATAAGTCCAGATTTTTTTGAAAGTATCCTGCTTACCATTTCTTATATCACAATATCACAATAGTTTCCCATCACAATCACATGTATATAATCTTATAAATATATGTCAACTTGTTCAGCTATTCCCCTTATTTTCCAGTTCTTTCCTACCATAAGATCCCACATTCTAATGGAGGAGAAACATATTGAAGGTTTCAGTTGCAAACCAAATGTATGTCTAATAGGTATTCTTTTCTGCAGTTGTTATATCAGGAATTTCTTACATTGATAAAATCATTGGTCCTTGAGGAATGGAGTGTGGCCTATGAGTGAGGGAACAGAAAAAGACCTAAGAGAATGAAGAAAAAAGGAAAGTTACAAATTAATTTTTGTTTTTATTTAAAAGGTAAATAGTCTTGCTATTTTTAGATTCCTTGATTCCCTCACCCTGCTTTGATTCTTCCCAGTGTAACCTGAATCCTAAAGCCCATTAGTATGGACTGTATCATATCCTTATCCACAGTTCGCTACATTTGAGATTTTGAGGAATTTCCCTTGGGTGAGATATGAGATTCTCTCTCTGTGCTTGCCTGTATATTGCTCATTTTCTTAACTGAGCTATGCTAAATAATTTCAATTAGAGAACTCATTAACTCTATGTATTGTCTAGTAAATAATCTTCTAAATATACTTTTTCTGATTTCAGTTTTGCTATTGATTTAGATAAATAGGTTTAGTCAGTACTTATTACATGGGTTCATTGAGGAATTGTATTTGGTGGGAATAAAGTCAAGCTTTGGATATAAAATTTGGGGTCATCCATTCTTTCCCATTAAGTAGCAGTGATCAGCAGATTAACTTAAGCCTGAAAAAACACTTCACCTAAACTAAGAATATTTAAGGGTGCAAAAAGATACAATTTTAGCCCAATGTCTTCCTCTATCTGAGAAGAACAGAATATCCAAGCTTCTGACCCCAACTTTTTGCTTTTCCTCTTGGTAAGAATTAAAATCTGCCTCTGAGAAACATGGAGAGAAAAGAGGTTAGAGATTTCTACTCTACCTCCCTTTAACATACACTATAGCACTCCCATAATAAATGTAGGGAACAGCATAGCAATGCTAATCCTTAGTTTTTTCATTTTCCTTGTATTCTCCTACTTTTGGCGTGGGTTTAAACGATCTTTCAGAAAAATGATCTTTCAGAGAAATGAAGACCATTTCTTGTCTTCTCACTTTCCAGTCAAGAAGGTAGAACTCAGACTTGAAGAATCATTTTAGACAAATTCTTCATAGAATTTGCTGCACAGAATATATACGTAAAACCATATTTCATCTATTTTTCAAGAAGAATAATTCCAATTTTTGCTTCTAAATTCAGAGTTCTCAAGGGGAGTTTGGAGCTATTGTTTTCTGTGATAAGAAATCTGTGGATCTAGGCTTTGCAGATTACTGTTGAAGTTTTTGGTTTATTTGATTTGCAATTTATTTATACTAATCCATGCTCCAGAGGAATGATAGCCAGCAATCTCTTTTGCCTCCATCTCTTTGTATATGGGTTTTTTCCTTTGTCTTAGTTAGACAGTATATATATATATATATATATATATATATATATATATATATTGATTCGGCTCCATTATAGAAGCTTTCCTCTCTCTTGCAAATATATTTGAGAAATATAATATTAAGTTGCTATGTAAAGTTTTTGGCAGAGTGGATAGAATGCTGGGCCTGAAGTCAGAGAGAGTCATGGTCATAAATTCAAATGTGATCTCAGATATATAATAGCTGTGTGATCCTGCCTGGACAAGTCACTTAAGCCTATTTGTCTCAATTTCTCAGTTGTAAAATGAGTTGGAGAAGGAAATGATAAACCATTCCACTATCTCTGCCAAGAAAACCCTTTGAGAGTCAGAGATGACTGAAATGACTGAACAACAAATATAAGGTACTGTCCTTTTAACATGTCAGTGGTTTGGTTACTGCAAGGTACAGACAATGAATGTTTGAATAAAGAAGAAATCAGTCAACTGATGACGTATGCTTGATAGTGCTCCTTTCATGGGTCAATAATTTGATGATTGAAAGGGTCAGGAAATAATTTTGTTTAATAAAAACTGCTAAAAACTCATGTGTAAACTCTTCCCTCCCTAAAATACACAGAGATTTCTGATAATCCTTTAGTTGTTTGTTAAAAAAAAAGACAGAGAGTGTAATGTAGCATTAATAAAAAGTTATAAATCATTTTGTAAAGGATAAACTGCATGGTTCCTTTGATATGTGAACAGTTTGCTAATGAAATAAGGCAGAAAAAGAACTTTTACATATGTTGAAAAAGTTTTTTTTTGGAAAAAATTCAATATTAATTTCTATTTAAAAAATCCAGAAAGCATGGGAATAAATGCATTTTCCTTAATGTTATAAAGAATAGCTATTCTAGATAAGCTTTTTTTGATGGAAAAATATAAAAGGACTTTCCAGTGACATGAGAAGTGAAGCAAGGACATCATTACTATTGTTTAATATAATCTTCAAAATGCTAGCTATCACACACACACAAAGACATTGAGGGAATATGTATAGGTAATCCTTTTTTGGCAGATGTTATACTGATATAATTAAACTGGTATAGAGAATTTTAGAGAGAAAAATGATTAATAATTTAAACTTCAAAATTTCAAGAAATACAATGGTTTCAAATAAATCATCATCATTTCTATGCATTTCCAACAAAAACCACCTGGAAATAAAATTAGAAAGAAAACACTAGAAATAAAAAATCCATTAAAAAAAACTACAGAAACTATAATATATTTGAGAGTATATTCACCAAGATTCATTCTAGAACTGTATGAATCAAACTATAAAATGTTATCTGAAGAGACCTAAAAATTGGAGTAACAATTGCTCATAGGTAGGTCAAAACAATAAATTAGAAATAAAAATGTCATTTTAAAGTTAATTTCCTTATTTAGTACCATGCCAATCAATGTACCAAAGAAAAATTGTATCAACAAAGAAAAAAATAATAGGAGTTGTATGAAAGAAGGAAGGTCAAGAATCTCAAGGGTAACAATGAACAGAGTAAAAAGGAAATGGATCTCTTAGTACCCAGATTTCAAACTGTATTATAAAGCATTAAGCATTAAAGTGATTTGGTGCTGATAAAAAAAATAGAGAGGTTAACCAGTGGAACAGATGAGGGACACAACATACAGAAACAAATGAATATGGTAACATAATGATTGATATTACTTGAACAATAACTCCTATTTGACAAAAATTGCTGGGAAACTGAATGAAAGTCTGACAGAAATTAGATTTAGATAAATAACTTACATCATATGTCAAAACAAGCTGTAAATGAATCCATAATGTTGTTATCAGTTCCATTCTACAGATTAAGGAAGTGAGGCTGGAAGAAATTAATTGATTTGATCATAGTACTACATCTAGCAAGTATCTGAGACAGGATTTGAATTTAGGTTTTCCTCACTGCAAATCCAACCCATTTTGTACTGTACTAAGAATTCTAAGATACTACTCTGCTCAAGCTTTAAGAATAGTTACTTGTCATATATATCATGGTGTAATGCTCTGGGAGAAACTGAGGCAGTACTACAAATTGGAGATTAGGTAATATCTTATTGATGTTAATTGAGAGTTTAGAATCCATAGCTATGGAGCGGGACCGAATGGGACTCCTGTCTCAAAGCACACAGTCCAGAAGAGATAGCCTGGCAGCCATTAGGCAGCTGTCTGGATCTCAAAATAGATCCAGCAGTTAGTAGTTTGCTCCAAGGATTCTTATAGGGCTCCTGGGGCTTAGGGGAACAAAGAACAGGCAGAGGGAGGGGTAGGGCACTGGGGGGGACTGGAGTTCCAAGAAAGGACTATCAATTTAGTTCTGACAGGATGGGTGTATGAAGAATCATAAATTCTGATAAGTTTGGGAAGAAGCTAGTTAGTTGAGTCTGAAGTCAAAAGATAAGGGATATGTCCAGGTATTTGAGATGGCCCATCTGGAGGTTTTATGACTCTTTGGAATGTCAGTGTCCATTTTTCTGCAGCCCAACTATTCCTGATGGTCAGAAGGGGGGGTTGCTATCGAGGCAGAACAATTAAGGGAAACTGAGACAGAGCAATTTAAGGGAAACTGAGACATGGAACTGTGGCACAACAATGGGAATGATGGGATTTAAAACTTAGAGGAACCTTCAAAGACACATAGTTGGCAACCTCACTTTATAGCTGCATAAAGTGGAGCTCTGAACTTGGAGTCAAGAAGACCTGAGTCCAAATCCAACCTCAGATATTTATTTGCTGTGTGATCCTATGCAAGTCACTTAACCTATGTTTGCCTTAATCCAGTGGAGAAGAAATGCCAAATCCCTCCAGTATCTTTGCCAAGAAAGCCCTGTGGACAGGATTGCAGTGTTAATTGAAGTATTATGGACCATATAAATACAGAGAGCTGGGCACAACTGAATGACTGAACAACAGCACACTTGTCTAGGGGCACACAGCTTCCTACAGTGAAGAGTGTGGTTTTCCATTCCTTTTTCCTCCACTATCTTAGTTAGGATTGATGATGATTTTTTCTCCATATCTTTCCAAGGTCAAAGTTCTTGCCACCTTTATTGGCTCCCTATAATTCTGCATAGCATAGTGATCTTGGAGTCAGGAATACTTAGGTCTGAATGCTGTCTCAGGTGCTGATTGGTTGGGTGACCCTGGACATATCACTTATCCTCTCATAATCTGTAAACTGATTCATGGCCCCGCCTTTATCCAGCTCCACCTACTCACTGAAAGTTAAATAGGAGAACACTCATAGGAAAGAGAAACCAAGAATCCTTGCCAACTCCTGGTTCACCTGGATCTGAAATCTGCAGAAGGTACAGCAAAGACACCAATGGGCCTGGCAGCTGTGATTATCTACAAGCACAAATGTATAGATATGGATCCCTTTGTAGGTAAGAAATGGGAAGTGGGGAATCTAAAGTAAGCAAGGGGATGAACAAAATCTCTATAATGTTGGGATAGAGAAAGAGGGAAGAAGAGGCTTCAGATGATTTTTTAAGATGGGGAACTGGAAAGTAGCCCCTTCAGTTTTCTAGCTTGGAGAATATTAAGAATTGGTAATTTACATAGACTTGCCAGGTTAGAGGGAGAGGTCTGCTTTTCTAGAGCCTAAAGTTCTAAGCACAGTTAAGAAAAGTTATCTATATGCACCAGGTAAAGCTTGAAAATTGCTCATTCCTTCCCTCCATCGTTCAGGAGTATTACAGTCTAGTATCACATGTAACTTGATTTGAAAATTTACATGCCATAAGAAGGAGTATTTTTTGGAATTTATAAATTCCATTTATAAAGAATAACATTAAAAGATATCTGCTGTAATCCTCAGTTTTGCAGCCTCTTCTTGGGTAAAGAACTAGGGATCCTATGGTTGTGATATTTCAGGGTATGGAGAAAGGGAATAAAGTTTTCTATTTCCTTGAGCAACTGTGTCCCAATCCCATTCCTTTTTTCCCTAAACTCTGACTTCAAGTCCAGAGTCTGATAGAACAAGGACATTTGGATGGAAAAGAAGTGAAAATTTAGAGAAAAAAAGGAAGATGAAGAGGAGGGAAAAGATATGTATTAAGTGCCTATTATGTGCCAGGTACCATGCTAGGCACTTAAAAATATTATCCCATAATATGAGATCCTCACATATGATCTTCACAACCAGTTTCAAAGATATGTGCATTTATCATGCCCATTTTATAATTGATGAAATGGAGGCAGACAGATGTTAATTGACTTCCCAGGGTCACAGAGCTGGGATACTTCTGAGATTGGATTTGAGTCAGGCCTCCCTGGTTCCAGGAGATATTTCTATCCATTGTGCCAGGTAGCAGCATAGAAGAAAATAATAAATGGATAGTAAAATTGAGTAAAATAAGTAAAATAATAGTAAAATAAATAGTAAATAGATAGTAAAATAAATTGAGTAAAATTGGAATATAATTGGATTTATAGTGGGGCAAGCAATAATGGATATTTAGTGGAGAGGGTTTGAAGTATAAAAGGGAGGAAGTGGTGTCTCGATGGAAATAAAGATTGCCACTTTCTTTTTTTTCTCTCCATTTTTTCTTCTCTCCTCAAGGCAAGATGTCTCATATTATGATGTGGACCCTTTTCTTGTTCCTCTTCCTGCATCTGACTAACTTCTCCCAGACTCATGACTTCTTGAAGCTCCATATGGATTACCCCATGACCAAAGTATCAGAAAGTGCAAACTTTTACTGTAATGTGATGATGCAGCAGAGAGAATTGTTTAAGAATGGCAACTGCAGGGTAGCCAACACCTTTATCCACAAGAGTGTTCCCTACATTGAAAGCTTATGTTATAACTCTCCTGGGCCCTGCAAAATTAGACGCAGGCAAAAATGTCATGAAAGCCCTGACCTCCTCAGGGTGACTGATTGCTTTAACACAACAGATGGCCAGCCACCTAATTGTCAATACAGGACAAGGTTCAGTTACCGAAAGATAAGGGTGATTTGTAAGAATGGCCGCCCTTTCCGCCTGGATAGATAGATTCATCTTGCCTTTTCATCTTTCCAGTCTACCTATAATTAAGTTTTCTCAAAGTTTTCATTTTCCATTGATTTGGCATCCCTTGCTGTTTTCTAGAAGACTCACCTTCCTGGATTTTTCACATTTTCCCTTAATCTGATAGAATGCCATAAGTTCCTTGGAGGCAGGTACCGTTACATTATTGTTTTTATAACTGCAGTGCTTGCACTGTAGCACTTAATAAATTCATATTGATTGATTCTGTAGTTAGCTAGTTTTTATAAGAAACTTTGATATTAGAGTAGGATGTTTGAGTTAAAGGCATGAAAGGAAACATTTCTACTCTCTTCATATTCTTCCTTTTGGGGCTCTCCTTGGTAGCAAAGGACAAATATTTTTTAGGTACTTCCTGAGTTTCACTTCTCTATTTTCTCTTCTTCCTCCTCAGGGGATGAGGTGGTTGAATAAAAAGTAAAAAAGAGTATTGGGAATAATCTTGGCTGTGACAACTTACTTTGGAAGGGTCTAGATCATATAGAGTAGTTATGGAACTTGGGTGTCTTGCATGATTTTCTTTAAATTTTACTTCGGATAAAAATTGTACTTGTCCTGATTGAGTAACTATGACTGTTACTCAAGGGTCTCTCCACTCTCTTTTTAAAAATGTCATTGAAGTAGCTTTTGGCTTTATGATAGACATATAAAAATACTCCTGACTTAGACATGTCCAAGGCTTGAATGAGCCTGCCTTGGTTGGGGTCATTTGTCTGGGGACAATGCCAGCAGGTGTGTCTTTTCTATTGGGTAAGGTTTGACAGTCTAGAAGAACAGCTGAATGATCAACTTAATTTCAGGGCATTGTGACCCTGGAAGAAGAAGTCAAGATAAAATGAGTATGTATTGATCCAGAATTAGGGTTATAGAGATAAAAAGACAATCAGTCCTTCCACCCAAGGTGATATTCCTAGAGTCAGGGCTCTGTCATTCTAGGTTTGATCTTTGCTGCCAAGTTTCCTGCAGCTTTTGTCTCTAAGATAAAATACAAACTCTTTTGTTTGGTGTTAAAACAGACAAACAAAACTAAAATCCTTCACTATCTGCCTACAGTTTTATTTTTCCTTCACACATTATTTCTCTTTTCAATATCTTCGTTCAAGCAAGCTGGCCTGTTTTCTGAAAGCTTATAGGAAATAGGTAATTTTATTTCTGCCTGACTTTGCACACTATTCTCCACATCTGGAATGGACTTTCCCCTCCACCATTTGGAATGCTGAGCTTTCTTCAACTGTGAAGACTTTCTTGATTTCATTAAGTTCACATCTCTCCCTCCAAATTTACTTTTGTGTAAGTAATGGAATTAGATCGAAACTCCCACCTTGAGGTGCTAGCACTGCTTCTTATTTGTATTTTGTATTCATCTAATTTTGTGTGTTGTTTCTCTGTTGTAGTAAGAAAAAATTGAAATTGTGTGTATCTTGGCAGATAAGACACCTAGATATTCCGTAATGTCTTTAGTTATCTTAATTTTTTTCTCTTTTCCATTTGAATTTTGTTGATAATATGTAGAAATGCTGATGATTTACATGGGTTTATTTGATACCCTACAACTTTTATGAAATTGTTATTATTTCAATTAATTTTTAGTTGATTTTTGGATTTTCTAAGTGAACCATTATATCATCTGAAAAGAGCAATAATTTTGTGTCCTCCAAGCCTACATTCATTTTTTTTTCTGTTTTCATTTTCTTTTTTTTAAAATCACAATAGCCAGCATTTCTAGCACTACATTAAATCATAATGGTGAAAATGGGCTTCCATATTTTTCTTTTGATTTTATTGGCAAGGCTTCTTGGTCATTTCCATTATAGATATTGCTGGCTCTTCATTTTAGATACTATTATTAAATGAAAAATCCATTTATTCTTATTAAAGTTAAAGATTAAAAAAGAGAAATGGATGTTTATCTTGTCAAAATAGTGACTCTCTTTATAAATCTTCAGGGTTGCTAATGTAAATTTTTATTTGAATTTTTTGGGAAGCATACAAAAGAAAATACAGTTTTGTTTTCTGACAGTTCCTTGACATTTTAGGGGTCAGTTTATAGGCCTACTCATCTTGATTTTTTATGTGAGAATCAAGAATTATGCAGGAAGGGAAATTTCCATCTAAAAATATCAGATTGTCATCTTAAACTAGAAGCCTTCATATAATGTTTTGTTCCAGGGAAGCTAGTTTGGGAGTCAAGTTCTATTTTTTTAATGGCTCTTTGATTTTCTGCCTTTATGAAGAATTTGGCTCAAAATGTATCAGGGAATAAAGATCAGTTATACCAGTTAAGAGGGGGAAAAAGATTATCACTGACCATCAGTATAGCTGGATTCTTTTGTTTTGTATAATTTCTATTTGATAGTTTTCTTACTGTTCTCCACCTGGACATATATTTTAGAATCTGGATCCACTGTTGTTTCTTTGTTTCCTATATAGCCTATAGCTTTTTCATACTCTTGTTGCAGACACCCAATTATATTCCTAGGAATTATGGAAGAAACAATGATTCATAAAGCTGTTTTAGATTTGAGGTCACTTCTGATTCCTCTTCCATATCTAGTTCCTGTTTTTTCCTCTTCCAAGATTCCTTCCCTCTCTTCCTCCCTCCTTACTCTGTGTGTTAATCAAACCTCACTGATATGCTCAGTGCTTCTTCTAGGAGACTTGATTCCAAGGTCCTGAGACATGAGATAAACTATCATCATGGAAGAGCTTTGGGAACTGAAAATGGACTTTTCATTACATTTTTCATATATTAAAATAAACTTTAAGGTTTGTTAAATTTAACACACTTTCCTGTTTATTATATTTACAACGTGAGTAATATGGGTCCTCATGTGGTCCAAATAGAGATTTTCTTCCATGAAGCTAGTGAACTTAGGAAATTACTATATTTGGGGCCTTCTATTTGGACACAGGATAGTCACAACTATTCACATCTTCATTTTATCCATGAAACTATTCTGGGCCAAGTTTGTGTGCATAAAATTTGCCAATCATGACATATTGCAAAGAAGGATGGAGTGGGACTCCTGTTAACTCTATCTAAATGAGGTTAATCTATGTAACCCAAGTTGTGATTTTCCAAGAAATTTGGACTTGGATTCAGGAAAATCTAAATTTGAATTCCACCTTGGTTTTGGAATGTCTCTCACTAGCTGTGTGTTCCTAATCAAGCCACTTTCCTTGTCTGTTTCCTTATCTGTAAAATGAGGGAGTTGGTCTTGATGACTTCTAGGATATTGTTAGCTGGAAATCTTTGATTTTATAATCTTACTTCCCCTGGACAGTCAAAAGCAAATCAAGGCTGGATCCAGCTTGGGGACAGTAAAGGGAAAGCAAAATTCTAAGACATCATGGCAGGAGTTTCACAGCTCCAGGTAGATGTCTAAAGAAAGCAGACCAACAATATGAGAAACTAGCAAATAAGGATCTATCATTTGGCTATCTCTCATGAACCACAGATGTATCAAGGTGGCTGATTTACATTTATACACCCTTGGGAGAGTGGGTATTTCTGCAGATGGTGATCAACTCTGATTGGTTAATAATTAGCGAGAGAATGAATATTATAACAAGAAGTGGACCAATTCTAATGAGGGACAATATGGCTTTGATTATGCCACTTTTACTCCCAGACCACTCACAGTCCTACTCAATTTAGACAAAGGCTGTATCCTTCATCCAAGCTTTAGTAGAACACAATGGGCTTCCCCACTTGGGTGAGTTCTGAATAAGATTGAGGAGAAAGTTAAATCTAATCTCATTATCAGCTCTGTTCTTTAGGGGCTGATTTGGCCTAGTAGAGAATGAAGAAATAGGAAGAAATAAAATTTCTGCATCTCCTCAATAGTAAATGGTTATTAATATAAGACAGAAACAATAAATTCTCTCAGTCATTTTTTCTTCCCAATATATTGGTTATTATTGTTGGTATCATCTGGTCAATATTTATGTTATCTCTTTGTAAACCTAAATAATTTCACTGAATCTGCCCTATTGTTATGAGGATTCTACTAAACAACATTCCTGGGAACCTTGCCTCTTTATGTTTCCCTCCCAGTAATGTCTAAATTAAATAATTTAAAAAAGGTGTTAATTGAGGGCAAATAAAGTGTTGATGTTGACTTTTTCTCTATGCTATCTTGACTCTACATTTACTATGCAATTCAGTATGTTTAGAATTCTTAGTAGGGGAAAGTTACTAGAATATGTTATCCAAAGCACAAAAGGAGATTTGAGACATCATTTATCTGGGGTGTTTGTAGAAGCAGCTCCAGCCTTGGACTTGGCCAGGGGCTAGGTATATACTCATTAAAATTTTCTTTACTTTTTCTCTTTTTCTGTCCCCATCTGCTTGGGACAGAAAGATAGAATGTGGAACTTAAAAGCATTCAAGGAGCAAGCACTGATTGTTATGCAATAATACAAGGAGTTACCAATCTGATATAAATAGAAAATCCACTGGTTTTCCATGATTAGTTTTGAATCCAACTGAGATTGTGATACCTGGAAGTATTTACAAAACAATTTATTTATAAACACAAAATAATATAACAAGAACTTAGTACTTATATGTAGAAGGCATGTAGAATCAAAGAGAGGTCATGTCGGGGTGGAGTTATCTAGAAAGTCCACACAGAAGGAAGCAGGTAAGTATTAGGGCATGTATTCTTACCTATTCCAAGTGTGCAGTCATAACCTGAGCAAAGCTCTAACTGTATAACAGGACATCAGTCAATCACTTAATAAGCATTTATTAAAATTTTCTTATGTGCCAGTTAGTGCTGAGGAATGTTGATAGAAAAACAAAAGGAAAACAGTCTCTTTCCTCAGGAGGCTTACATTCTAATCAGGGAGATATGCTCATATAATTATAGAAGCTTTCTAGTTTTAGGAAATTCAAGGAATAGAGACATAGCATTACTCTCTGTAAGCTGAAAAAGGGTTTCTGCAGGTTAATCAATAAATCAACAAACATTTATTAAGTGCCCACCATGTGCCAGGCAGTTGTAATGTACAAGCCATGCCTATCCCAATTACCATTAAATATGCTTAATAGTACATCATATTACATAGATGCTTCTCTTAATGTTAAAAATGAAATATTTCACTTCATTCATGTAGTATGCAATGCATGCTTATCTGAATATGCTAACGAGTACAAAAGAAACATTAATTAGATTTACTTCTCAACACTGCAATTAAACTTTATTAATCAAAGTGTACATACTTTACCAGCTAAAATCAGACTTTTATTACCTTGATGTTTTAAAGCAATTTCAATAGGCTTCTTACTGAATTAGAGAAGGTTTACTCTGGACTGGAAGTCAAAGTTTCTCACTCCAGTGCAATCTTCTGGCAACTTCAAATTTCCATCAAGTCTCTGTCAACAAATCAATGGTTATATTCCATCTATGAGGCACTGAGCTAAGTAACTGGTTAACAGTTTATGATCTTAAGAGTGAAACAGTTGTATTTCAGTTAATTTCCTTTGCAGAAAAACTTAGTTGCAACTCTGATCAGTTACTTATAGATCTGAAAGAAATGAACTTTCTACCATGGAGATATTCAGTTATCTCATAGTCCATTCTTATCCTTATGGGAGACTTTTAAAAATATTTCATTTTCATTTTATTTCACTTCATTCAGTAGTATGCAATGCATGCTTATCTGAATATGCTAACAAATGCAACAGAAACATTAATTAGATTTACACTTCTCAATACTGCAAACAAACTTTATTAATCAAAGTGTGCATACTTTACCAGCTAAAATCAGACTATTATCTTCATGTTTTAAAGCAATTTCAATAGGCTTCTTTTTTATTTTTATTAAAGCTTTTTATTTGCGTAACACATGTACGGGTAGTTCTTCAACACTGATCCTTACAAAGTTTTCCTTTACAAATTTTCCCCCTAATCCCCTCCCCTCCCCTAGATGGCAGGAAGTCCATTACATGTTAATTACATTAAAATATTTGACAAGTTGAATATATGTATACATATTTCCATACTTGTCTTGCTGTGCAAGAAAAATTGTATCTACATGAACAAAAAAAATCGGAAAAAGGAAACACAATGTAAGCAAACATTGATAGAGAGCATGAAAATGTTATGTTGTGGTCCACATCTCATATCCCTCTCTCAGGGTGTATATGGCTTTCTTCACTGAATAATTGGAACTGGTTTGAAACATCTCATTGTTGGAGAGAGCCATGTCCATCAGAATTGATCATCATATAGACTTGTCGTGTATGATGATCTCCTGGTTCTGCTCATTTCACTCAGCATCAGTTCATGCAACTCTCCAGGCCTCTCTGAAATCATCCTGCTGGTTGTTTCTTATAGAACAATAATATTCCATAACATTCATATACCATAATTTATTCATCCATTCTCTAATTGATGGGCATCCGCTCAGTTTCCAGTTTCTAGCCACTACAAAAAGGGCTGCCACAAACATTCTTGCCCATGTGGGGCCCTTTCCCTCCTCTAAGATCTCTTTGGGATATAAGCCCAATAGAAACACTGCTGGGTCAAAGGGTATGCACAGTTTGATAACTTTTTGAGCATAGCTCCAGATTGCTCTCCAGAATGATTGGATCCGTTCACAGTTCCACCAACAATGTATCAGTGTCCCAGTTTTCCCACATCCCCTCAAACATTCATCATTGTCTTTTCCTGTCATTTTAGCCAATCTGACAGGTGTGTAGTGGTATCTCAGAATTGTCTTAATTTGCATTTCTCTGATCAATAGTGATTTGGAGCACCTTTTCATGTGACTAGAAATGGTTTTAATGTCATCATCTGAAAATTGTCTGTTCATATCCCTTAACCATTTTTCTATTGGAGAGTGGCTTCAATAGGCTTCTTCTGAATTAGAGGAGGTGTACTCTGGACTGGAAGTCAGTTTCTCACTCCAGGGCACTCTTTTGGCAAGTCTTCAAATTTCCATCAAATCTCTGTCAACCAGTCAGTGGTTATATTGCTTATCATCCAATTCAGATGCTTATCTTATTGTTGAGAAACAGTTTATAGAAAAAAATTACTTAGGATAGACCAATCACAAAATGGAGACTTAAATGAAAATAATCAGTTATGCCTAAATTGACAAACTATATTATTAAAGTAATAGGACTTATTCTCACTAATTTATTCCTATTATTGTTGTGCTACAGTTCCATGTCTCAGTTTCCCTCAATTGCTCTGTTTTAATTTCCCTTAATTGTTCTGCTTCCATAGTAAACCCTGACCCCCCCACTTTCTGTCCATCAGGAATAATCGGGTTAGCATTTCGAAGAGTCATAAAATCTCCAGATGGTCCAAATCAACATACCCCTTATCTTTTGGCTTCAGACTTACTGTCTTCTATTTCCTTTCCTAGCTTCTTAGAATTTATGATCTCTTTGTCCATACTCCCAGCCTATCAGAACTGAATTGATAGTTCTTTCCTGGAACTACAATCCCCCCCAGTACCCTACCCCTCCTTCTGCCTTATGAGCTCTTTGTTCCCCTGAGCACTGAAAGCCCTATTAAGAATCCTGTAACCAAACTTACTAATTGCTGGATACTTGAAATCCAGTCATTTGGCTATGGCTGCCAGTCTAACTCTCTGGGATGGACCTACTTGAGATCCAGTCGGCTGGCATGGCTGCCAGTCTATACTCTCAATGAACTGTGTGCTTTGAGACAAAAGTCCCAGCAGTCCCAATCCATAGCTATGAATTTTAAACTCTCAATTAACACCAATAAAATATTAACTAATCTCCAATATGTGATACTGCCTCAGTTTCTCCCTAAGCATTACATTATCTTGTTAAGATACTAAAACATATTCTCTATTTTTTATTAAAAGCTTTTTATTTACAAACATATGAGTGATTTTTCTACATTGACCTTTGCAAAACTTGTTTTTGTTCCAAGCTTTTCCCCTCCTTTCCCCCACCCCTAGATGCCAGATAATCTAATACATGCTAAATAGGTTAAATCATATGACAAATCCAATATATGTATACATATCTATACAGTTATCTTACTGCACAAGAAACATCAGATCTAGAAAGAGAAGAAGGAAAAAAAAACAACCTAAGAAGGAAAACAAAATGCAAGGAAATATTCACAGAAAGCATTAAAATGCTGTGTTGTGGTCCACACTCAGTTCCCACAGGCCTCTCTCTGGATGTATATGACTATCTTCATCGCTGAACAATAGGAACTGGTTTGAATCACATCATTGTTGAAGAGAACCATGTTCATCAGAATTGATCATCGTACAGTCTTGTTGCTGTGTATAATGATCTCCTGGTTCTGCTCGTTTCACTGAGCATCAGTTCATGCAAGTCTCTCCAGGCCTCTCTGAAATCGTCCTGCTGGTCGTTTCTTACAGAACAATAATATTCCATAACATTCATATACCATAATTTATTCAGCCACTCTCCAATTGATGGGCATCCATTCAGTTTCCAGTTTCTAGCCACTACAAAAAGGGCTGCCACAAACATTCTTGCACATGGGGGTCCCTTTCCCTCCTCTAAGATCTCTTTGGGATATAGGCTCAATAGAAACATTGCTGGGTCAAAGGGTATGCACAGTTTGATAACTTTTTGAGCATAGCTCCAAACTGCTCTCCAGAATGGTTGGATCCGTTCACAGTTCCACCAACAATGTATCAGTGTCCCAGACTAAAACATATTCTCATTGTGGCAGCATACTAGGTACTAAAATAGAAAAATGAAATAATCCTTGACTTGAAAGAACTTAAAAACCTATTGGGTAGAGGAGAGAGATAAATATGAACAACAATGTAAGAGGCAGCAGTGGCATAGGAGATAATGTGCTGAGTTTGTAGGCAGTAAGGCACCAGTTCATATTTTCCCGTTGATATTTGCTAGCGGGTGAGTCACTTATGCAGTGAGTCTCAGTTTCTTCATAGGTAAAATGGGGGCAGCTGGGTAACACAGTGGATAGAGTGCCAGGCATTAGTCAAGAAGACTCATTTTTCTGAGTTCAAATCTAACTTTAGGGGGGCAGCTAGGTGGCGCAGTGGATAGAGCACCAGGCCTGAAGTTAGGAGGGCCTGAGTTCAAATCTGGTCTCAAACACTTCCTAGCTGTGTGACTCTGGGCAAGTCACTTAACCCCAATTGCCTCAGCCAAAACCAAAAACAAACAAATAAAACCCAAATCTAACTTAAGATATTTACTAACCTGGGCAAGACACTTAACCTTCTTTGCCTTAGTTTCCTCATCTGTCAAATGAATTGAAGAAGGATATAGCAAACCACTCCAGTATCTTTGTAAAGAAAACCCCAAATGAAGTCATGAAGTCGGACACATTGAAGCCCATCAACAACACCAAAAATGGAGGTAATAATGGCATCTTCCTGAAGAGATGTTTGAGAATCAAATGAATTAGTATGTGTAACGTGCTATATGAATGTTAGTTATTATTGTTATGCAGTGATTAGACTAGATGACCCTTGCAGTTTAAAAATCTATTATCCTATGTATACATATAAGTATTTACATATAAATACAAGGTAATGGCACTGGGTAGAGGGAGAATCTCTATACCTCACTTCTGTCCCCTTAAAAATCTCTATTTTTGTCTCTTTTGTTTCCATTTGTTTGTGCCTGAAAGAGAGAATGGGATTTGACAAGTAAAGTTGCATACCTAAGTAGTTATATCCTGGACACCAGCTCTATCTAGTTAGCTATAGGATTTTAGGACAGCAAACAAAGGCTATTGGAACTTTTTAAACAAATGTTCCATTGTAGGAAGATAAGGTTAAGCACATACATTGACAGAATTCCTTTTGGAGTTAGGGGTCATATTCTAGGATTCTTATTAATTCCTTATAGGGACTGTGTTTGCATATCCCTTCTGCTCTGGACAAAAAGAAGCCTGCTTAGTCCTATGGAACTGAATCAATAAATGATACTTGGAAATATTTGCAAAAGAACTTATCAACAAGAGCAAAATACTAAAATTAGGGTAGTAATTTTTCATAAGAATAGAAAGGGTATAAAGGAAAAGAATGATAACAGAGATAGAGACAACTTTATAATTGTGATTATGACAAGCCTATTGACTGAAATGTTTATTGAATGATTAGCTATTGTCCCAGGTAAATCTTCCAGATCCTGAAGGCCCCCTGGCTAGGCCCTCCCTCCCCTAACCCTAACCTTACCAGGATAGGGTTAGAAAAGATGTGTAATTTATGCAATTTGGATTGCCTACTTTTGTCTGACCTTTGCAGATTAACCAAATTTCTTTCCCTTTCCTCAGTATTCAGCCAGCTTAAAAATGAATTCTCTGTTTCTTTCTTTCTCTGAGAAGGAATCCTGTGTCATTGGTTGTGTGAGACCCTGATTCAGACTCAGTTTCTTCAGTATAAAATGGGGATTATCATATTACTTGCTTTAAAGAGTAGATGACAGAATCAAATGAAATAATATTTGTAAAATGCTTTGCAAACATTAAAAGGTTACATAAATACTATTGCTACTGCCATTGCTACTGTCACTATTATCAATCAACAAAGGATAATTAAGCATTATTGAGCAATAAACAATTGCTAAATTTATTATATATTTATTTCTCCTTCCTCTATTCTCTCTTCCCTATCTTCTTTCTTTTTCCCTTTTCTTTGTCCCTCCCTCTCCTCCTCTTAAGATTTTAGTTTCCCCCTTTTTTTCTACTCCTTGTCTTTTTTTTTTTCTTTCTCCTCCTTTTTCCTTTTTTCCTACCTTGGAATTTTATTTGTCATGATCCAACTTTCTCATCTCTCCCCTATCTCCTAAACCTAAACCTATAGAAATTTCCCAACCTGTACTTTATCCCTACACGGTTCAGAATTACTACTGTCTAATACAATAAATTAATATATTCTGATAGAAAAGTAGGAAAGGGCTAGGGTGACACGTTTTAATTAATGCCTTCCTAAGACAATGTATCCACTTTATGTACTAGAATATTAATGATTCTGCCAGTGAGATTTTTAGGGTACCATGGATGGAACAGTTTACAATGGCAAGGCCATATGGTAGACATTTTGGGGACAGAAGAGTCTTTAAGATGCTCCCAAAGTAGCACTGAGAAGTTAGCCAGCTATGCTATAGGTATAGGGGAAGCTTGATTTCTGGGTTAAAAATCTCCCTTGACCTTCAAGAGAATCTTGATTCTCTGGAAGCCTTTGATAAAGTTGAAATTTGAACCAGTCATTTTGGGTTTATTTTTCACTTGCTTCCTCAGCAACTTCAAAACTATTGTTTTGATTTCATTGCTATTTCTACATTGTCCACAGGGAGGCAGAGCAGCATACTGAAAAGACAAACTTAGTGATCTCACTAAATCTTGTGAATTCACTTTTATTCATTGTTAAGCAGATTGAGTACAGTTCTCTCTATTCCGTTCTAGTCTTTTCTCTGAGTTCTAATCTCACCTTGCCAACTGCCCACTAGACATTTCCAATTGGGTAACCAGTAGGCATCTCAAACTCTACATGAATAAATGAATTATACACTATTTATGCAGTACTTAACCATGTGAGAAGCACTGTGCTAAGTACTGAGAATACAAACACGAAAGCAAAAAAGCAATTGAAGAGGTGGTGGCTAGGGAGGGATATTTTGATAGAGAAGGTTAATAAAAAAGATGAGATATTTGACATATCCAAAACAGAATTCATTATCTTTTCAACCTAAGCCCACTCTTATACCTGCCTTCCTTATTTCTACCCAAGGAATTGCCATCTTTTTAGCTATGCAGGTTTGAAATTTCAGTCATCCTCAAATCTTCATTCTCACCATCAATAACCAATTGATTGCCAAGCACTGTTCATTCTACCTCCACAGTTCTTTCTTTCTTTCCTTTCTCTCCTTCTTTCCTTTCTTTTTTCTCCTTCCTTCCTTCCTTCCTTCCTTCCTTCCTTCCTTCCTTCCTTCC
>JAJPUD010003993.1:23155-92241 GCA_023553655.1 Myrmecobius fasciatus
CTTCCTTCCTTCCTTCCTTCCTTCCTTCCTTCCTTCCTTCCTTCCTTTCTTTCTTTCTTTCTTTCTTTCTTTCTTTCTTTCTTTCTTTCTTTCTTATCTATTTCTTTCTGTCACCCCCATAATTAAGGCCCTTAGCCCATCTCATTTGTATTATTACAATAACTGTAATTGTGCTCCTTGCTTCCAGTTTCTTCCCCCTCAAATCCACTTTGGCTTTGAGTCAAATGGACTCAATTGTTGCCTTCATGTATGGTAATCCATCCCTCTCCCCATATCTTTGTTCCTTCGCAAAGGCTGATCCCTGTCCCTGGAAGGGGCTTCCTCTTATCTTCTTCCTTATAGAATTCTAGCTTTCTTCAAAGCTCAACTCAAATGCTACTTTTACATAAAATCTTTCCTGATCCCCTTACTTGCTAGTATCTCCCTTCCAAAGTATCTTTAGTTTATTTTGTACACCTTTTGTCTTTGTGTAACCATACTTCCAACCAATCTTAGGGTTTTCTGCATGCTATTTCTACAAGCTTGAAATGTGATTCCTAATCAAAGAAAAGGTGTAGGAGCTGATGAGAGGCAGAACTGGTGCCAGAGCTCCTTCAGAGAGACATATTTGTGGTTTGAAAAATACTTTGGGGAAGACAAAGACTTTGGAAGCAGCAGAACATGTAGGGAAAACCCATTGCTTAATATGTCCTTGACTTCTAGCTGGCTTCCTGAAAGATTTTTTTGAGATTATTCTCCCAAGTGGAAGTTGGGGCCTCTCTCTTGTTTGGGCTGAGATTTTATCTCAATGCTAAGTGGCTAGTGGATAGAACATATCAGGATAGGGTCCAGATTCAGTAAGACTTAAGTTCAAATCTAGCACAGACACTTCCTAGCTTAGTGACTCTGAGCAAGTTATTCAAACTTTGTCTCCATTTCTTCAACTGTAAAAATATGGATAAAAATAACTCTGAGCTTACAAGGCTGTTGTAAGGATTGAATGGGATAATATTTATAAAGTGTCTGGCACAAATTAAGTCCCTTATAAGTGCTTTTTCTTTTCTCCTGTTCCTTTCCATTGAAAGAGCTTGTTCATTCTTATGGGTTTTTTCTCTTTTATTGTTTAAGATAGATAGAATAGTATATATTCTCATCTGTATAATTTGTCTGATTTCTTTTTTTTTTTTTGCTTGGACCAAGTAGAGAGAGAGGGAGGGCAAAGTGGTCAGAAATGATCACAGAGTGCTAGGTGAATGAACACTTGGGAAGCAGACAAGATGGCAGGAGAGGGTCTGGGATACAGTCCATATGGATTAGGGCAATCATATTAAAAACAGAAGTAGATCTGATAGACATCCTCCCAAGAGCAGACTATTGAACAGAAGTTACAGGGAAACATATTTTAGATTGACACAAGACAGAACTTTCTAACAAGCGGAGTTGTCCTACCAAGAAATGAGCAGCCTCATTATACAATAAGCTCCTTGTCACTGGAAATGTTCAAAGATTAGATGATTGTCTTATAGCGAAGATGTAAAAGTTAATTCTTCATTAAATTAGAGTATGGGGGTGAGAGAAAGAGTTGGAATTCTGATATTAACTAACTGGGTAAGGAAAGAAACAAATATTTATTTAGTACCTATCACATTAAGCACTGTGCCAAGAACTTACAAATATTAGCTAGAAACAATACTGTAGGTGCCATTATTATCCCCATCTTACAGATGAGTAAACTGAGACAGGGATTAAGTGATTTACTCAGGGTCACACAGTTAGCAAGTGAAGTCAAATTGAGTTCAGACCTCCAGGTCCATTCCACCATCTAGCTGCCTCTGGTCCTCAGTAATCACTCTGGGCCTTAATTTCTTCAATCATAGAGTAAGGAGGTTAGATTACATGATCTGTAAGCCATTTTACATAATTGTGGAAAGGATCCATGATTTCACCAGTTTGGGAACTCCTTCCATCAATGTGGATTTCAATCTTTTATCAGATTTTATAGATGTCACAGGGAATTGTTTAAGGCAATTATAGGTTAAGAAACTTGTTCATGGTTACAAACTACACAATTTGAAAGACTGGTTTTTGAATCCAGGTTTTCTTGATTTCAAATTAGCATACTATGTACTCTGTTGCTTAAATTCTTAGAATTCTAAATTCCTATTGTCTATGAATTTTCACCTTTATGCTCAGGGCTCCCCAAATCCATTCCTTTTACCTTGACCTTTCTTTAAAACTCTAGTCACATATTTCTAATTGAATTCTATACATTCCTACATGGTTAAAGAAATAACAAGTCATGAACCATTTCTCTCTTCCTTTCACTGCCAAACTTGAAGTCAGAATCATTTAGACCTGCAATCTTTACTCTCTTACCATTCATTCATTTCTTTATCTGTTGTTTGCTTATATCTCATCACTCTACTGAAATGACTCTTTCAACTATTACCAGCGATCTTTCAATTCCTAGATCTGATGGCCTTTTCTCAGTTCTTATTCTACTCAGCATCTTGGAACCTGTGGACACTTGTCCAACACTTCCATCTGGATCTTCTTTCCTCCCTGGCTTTTATTGAACTGTTTTATCCTGGACCATGGAACATATTACTTATCAGACTTAAGTATAGGTGAACAATTTATGAATAAACAAGAGATAGAGGGCAAAGTTAAATATAAAATGGATAGTTTTTATTTTTATCAAATCAAATTAATTAGTTTAATTTAAATTAAAAGGTTTTTGCACAAACAAAGCCAGTGCAACCAAGATTAGAAGAGAAACAGAAAGCAAGGAAACAATTTTTATTGCCAGTGTCCCTAACAAAGTCCTAATTTCTAAAATATATAGAAATCTGAGTAAAATTTATAAGAATACAAGTCATTCCTCAATTGATAAGTGATCAAAGGATATGATCAGGCAGTTTTCTGATGAAAAAACTAACGCTATCCATAGACATAAGATAAAAGGTTCTAAATCACTATTTATTAGAGAAATGAAAATTAAAATGACTCTGAGTCATCACCTCACACCTATTGGATTGGCTAATATGGCCAAAAAAAGATAAAATGTTGGAGCAGATGTGGGAAAACTGGAACATTAATGCATTGTTGATGGAGTTGTTAAATGATTCAACCATTCTGGAGAGCAATTTGGAACTAATGAGGTTGGGAAAGGATACCCCAAAAGTTTGGGGTCATACACCAATGTTGGGAGGTATCTCAAAAGAATTTGAAGGCTTGAAGCCATCTCTTTAGCCAAGGGCCAAAGTTTATTTTAATAGTAATGCCATTACAAAGCAAACTGGAATTCTAAGAGAATTCAGCAGAGAAACAGAAGCAAGGAGACACATTTATCCAGTTTTTTTTAGCATTGATATTCTAATTCTATGGGTTAGAAGTAGGAAGGAGTGGTCTCTGAAATTTGGTTCTTACTTACAAAAGTATTAATCAGCAATGAATTGAGGAGTAGTATTCATAATCAGGCAGATTGTCAGAACAATAGCATTCCTAGGTTGGGTGTGTGTAGGGGAGCAAAGCCAGATGACTTTGGAATCAGATAGATTGCCAGAACAGAAGCCCCAATGCTAAGGGATCCCAAAACTATCACTATATTTCCCTAGAAGCTATACCATATCAGAACTGTGCCCAAATAGCAACCAAACTATTGCCATTGATCCAACAATACCATTTCTAGGCCTGTGTCCTAGGAAAGACTTATATGAATTGATACTGAGTGAAGTGAGCAGAACCAGAAGAATATTGTACATAGTAAGCACCAGCTTACTGAAGTCAGGAAGACCTGAGTTCAAATCTGGCCTCAGACACTTAACACTTCCTAGCTGTGTGACCCTGAGTAAGTCACTTAACTCCAATTGCCTCATCAAAAAAAATATTGTATACAGTAAAAGCAAAATTGTGAAATGATTATCTTTGATAAACTTAGCTCTTCTCTGCAATACAATGATTTAAGACAATTCTAAATGACTCATGATGGAAAATGCTATTTACATCCAGAGAAAAGTCTATGGAGTTGAAATGGAGATCAAAGCATAGTTTTTCACTTTTTTGTTTTTTTTCTTGTGGTTTTTCCCTTTTATTCTAATTCTTCTTTCACAACATGGCTAATGTAGATATGTTTAATAGGATTATATATGTATAACCTGAAAAAAAGCCCTTTACAAACTAGAAAAAAAAGAATAAACACATAGCATTTATCATAACCTTATTTCAAAATCTCAAAAACTTCTCCCAAACTTCTCATCTCTAACTGCTAATTTCTTCCTTCTTTTATTTATAAACCCCACCAGTGACCTTCAAAACCACACCTTTCTTATTTCTTCCACATTCTTTTCCTAAACTTTCTTTTACTCGTTTAATCTCTCTAGTCCCTAGATTTAATTTGTATTTAATTTCTTATAAAAACCATCTTTACTACACCAAATTTCTCCTTTAACACAAATTTTTGGTAAACAAAACTAATGAATTTATTAAATTTAGTTCTTAAGTTGCAAAATTTCTTTCAATTTAGCTTCTTTTTTTGTGGACGAGAAGTTGAACACTTTATAATATTCTTCCGAAAATCAAATTGAAAATTTGCTTTGAAGGGGCAGCTAGGTGGTACAGTGGATAGAAATTCAAATTGGAGGAAAGGTCCCATTCTTCTTATTTGTGTCTTTTGTCTGCCTTTTAACTTGACTAGATTTGAGAGAGAGAGAGAGAGAGAGAAAGAGAGAGAGAGAGAGAGAGAGAGAGAGAGAGAGAGAGGAAGAGAGGGAGGGAGAGAGGGAGAAAGGGAGAAAGGATGTAATGCTCCAGGAGAAACTGAGACAGTACTACAGATTAGAGATTAGTTAATATTTTATTGTTAGTAATGGAGAGTTTAGAATCCATAGCTATGGATGGGACTGAATGGAATTCTTGTCTAAAAGCATCCAATCCATGGAGAGTTTAGACTGGTAGCCATCTGAATTTCAATGTATCCAGCACCTAGTATGTGGCTCCAAGGACTCTTATGGGGTTCTGTCGGTCTGGGAAAACAAAGGCAGACCTAGGGGCAGAACTCTGGGGGAATTGGAGTTCCAGGAAAGGACTATCAATTCAGTCCTGACAGGTTGGGGACATGGAGGAAGGATTATAAATTCTGATAAGTTTGGGAAGAAGTGAGGAGACACTGAGTCTGGGGCCATAAAGACAAGGGGTATGTCCTCGTATTGGAGATGGACCATCTGGAGGTTTTATGACTCTTTGGAATGCCAGTGTCCATTACTATGCAGCCCAATTATCTCAGTCCCAATTGTCCAGAAAGAAAGGTTTCCACCAGGCAGAACAATTGAGGGAAACTGAGACATAGGAACTGTGGCACAACAAGGAGAGAGAGAGAGACAGAGAGAGAGAGAGAGAGAGAGAGAGACAGAGAGACAGAGAGACAGAGACAGAGACAGAGACAGAGAGACAGAGAGACAGAGACAGAGAGAGAGAGACTGGGAGACATTCAGGCTTTATAGACCAAACAGGCCCCAGGACACATAGAAGCACATACTAAGAAATATGGGGCTAACAAATAGACTGTTATTCTCAGTTTGATCACTAGATGTCTTCAAAGACCCAACAGACAACCTCAAAGACTTGGAATGCCCAAGAAAAAGAATTTTTAGGCTATATTCTGACTGTCCCCTTGTTGTACAACTGAGAATAGGAGCTTCACTTACCTTTAAAGAGAAATATCCCTCTTGATCTCAGATTGAGAGTTTCCTGGAAGAAGAAAATTGTCAAGGTTTAGGCAGCCTCCTGATTTAAGGCCTGGAGTTCCTTTTCCCCACCTCCTCCCAGGAAATTAATCCTCTAAGGTTTAAGAACCTCATCCTTGTTAAAAAAAACCCAAAGTCTCTTCAGAGAAAGTAAATTCTCTAAGGTTTAAGACAACCCAGAAAAGGGTATCAATCTGTTTCAGGGTTACTAGAGGATCACCTTTGAAGGAGGAAAGATTTCTCCAAGTGTTTAAATCCTCTCTTGAAGCTGAGAACTCTCCTTGGTGAAGGAATTCTTCAGTTCTTAAGTTCCTTTGGGGATTTTCTGGGTTTCATTTCTACAATTACTTCCAAATTATCACATTGAACACAAAACAGCATGCCAAGAGAGACATGGACAAGTTGCAACTTTTCCCCAGCAGGGAGCTTACATTTTAGCTTGGAGTCAAAATTATAGCATTTGAGATTGAGGGGAGAGCCAGATCGCCACTTAAAGTTCTCTGGGAGAATCACCCCTCTCAGTTGAAAAAAAATGTCTTTTGGGGAAGTATTGAAAGAGAGAGTTCCCTGAGGAAGTTTGGGCGATCAGTCTCTTTCTTGTGATCCCATTGCTGCCACCAATTGTCTCAATAGGATTTTTTAAAAAGTAAACTGATGCACAAAAGTCTGAGAATGTTCAATATATTAGTAAAGCATGAATTTATCAATAAATAGTATCTCAGGTTCCTCAGCAAAGGTAAGATCCCCTCCCCAAAGAGGGGTACAACTGTCTTTTGTAGTTTTGGGGAGTAGAGAAAATAGAAAGGCTAGCATCACAGATTTTAAAAAAAATATTTGATGGGAATTGGCAGTAAAGGCCAAACAATTCCCTCCTTCCTTGAGTGACTAAGAAATTTCAATGTTTGAGTCCAGCTGCATCTGCAAGGACAGAGCTAGTAAATCAGACTTTGTTGGATAACAAATTCTTGAAGGATAACTTGGTGTTACAAAGATACTAAACCAGATTTTCTGTAGTCCACTCCTTAAGTGTATAATTTCCTTGTTATAAGATCAGAACATTGATTAAGAGGAGAAATGGATTTCTAAATTTAACTCATTACTGACTAACTGAATTTCTTAACCAAAGTCAAAGACAAAGAATCATGACTTAGTTATAGTACAAAATTTATTTGGAATCATTTTAAAAAAACATAGAATCAATTTGATTATTTCACCAGTTTCCTGTTCAGGAGTAGGGGAGAGGTCCACTGTCCTCTCCTGAACAGTTGCCATATGATACTTTTTTTTAAAACCATCAAATATTGATGGACTAATGTTGAGGTCATGACACCAATGATATTCCTGGCATAGAAACTTCATTTGAAAGGTGATATAGAAGAAACAGTCCAGGATTGAGAATCAGGAGATAATGGGTTCTAGTTCTGATTCAATCACCAACTTACTAGGTGATTTTCCCCTTTCTGGGCCCCAATTTCCTCACATGGAAAATGGACTCGATTATCTCTTTGCTTTGAGATGTGATTTGATGGTTTTGTGACTCCTTGGACCAATTTTCTTATTATCTAAACAAACTCCGAGTTTAGAAACTTCCTAAGGCATGATCCCAGTTAGTAGGCTGGAGTATTTGGAAGGTTTATGTTTGCACAGTTCTCTGACAAATCATTTTCCTTTTCTATGCTTTAGTTTCTTCATTGTAAAATACAGACATTGGGCTATGTTGTCTCTTCTTGTTCAGAAATTTCACGATTCTGTGATTCTTTTCCCTAGTACCAGATGTGAGACCCATATCTGGGTGAGACCCCAGTACAATTGTATATTGTCTTCTTGTGTTCATCCCCTGTAGGATTAGCATTGGATTGAACTCCCAACAGCCATTATATAAGGACTTATTGATAGTCTGACTGGCTAACAAAAATGTATACCCAGAAAAGAAATGAGAATATAATCTATCATGAATCCTAATATAATACAGACTTCCTAAGTGGGAATACCAAATATGACAAAGTGTGTCACAGGGTTAGTCAGAGAAAGAATCAGTTTAACATCATATCTGACTAGATTTAGAGTTTTCAGAATAGGTTCATTAAGCATCCCCCAGGGACCCAAAAGGAAAAAAAATAAGGATATGGTGATTTGATTTCACTAAGGAACTTCTTTCTTCTCTTGCCATTTGATGTTGCAGGATACAGCCTGGGACATTACTGCAAGCTTAAATGGTATCCTAGTGACTCTCATGCTAGACTGAGGAACTGAGAGGGAAGGCAAGAAGTCAGTGTGGAGAATCTCTGTGATATATGTTCCTTTCTGCAATAGGAGGTACATTTGAAGTCTCCCACTTTTTTGCTAGAAATAAAATTTTGATGTATTGCAGACTCCCTGGCCATAAAGATAAAATGTTAAATAAGGCTTAGAAGTAGATGGCAAAGCTAGTTGTAGGTAAAAGCTAGTGGGTGATGGGAGACTTCAATTATCTTGACATTAATTAATGCTCTTTAGGAAAATTGGAAGGATTGGGAATTGACCATGATTTCATCCCTGTGGAGAACTCCCTGGTAAGGGAATTCCCCTTATCAATGCAGTTTAGCATTTTGCCTAGAGCACTGTGGGATGGGGGTAAAGGAAGTAGGGTGGTGCTTAGAAACTTGCCAAAGGCCAGAGTAGCACTTATACCCTTGGGGTCCTTATCCTACCTCCTACTTGTACAATGGAGATAGCCAGTCAAGAGGACTTAAGAAAGATCATGGCAAAATTTGGTTGCTTGGAGAAGTTTATCAATATTGTATGCCAGTTTCATGACTATATGCTTGTATGGATTTTGGATGATGGCCAATGCTATCACACTTTCCCAATCACCAATTGAGCAAAGAAGGATTGTAGTAGGCTTACTCTCATGCTTTTTAACATGATGTTTTCAGTGATGCTGATACCCACAATGAAGATGAAAATGACATCAAGGTCACTGCTAATGCACAAATTTTTGTTTGCTGATGTTTGTGCATTCAGTACAATGACTGAAGCTAAGATACAACAGAGTATGGATCAATTTTCTGCCATTTGTGCTAATTTTGGCCCAACAATTAACATCAGGAAAACAGAGATTCTCCACAAACAGCACAGAAACATCCATGTGTGGAGTCATAGCAAATGGAAAAATCTTGAAGGCCTTGGATACATTCACTTACTTCTGCAACACAAGGACACTTGCAAGGTCTCTCTGAAGAACTTTGGAATTGATTTTGAGACATGGGAGACACTGGCACAGAACCACTCAAACATAACATATCCATTTGAAAGAAAGTGCTTTGCTTTATGAATAAAATAGACTTTCAGCAGTTCAAAAGAAACCTGAAATGTGCATGTTTAGAGACATCTCCACTCCAAATTTTCACATGGACTATTTGTGCCCAAACTGTGGTAGGGCCTCCTGAGCTTATATTGTCCTGACCAGTGAAAATCAGACACACTGTACCTTGACTCTGATGCAGTGATGTCATTTTGGTTCTCTTCAAGAATGAAGGGCAACAACCACTTGTGCTGTGAAGTTGGGTACCCAGAAGGAAGCTATGTATCATAGCAGAAGGTGAATTCAAATTTAAAGCTGTGACTATGAAATATTTCCACCACTCAGGTCACTTTATGGTATGGTATAGCTAAGGGACCAATTACTCCCTTACCTGTAGCACATGATGTCTTGGCTGCTTGGTAGATTTGCTACTGGACTGCATGGTATAGATTGCTCATTAGGCTCCTCATCCAGCTTAGTTGTGGGGACCATAGCAATTTTTGCCATGGAGCCCCATCATTGGTTCTCTAGTGGCTACATTGACTTTTGAAGTAGACAAGGTTTTAATCTGGCCCATTTTATGTTAATACTCCTTTACATAAGAACAAGAATGAAAAAATTAAAAAAGGTAAAGCATGAGAATCACTACACGTTTATTGCCATGTGCCAACTTGGGTGGGGAAAAAGTAGGTAACCTCACCTAGAGGATTACAGCAGTTCTAGCCTTGCTATTGGGGAAGAGAGTGATTAAAGTTCTCTGTTGGAGACTTTTGCATGTACACTCAGTTCCAAACTTATCTTAAGCTTGGATAAGCTAGTTAAAAGACCTTTCTTCACCATGGAGTAAGCACCTTGGAAACAAGCACAGAATATCTTTGCATACTCTGAATCAAAGATAAAAGTTCCTCCTCTATGTGTTATTGTACATTTTTAGAATTAGAGTACTGAAGCATCCAAATTGGTTGGCACCAGGCAGAGCAGACTAGGCGTGCTTCAAATGCTGAACATTTATTGGCCAGTTCTACCCTTATTGACCAATTCTACCAATTCATGATGGTACATGAGAAATGCAAAATGACCTTGAGCAGTAGTTTTTAAGTGCTTTTGTGTCATGGGTCTCTCTGACAGTCTTAAAGAGACCATGGATTCCTTCTTAGAATAATTTTTAAAGTGCATAAAATAAAATATATAGGATTATATAGGTCATATAAGATTATTTCCTTGAAATGCAGTACGTGTGTGTGTGTGTGTGTGTGTGTGTGTGTGTGTGTGTGTGTGTGTGTGTACAGACCTTTGGTTAAGAAGCCCTGCCATAGAGAAAGACCTCCAGAATATTGGATACATACTCTGTGGGAAGATGAAGTCTGCTCACTTTATAGCCTAGAATATCACAAAGATTACAAAAGGATTATATACAAGTAAACCAAGGGAGATATATGTCTCAAGACTTAGTAATACTTTATCCAAATGTCTGATTCCCTTGGTGACCTAGCAGATAGCATTATCTACTTACAAATGCAGTGAATAGGGTACATGATGACTACCAATGAGGAGAGGATCTTTTTGGCTGGTGGGGCAGCTGCCTGGGCTTTGGGAAGCTTGGAGGGTTGTTGGTAGGAATGTTCTAACATTCCTTACCTGAATCATCATCCTAAAATTTGAGGATATATTTTGTCATTGTTGACTCTTTTATGCCTCTTGCCAAGTAACCACCACTTTAATCCATCCCAAAGAAATTAAGTCTGCCTTGTGGTCCTTGATCTCTATAATGATTATCTATTCATTACTAATGAATTTAAATTAATTAATGAAGCATTTATTAAGCACAACTCTTTGTCAATTTATTAATATTGTGTTGTTTCCAAGATACAAATACAATTAAATAAGATAGTTCATGCCCTCAAGAAACTCATACTCTGATAGGACACATGCAGAGAAAAGGTAAAGGCAGTATGTGCCTGTAGCCAAAGAAGAACGTGGAAACCCGGCAAGCGGCCAGAGTAGTTCCAGGGGCACAGAGCAATGTTCTGGAAGACAAAAGGGATACGAAAATGATTGCAGAAGTACAGGTGGCAGGGTTTAGAAATGGTGTCCAATAGTAAGTAATGCTTGTGTTTTCAAAGCATGGAGAGTCAGGAGTCTAAGACTTGAGTTTGGCTGTTGTGCTTCTAGAATCCTGGTATTAAGAAAAAATGGTACAGGGACATTGCTAACTAAAGGACTAAACGACCTTTTTTTTTCTCATAAGAAACTTTTCTAATGTGTCTAAAATCATGTTCCATTAACATATTGTTTGTAATCTTTATTTGTGTTCGAACTCTGGTCTACTTTCATTTGTCTTTTGTTTTTCCACTCCCAGTTCCAAAGATTATAAAATGTTCCAGTTTTGTCCAGCTGGGTCAAGACTATGACTTGCTGGTGTTTCTATAATCTGACTAATCATAAAAAATTCTCTGTTCAAGCAGGGACAGTGGAAGTGCTGAATAATTCTTTCACAATATAAGATTGTGGACTTGGGTGCCTGGAAGCAAGAGGCAGGACTTTGCAACTGAGTTGTCACCTACAATTCTTGCCTGGTAGAGAGTTTGTTTTGTTGTTATTTAGTTGTTTAGTCATGTCAGACTCTTCATGATCCCATTTGGGGTTTTCTTGCCAAAAATACTGGAATGCTGCGCCATTCCTTCTCCAGTTCATTTTACAGATGAGGTAACTGAGGCAAATTGGGTTAAGTGATTTGCCCAGGGTCACACAGCTAAGGCTCTGAAGTCACATTTGACTCTCTACCCTAGGCCTGCTATTTAATTCATTGTGCCATCTGGCTGCCCCTTTGTAAAGTTTCTGTTCAACAAATCATATATTCTGTGCTTTTGCTGGTTGAATGGAAGAGAAAGAATAATATTGTAGGAGGAGTGAAAGGCAGACCTGACATACCAAATCTTCAGCTTAATGTTGAGACCCTCCTGATGACTCTCCTCAGACAGCATGAAAAGACTCACCCTCAAAGAGCTTAAATTCTAATGGGGTGATAACACAGAAAGGAAATCAGTAAAAGTGAGGGTGTGTGTGGGCAAGGGAGTGATGTAGGCATGTGGTACCATGGCTGACAAGATAAACCTTGAGTTCAGACAATCCTCTGTGGTCTCAGACACCTAATTAAAGGATATCATATCTCATTTTAGATTTTACTTCTTTCTCCTCTTTAGCACCCCACATTGTGGAGCTAACTATAACAATATCTATTTCCATATATTTATGTATCTATAGTCCTTTATTTAAAATAAAGGGATTTGAATTAATACATGAATGAAAACACCTTTACTCAACAAAAGCAAAAGTGCCTGCTGTAAAGGAGCTCACATTCTAAAAGAGGGAGACAACACATAAAAAGTTTTAATTGCCAAGTAGATACAGAAACACCCACTGGTAAAGTTGATGGTAATGCATCTTTTAAAAGGAAAAACCTTGCTTGCCTTTGATATTAAAGCATTTGAAAATCCCAAGGACTTTGGTGATGAAAACTTTCTTTGTAGGATTGTCGGTAGGGGCAGCAGCTAAGAAGGTGGGGACTGAACAACCCACAGAGAGAGCCAGCAGGTTGTATCTGCACTAGAATTTCCTCTCTGCTTGATGACGAGGGGCTACCCTTGTTTGAGGGGAAGGTGCTTCTGTTTCCAGACTCTTGCCTGTAAGTGCCATTTGGTAAGTGTTGATAGAGGTGGTGGTGGGGACCAAAGGCCCTTCTTCACTAAGGTGTTCCTCTTCAATGATGTTTGTGGGTAGGGGAGTATGGTGGCGGTTTGGGGAGGTTTGTTGGGGTCTCTTGGCCTCAGGATACTGAACAACCTCTGGGGGAGGATCTGGTGGTGATCTGACATGTCTGGTGCATGCTGCTTCCTGTCTCTTTCTCTTGATGCTTTGCTTTTAAAATCAGGTTGTACATATGATGTGAAATGAGCAGAATGGTATAGTGGTTAAAACACCCCTGCCAACTTAAGAAATGAATATAAACAGAGCACACTGAAGTTCCCACAGGTGATAAGATCAGAATGGACCACGGAGAATCACATTGCCCGTTTACTCTTTTCCTAAGTTGTATTCGATTTTAGTTGTGCTTTCTCATTTGGAGGCACATTCATCATACTTACCTGTCCTTTAGGCACTGGCTCAGTAATTGGTAACCATTCTTTAGAAGCTCCTGGGCCATTGCGCTGGCCACATGAGTCTGGAAGCCAGATTTCACAGCTTGTGCCTCAGTTTTCTTAAGCTCATCCCCTCAAACAGCACCACTGGCTAGGGGCTTCCCAAAGATCTATTTTGCTTTGCTGACCTTCATACTCCTTTCCTGGATTTATTGTAACCTACAATGGCCTCTCCCTGCTCTGAACATCCATATTACTTATACTCAGTGTCAAAATATTCCAGGAAATTAATGATGCTTTACAATCAGAGAGACGAGATCAGTATGAGATGAAACCCCTAATACTAACGCCCTTCCTTTCTTGGACTTGACCTGTAACCATATTTAGACATCCCCTGTAACTTATCCTGCTTTTGCTATCCCCTCTGAGAAAGGAATCAGGCAATGATTCATTCTCTAAATCTAGACTGTGGCTGTGGAGGAGATGATGATGATGATGATGATGTGTATGTGTGTGTGTGTGTGTGTGTGTGTGTGTGTGTGTGTGTGTGTAAGAGACACATGAACTGCGAAGAGTTCAAGAGAAAGATATTCCCTTCATGCTATCACCTTCATCGGTACCTGCTGTACTGGCCTGGAGCCCAGAGGCCTGGAGTGAATAGGCCTAATCATTAATCGTTAAGACAATGTCCACTGCAAAGCTGCTAGACAAGTTCTTGTTCTGTACAGCACACTCTCTGACTTGAGACTCCATTGAGCACCCAATGTCACTGATCAAAGTCTATTTTTTTTCCTCTGCTGAAATGCTTTTAATTCTTAGCTCCTTGTAACCATCCCCCTTTCTGGTGTCCAGTAGAACCTAAGGTTCTGGGCTATATAATCTACCACCTTAGAATCATAGAATTGCAGATTTAGGACTGAACAAGATCTTAGAGATCCTCTAATTTAACTCTGAATTGAAAAATAAAGAAACAAAAGCTCAGTTTAGTTTAAAATCAGGTTTAGTTCATTAGTTTTTTAAACCTCAGTCCCAAGGTCACATAGATAATAGGGGGAAGAACTGGAATTAATTATATTTTATATACTTGCATTAATATAAATGCCTTTTTCTTCTGATTGCAAGCAATTTTGTGTTGAAGAATAGGAATCCTGTCCCTTTCTTCTTCCTCTCCCCCAATAACATTGCTGATTAATTGACCAATTAAGTACAAACTGTTTAGGGCCTAGTAAAAAGAAGCTCTTTTGATATATTTGCAAGGTGAAACTGAGGCAGAATTGTTAAGAAAACATAAACATTATGTTTTCTTCTCAGTTCATCTTTTCCTACTCCAAGAATGTTTCCTTTCTAGGACCTTTTATTTATAGAAAAAGAAGCAGAAATGGATCCCCCGAGATTGTGGTCATAATAGTGATATCACTGAGAATTGTGTATCAGAAAATCAGGTCCTGATAAAGGAAGGAGAATGAAGTGAAATATCACTCTCCAGATTTGATCTGAGACCTTTACTTGAGTCACAAAGTTCCAACTCGTCACCAACAACCTCAATTCAATTCATCTAATAACATTTATCAAAAGTGCCCACTATGTGCATATATATCTGTCACACACACACATATATTTGTGTATGTCTAATTATTCCAACAAATCCCAGTACATTTCATCACCTGGTTTTATCCAATGCCCTGAAGTACCAAGACGGATTAACTACATTTTGTTTAATGCAATTGATTGATTGAGGTTCCTAGGAGTTATTAACATCTATTTTAGACCTTTGATTAATTGATTACACAACAATCAAAGAGATACTCTTAGTGAATAAAGATACCAGGTTTCCCTTGGGTTGCCTTCTCTCCATTTTAGTATTTACTTTCTTCATTAAATCTGCTGGAGTATATATGGCAAGTTCCCAAATCTTGTATAGCTCTACAGTGATTTGAGGAGATTCACATTATCCTTTTTGAATACCCTTTAAAGTATCTTTTACTAAAGTATGTAATGAAAAGTCTGCCTCAAAATTAATAAATAAATGCAGACTTTAACATCTATCCGTAATTCCAAATGTATGGTGATGCAACTTAAAAAAAACACAGAATAATTGTGCACAGTTTTCATAGGCTATTGCCTGCCTTGGTGCTTACAAAAGCCTTTCTCCAATGCCAAAACAATAAGAAAAAGGAACAGATAATCAAAGTTTCCTCTTTCAAAAGAATATCTGGCCCCTATAGAACACATAGGATTATCCCCACAAGGATTACAGAACTGATCTTGTGATGAAGAGAGCCATCTACACCCAGAGAGAAGACTGTGGGAACTGAGTGTGGTTCACATTTTCACTCTTTCTGTTGTTGTTTGCTTGCATCTTATTTTTTTTCTCATTTTTTTCTGGTTTGATTTGATTTTTCTTGTGCAGCAAAATAATTGTATAAATATGTATGCATATATTGGATTTAATATATGTTTCTACAAAGTGTAACATATATTGAGCTACTTGTCATCTAGGGGAGGGGATGGGGGAAAAGGGGGACAATTGGAACACAAGGTTTTGTAAAGGTTAATATCAAAGAATTATCTATGCATGTTTTGAAAAATAAAAAGCTCTAATAAAAAATAAAAATAAAGAAAAAAAGAAAATAAATTGGCATGGAAAAGAAAAAAATGCACAAAAGGCAATATCTAAGAGAACTTAGGGAGGAAATAAAAAGGGGAAGGAAAATAACACTAGAATTAATAAAAAAAATGAAAATCATAATGTAAAAGAAATTTCCTGTGGCTGTTCCCAAATATGAAAAACATCTGGAGTGCTACAAGTAATGAGACCATTCCTATATTTCAGTAGACAAAGCACCTTCTTGTGCACCAGACAATAGTAAATAAAAGGTTTATACAGCAAAAAAAAAAAAAAAAAAAAACAAAACAAAACAACAAAACAAAAAAAAAACCCAAAGAATTAGGGAATTAGGGAGCTGGTGTCAATTGGAAGTCACTCGCTTAACCTTCAGATGGGATGGCATGGTCAGGGCTGGGATTGTTCTCTTTTTCCCTCGATGAGATCCCCCTCTGTTCTAGGCTTAGTTCAGTAATAAGTGCCATTAAAAAAGCAGTATTAGGTTTTGGAGGGACTAAGATATTTTCTCTATCTCCCTACCAGGAAACCCTCTGCATGGAAATGAAAACATAAACTGGGTTTAATCTTTCACTAAGTTAAAAAAGAAAAAAAAAGCAAGCCTCCAAACTATTTTGACTATAGACTCTTTCATGATTCCTTCATTGAATAGGGCCATATAACTAGGCTCTGGACAAAATTTTTAGGTGTATCTTTTCACACAGGGCACACCATAATTTCTCCAAATACCTTAGGTTATCACCTTGGAGGGTTAGTTTTTTATTTTTTTTAACAAAGGGTATCCCAAGTTTCTTGACAATTAAATTGAATTTCTAATTCACTCCTTTCTAGGTAAGTGGGTCAACTTAAAAGGAACCTACACTCAGAAAAGCTTTTAAAAGATGTGGTATTCCCAAAAATGGATTTAGCACTTGGTGTTTTTTACGTGGGGTTTCTAGGACAACCTTATGCTATGGACTTTGCTGTCCATAAGAATTTCAGACAAACTATCTAGACCCATACCACAAATAAGGAAATATGTCTATGATTGCTTAAAAGTATAAAAGAAAAAAAAACCAAAACTTTTATGAGCTTATTATTATGAGTATAATATAGGAAAATTTGTAACAACAGTATTGTTAGGATGCAAAAATCTCTAGTTCAGGATATAGTAATACAACTAATATTAGCACTAAAATATTGAAATAAGCAAAAAATAATAATGTGACATGTAGGGAAACATACCAGAAAACCTACTACTATGCAATTATAGCTTAAAACAAAAGAGAAAAAAAATAGTGGATCACATAAAACTAGTATATTTGATAATAATAGTCCTAGATGGATAATCTTGTCAGTGACTCCTAATATTTATTCTAGATGAATTCCCATATGTAGCACACACCTGCTTTCTCCAACTTCTACTCCCATTGCTTGGGTCCTTAAAGGGGAACTTAAAACCCTTAGAACTTTAGGGGTAAAACTGAGGAGTTGGAATGGATTTCTAGTTTTCCTTCAATATCTATTGTTTACTTTGATGTTTCCCCCTCTCTTCTTGAATATGTCTTTCCCTACACCAGAGAGATATAGGAATGAAGTTGTTCCTTCTTGGTTTTCCTCAGTATCTGGATGGATGCATTATTTGCAATATCTGCAATGATTCCTAGGCATAAGGTATTCCCTTTGGTTTCACTTTCTATCCCTCCCCTCCTGTGAGATAGGTATAAATGTAATCTTCTCAAATGTATATCACAGTTTGGTTCTTGAAGTAGCTGCTGGTAAATTTTGATCTTGAAATCTTTAACATTGGCCTAGAGGGATGTCTCATTCTTTCTACCAATCCCAATATGTTCCATTATATGATTTCATCCTGTGACTCAGGTACTTTAGTCCTTCAAATTGATTAATTAGGTTGTTTTCACTTAAAAAGTATTTAGAATCATTCAATCTATTTCTACCTTTTGGTTGATTGATTTCTGGCCCAATCAAAGATACAATCCCAGTGTGTATGGTAGTTCTGAATAGTCATGATGGCTACTTCTACATGTGGAAGTCATGTGATTGTGCTTCTTTGGGTCATTGACCTTTTTCTTGGCCATCACTATGGATGATTTAAGTGTGGTCCATCATTTGCTCCTTCAGATGATTCCCCATTTTTTCCATTTGTGTACTAGTTCAGTATACTTTAGATTCAATTGAATTCAGTGTAGCTCTGAAGGTTCCCTTTGAGTTTATAATGAAGCCTTTCATCATAAATATCATCATTACCATCATCCATTGGGTATCCATGGAATGGATTGTATGGCACATAGGATATAGTGACATTTGGCATAAAATAATCAAATCCAGGCTATAAAATCAATCATTCTCAATAATACTTTTCACTACACAGCATCTTTGCCTTATACAAATATTTGTTTCAGGGCATGGGCACCTCTGGAATTCTATTAAAATAGGTTAATCTGAAAAATTGATAACCAAAGGATACTCCATTTTTTGAGTTCCTGTTTTTGTTATGTGTAAAATGAGGGGGTTGGAATTGATAACCTTTGACATCTAGCTGTAAATTTATGATTGTATTCCATGTAAAATAGGAAGATAGTGAAAAATGAAAACCAGTAGAAGTTGTGAATAAGACTTTTTTCCAGGCTTTAATGCAAGTCACTTTGGTAAAACATTCAGTTTACACAAATCTAATTTATAGAGTATTTTAAGGACATGTATGTTTTGTAAAATCAGGCACACTTGTACTTTCATTTTTATTAATATTGGTAATCTAAAGTTTTTGTAATAAATCAAACTACAGGGGTCTCAAAATCCTCTATTTTATTATATTGGATTGGGTGAGAGTCAAGAGATCTCTCCCATTAATTCATATTGTCACTGCAGGTAGTTACTTCAACTTTTTTGTTGAAAAAAACCAAAATTGTTGCATCATTAAAAACAAAACAAAGCAAAACAAAAGACAAGTCAAAGAGCAAACCAAGATTGAAGAAACAGTGGATCCAAAATCTCAAAGAATGATTTCCTTCCCCCATTCTACTTGATCAATGGTTCTCATTCTTTTATTGTCAGTATCCCTTTTTGCTATTGAGAATTATTGAGGATCTTTACAAAGAATTTATGTTTAGGTGGGTTATATTTATAGATATTTACCATATTAGAAATGAAAATTAATTTTGAATTTGTATATAATCTGAGAAGGTTTCAGAGATCCCCAGAATTCTCTGGACCACACTTTGAGAACTATTGTACTAGATCTGAGCTTCTCAAACTTTTACCACTTGGTACCCCTTTTTACCCAAGAAATAATTATGTGATCTGTGTTTTATAGGTATTTAAAATAGGTATACAAATCAAGCATTTGCTGATAATAAATCATAATTTTGTGAAACCCACATTCCCTTCAAGAATTTATATGGAGTTATAAACTGCAGTTTATGGAAATTGAAAAGATGCCCATCAATTGGAGAATGGTTGAATAAATTATGGTATATGAATGTTATGGAATATTATTGTTCTGTAAGAAATGACCAACAGGAGGATTTCAGAGAGGACTGGAGAGACTTGCATGAACTGATGCTGAGTGAAATCAGCAGAACCAAGAGAACATTATACACAGCAACAAGACTATATGATGATCAATTTTGATGGACATGGTTCTCTTCAACAATGATGTGGTTCAAACCAGTTCCTATTGTTCAGCGATGAAGATAGTCATATACATCCAGAGAGAGGCCTGAGGGAACTGAGTGTGAACCACAACACAGCATTTTAACGCTTTCTGTGAATATTTCCATGCATTTTGTTTTCCTTCTTAAGTTGTTTTTTTTTTCTTCTTCTCTTTCTAGATCTGATGTTTCTTGTGCAGTAAGATAACTGTATAGATATGTATACATGTATTGTATTTGTCATATAATTTATCCTATTTAGCATGTATTAGATTACCTGTCATCTAGGGGTGGGGGGCGGGGGGGAGGAGGGGAAAAGCTTGGGAAAAAAGTTTTTGCAAAGGTCAATGTTGAAAAATCACTCGTATGTTTTGTAAAGAAAAAGCTTTATATATTAAAAAAAATAAACTGCAGTTTAGGAAGATGGGTGCTAGGTTACCTTTATTGTTCTAAAGATTCCTTATAGTTCTAAATATCCCTTTTGATTTCCATTTTTTTTTTCTATTGATATTCTGTGAAAAAAAGTAATCTTCTAACAATGGATCCTATGAAAACGAAGTATCAGAATCCCTGTTAAGTATAGATGGCTTCTTGGATCCTCAAAAAGAACAACAAACAAAAAGGATCTTTATGCAGATTTAGGCCTATAATAGAACCGGAGGCCGAAGACAGTTTCTCTGTACCCCTACTTTGGTTATTCTGATAGCACTCTAGGGGTGGTAGGCAGTGTGGTGCAGTGAAAAGAAGGCTATCAGTTCATTTCCTACTTCTATCTCATTCCTTGAGTGATCTTGAAGAACATTATTTCATTTTTCTGGCCCTCAGTTTCCTCATTTTTAGAATGAGGTAGCTGATCTTAATGACCTTTCAAGATCCTTTGAGTTCTAGGATTCTATAACTGTCAGTGTCCTCTTCAGGACAGACAAAAATCTGGAGCTTTTTGGGAGCTGGGAGGTAGTGATAGGGCACAGATAGGACATCTTTTTTTTGGCAAGAGGCATCAAAGAACTGATTTTGGCCTTGGAACATGTGGACTTTGCTGAGATTTACGTGGAAGGGGAGCTGGAAAAAGAACGTATTAAAAGAGTAGGGCTATGTAGTAAGCAGCACAGCAGCAGATCTCTGTGGTGAGGTTCAGGAGGCACGGGGATGTGTGCTGGGAGACCTGGGCAGAGCTGCTGGCGGGGAGACTCAGCTGTAGCTCTTGGGAAGGCATTGGCAGGATTCACAGAATCGGGAAGCTGAGAGCTGGAAGTGAGTTATTATTGGGATTCCCTAGTTCAACCCATATCCAGAAAGAGTCTCCCATTGTAATAGACACATCTCTTTGCCTCTGCAGCAATGATGTCTGGGGGAAAGGATCAGGAGTTAAGGAAGAGACAATTTGGGACAGGTCTGGGAATGATAACTGACAGGTGGGGAGTCTAGGGACTTTGTGTCTATATTATCCAGATTGATGGCTGCCGTGTTGCAGGATGCAGGGGAAGGGAATAGGCTGGAGGGATTCTCAGGTCTTTAGAATGGAAGAGGAGGGAGATTGATTACTGGATGTATAGATATTTATTGATTGGAAGCAGGGTGAAAGGAGCAGCTGTCAGAGGCTGGAAAACCTGAAGTCTCTCATTGTTGAACTTTTTGATCAGTCATCAGACATCCTGGAATCGTTGACATTCAATCTATTTTTCACATCATCAGGCCTCCTCTCTCCTTGGCCATTATATGATGTAGTAGATAGTTTGTTCTTCTTGGAAGCAGGAAGACATGAATTCAAATACTACCTCTTGAGGGTCACTTAACTGATTCTGGGCTAGTGGTTAATCTTTGTCTGCCTCATATGTAAAAATGAAATAATAATAATATCATTCAGGATTCTTGTGAGGATCAAATAAGGTGATGTGTAAAGTGTAAAAAAACTGCTTTGCAAACCTTAAAGTTCTATATAAATGCTATCAACATTATTATTATAGTAATTGCCTCTTTCCAATAGTTCCATTCTTTCCTTCCCCATCCTGGGGGATGGACAGAGTTTCATAACAGAAGTCATATACCCTGCCATGTCTCCTCTTCTGCATGATTCTTGTGAAAATCTCTCCAGTTGAAATCCTCATTCCTGAATTAGATAATTACAAGAGTCTGGAAAAATGCAGATGTTCCTAGTAACAAAAGATCCTTTGTGGGGTCAAGGAAAGCCAGCGTGCTTAGAAACTTGCTAGCAAGCAAATGCCTCAGACAGAGTAGTTTTGGTTTGGGACTCTTCTTTAATTCGTTTAGGTCCAGACCTGGGAATGATGATTGTCATCTCTTTCTCTGTTCCTTTGCTCTTCTTTTTCTTTGGCTTCATCATTAGAAGAAAGCAGCAGATTGTAGTGGACATACACCCAGAGTGCACCAAAAGCTTTAGCCCAGTTGTAAGTTATTAACATTCAGTATAACTGAAGTTTGCAAAATATTTTGTAAGTAGTACTATTATTCTCATTTAACAGATGAGGAAACTGAAGTTTAGAAAAGTTAAGAAAGTTACCCATAGTCTCATTTATGATTGGATTTGAATCCTGTCTCTCCTAACTCCAAAACTAGCGATGTGATGAATTCACTTAGTACTTAAAAACTATGTGGATTTTGCATTTTAAAAATGGAAGAAGATAGAATTACAGAATATTAGAACTGGCACAGGTGTGTGCCTGGCACACTGGGAAAGTAGTCAGGATAAACTGAATCTATGAGCTAGTACTTAAAATTAATATCAAATGAGAAAATGAATAAGAACTTAAAAATCTAGAGTTAATTTTATTATCAAATATTAATGTAATTAATTACTCATTACTATTAATACAATGTGATATACATGTACAGTCATACAAAACATATTTCCATATAAGTCATGCTGTGAAAGAACACACAGATCCAAAGGGGAAAAACACACAAAAAATGAAAAGAAATGAAAAATGGCATGCTTTGATGTGTCTTGTCTTTGTAATTTTTTTTCAGAATAAACATCATCAAAATATTGTTCTCTCAAGAAGGGTAAGAGTTGAATATTGTCTTTTTCACAGGACTCTCAACTCTTTTTTTTCTAAAGTCTTTTCTCTAGTGCTGAACTTGTTCTAGGGGGAAATGATATGACTATTTTTAGATAATCTGATCATCTCTATTAGGAAAAGACAATCATCGTATCATACTAGTTGGCTTCTGAGCTAGAGATTTTATTTGGAAGTGTCACAAATGTGCATAAATCTCTCTTAAAACCTAGTTTAATTTTCCCCCTTTTACATGTCTATTTTAAGGGTTAATAGTTCTTTCAGAAAACAGTTCACAGAGAAACAGACAGTTAAAGATGTGGGTTGGTATATATTATTAGAGTCACTTAATTGAGGCACTGTAAATAATTAGTCTTATGAACAAACTAGTTCAAGCAAGGTATCTCAGGCCAGCAGTTATGTTTACAAATAGCTGATTGGGCAAGGGAGAATTTAAGAGTAAAGAAAAATATCACCTCTGGATTAAAAAAAAGTCATAGGATGGTAGGGGAAAAGGTTCTTTTATTGTGTCTTGAAAGAAGAAAAAGGGGAGTAAGATGCAGGACCCTAGAGAGGGCACACTTTGTTTTTCTCTTTCCCAATCACAATTCTTCTTTTGGTAATTAAAAATGATCCTGGGAAGATATAAACTTTTGTCAGGAGGAAGAAGCATCATGGATACAATTAAATTAGTCAGAAACCTGAGAAATCAATTCAGGTTGTTGCAGAGTTTTGTTCTTAAAGTTAATATAAACAGAGTGAAGTTGAAAGGGTTATTCTGATGACAGGGACAGGATAAACATCTGAACAGGAATGGAATTAGTTGATAAAGGGCAGCTAATATAAGTGAAAAGGGTACCAAAATGTCATTATATCAATGGTGTCAAACAGGAGAGTTGTTAGGACAAATATTATTTTAGTTTTCAAAAATAGGAAAGGAATAGGTTCTTAAAAATAAACACCATGAACTTGACTTGGACTCTTGGCAGAATTCTAAAAAACATGATTAAAGGCATGATTGATTAGTGAACATTTGAAAAGGACATGCTGATACAAAGGGACATTGCGGCTCATCAAGAATAGATTATTCCAGATTAACTTTACCTTTTTTTTCCTGCATAGTTTTTATACTGGTTGATTAGGAGAATGCTATCAACACAGTTTGCCCAGATTTTAGCAAAGTATTTGACATACCATTTCTTATTATTACTGTAGAAAATATGAAAAGGGAGTCATTGAGACAGTAACACAGTAATGTGGATTTGGAACTTGTTAAATGACTCCACACAATAGTCAATGATGTGGTGTCTCTTTGGAAGGAGGTTTCTAGTGAATTGTCCAAGGGACCTGTATTTGATTATTTAACATTTTAAATGAGTAACTTTATCCATAACTTTGATATAGGTATTGATAACATCCTTATAAAATTTGTAGGTGATACAGGGATAGAAAGTATAAGAAATACACTAGATGACACAGAGAGGATCCAAAGAGCTCTTAATTGACTAGATTATTAGGCTAAATTTAATCAGATGAAATGTAAGAGAATAAATGTAAAGTCTTATGTTTGGGTTTGAAAGGTAGTTTCAAAGCATAATATGGGGGAATTTGACTAGATTGCAATTCGATAAGTTGTCTAAAAAAGGTCTGGGTGCTTTTGTGGATATATAAATATAAAAATCAAAAGTTTTATGTGGTAGCCAAAAAAATTGATAGAATGGTCAGACATCATATTCAATTCTAGGGAATAATGGTCTTTTTGCATTCAGCATTGGTCAGATCATATTTGGATTATTTGCTTAATTTTGGATATTACATTTTCAGAATGTTAGGGATAAATAGAGGAATGTCAGAAGCAGGGCAATCAAGATGATGAAGGGTCTCAAAACAATGCAAAATTAGGATCAAAAGAAATGATGATGTGTGACATAGAAAAGAGATGATTAATTCTACCTTTAATTTCCCTCCAGATAATAAATAGCCTTTCAAATATTTGAAGACAGCTATTATGTGAAAAGGAAACAGACTTTTTCTTTGACCCTAGAGGGGTGGTATGATAATAAAGTTAAAAAAAGGAATATCAGATTTGATCAAGAAAATGAAATACAAAGATAATGATGGATAATGATACATGAAATGAGTATCTCTGTGTTTGGTATAGGTATAGGTAGAACAGAGCAAGGAGTCAGAGACAAAGGAACATGAAGTTTAGGGTATTTGAAGGAGAATAAAATGTATGTCAAATCCCTTATAAAGACCAGGAAAGAAAGATAGTGAGCCCAGTCCTAAACTCTTTGAAAAAGGAGAGAATGACTTGGAGACTGGTACATGACAACTTCCATGATGTATACAAGGTTAAAAAAATGTTAGTGGTCTTCCAGTTCATTTAAGTAATACTTTTTGTATATATGGCTCCAGATTCATATAAATGAAAAGGCCACTATTTTAAGGCAATTAATAAAATAAACAAACATTAAGGCACGGAATCATAGAATCTCAGAGTTTGGAAGGAACTTCAAAGACAATTTTTTGATTTCATTCTATTTGGAATTTTCTCTTCCCTCCCTCCTTCCCTCCTTCCCCTCCCCCCTCTCCTGGCTTCTCCCTCTTTATATCTCTGTCTCTGTCTCTCCTGATTTCTTTTTCATTGCTTTCTTGAATGCTCAAATCTTTTTAATTTTTAAAGAACACTTATTAGACCCTACTATTTTCTTGTTATCATACTAGATCTTTCTTCCTTTGTCAGCTAAATGCCTAAAAATGCTACATTTCCAGCCTCTTCTTCATTTTGTTTTACTCATTCCTTAACCCTTTGCAGTCTGGCTTCTGATCTCATCACTCAACTGAAATTGCTCTTTCCATAGTCATCAGGGATCTCTTAATTGGTATATCTGATGATCTTTTCTCACTCCTAATGTTTCTAATATCTCTCTGTTGCATTCTACATTGCTGACTACCTCCTCCTGTATATTTTCTCCTCTCTGGAATTTTGTGCTTTTCTCTAGTTACCTCCTACCCACCTGAGTGTTCCTTCTGATTCTTCCTTACTCATCATTCATAGAAATACATTCATCTGAATGTAGGCACAACTCCAACATTCTCTCCTGGTCTCTCTACTCTCTTTAATTCTGTAAGCTCATCCACTTCCATAAGTTTAATTATCATCTCTATGCAGATGGTATCCAGCCTCAATCTCTCCATCTGTGCTTCAGTGGGTCATCACCATTTGCCTTTTGGACATTTCAGACCAAATGTCCCAGAAATATTTTAAAAATCAACATGTCTGAAACTGAACTTATCATCTTTCCTTTTCCTTATTTCTGTTGGAGGTACCACCATCCTTCCATTCTCCTGTATTTGTAACTTTTTCATTATTTGACTTCTCATTGTCTCTCACTCCATATACCCCATCCATATATCCCATCAAGTTCTGTTCAGCAATGCATATTTTTAAAAAGTAGAATTACTGTCTCTTATTCTTATCATGATTTTCAGTTGATTTTGTCCATGATATTTTATCCGTGATATTGAAATACTTCTTTCTAGTGAGAACTGATAGTGTCCCCTTATAAGCTGTTCTGTCTTCTATTTTTGTCTAATTCTTTCTGAAATATCAGCTAATTCATTGCAAGTATGAGGTCCATGGATCCTTAATGAGAAAAGGAGACGGGAGAGGAAAGAGTTATTTTCCCAGACAAATGGCCTGAGCTAGATTTCTTTTTTTGGTGCATTGATACAATGGATATGACACCAATAACTAAATTGTCATCTGCGTTGTACTTCTTCTTTCCTAATGCCAGACTGGACTGGGCTGGGAGCTTAAGATAAAACCTGAATGTCCTGAAGCTGAGAAAGGGTATTATTCCCTAATGCTTTGGAGGTTCAAATGGGATGGTATGAGTATGAGTTTGCTTGGGCCCCTGAGATGCTCTCACTCTCAAAGGGCCCTTATCATCTTCAATCCCAAGATGTGTAGGACTAGTGATGGAGTGAGAAAAATTGATATATCAAAAATTGATACGTGGCTGTTATAATGGGGGAAATTAATTTGTTTTTCAGTGTAAGGAGTCCTGGAATACTGAGTATTGACTACAAGCTTCAAAGAATATGATATTGTTTTCACTCAACTGGATTTTGGGGGAAATAACTATAATAATACTATAGATCTCTATAGTATATGAGACAGCAAAGAGATTGGATGGGGAAAGTTGGGGTTTATATGGAACCCTAAAACAGATAGAAAAAGACCTGGCAAAGCCTTTGTAGCCACTACTACCAGAAACTCCTTGACTTAGAGTTGTGCTTTAAGGTTTCCAAAGCACTATCTTTATTATAAATTTATGAGATAGATAGTTTAAGTGTAATGTTTTATAGAGAAGGAAGCACCAGAATAGGTTTTGTGACCTGCTCACCATTAAGTCAGTGTCTGAGCCAAAATTAAAACTCAGTCTTGACTCCAAGTCTGAGGTGCTTTCCATTAGGCAACTGAACAGGCACTCTATCCCATAGTCATTAGCCTTGGAGGGAAAAGGGTAAGGGCCAAGAGTGTATCAACTTTGATGTTCAATAATGTTTTTGGTATAACTAGGAATGGAGGAAGACCTGAAGATAAGTGAGGGATTTGGTGTCCAGGATTTTAATTCTTAAGAGGCCTAGATCTGAATCTGCTGAATCACTGTGGAACTACAGAAGGTGCCATTAACTCTTGCTGCTAAAGATGGTTTATTATTTTTTTTACTATCAATTTTTTTTGAGTATCAAATTTTGTCCCTTTCTCTCTTCCCTCCCCACCCTGAGGCATTAAGCAATATGAGATAGGTTATACCTATGTAATCATGCAAAATGTTTTCATGTTAATCATGCTATGAAAGGGGAAAAAGGGGAAAAACCATGAAAAATAAAGAAAATGAAAAACAGTATGCTTTGATTTGTATTCAGAGCCATCAGTTCTTTCTCTGGATGTGGATAGTATTTTTCATCATGAGTTCTTTGGAATTGTCTTGGATCATTATGTCACTGAGAAGAGCTAAGTCATTTACAATTGATCATTGTACAATATTGCTGTTACTATATACAGTGTTCTCCTGGTTTTTATTTTACCATATTCCTTCAGCAATACCTGCTGGTAAGAGTGATATTCCAATTCTTGACTCCATTTCTCAAACTGCCTCATTGCACCTTCCCTGACCCCTTTTTCCAACTTGCCAGAGTCAGGAATCAATTGGGGAATGGTTGAACATATTTGATTATAATGGAATAATATTGTGCTATAAGAAGTGATAAGCAGGATGATTTAAGAAAAACCTGGAAAGATGAACATAAACTGATGCAGAATGAAGTAAACAGTGGTCTTGCTATTTGACATTGGGTAAAATAGAGCAAGATAGTGAATGGTATTTACTTCATTTCTGAGTCATTCCATTCACCTTAAAGTATTATCAGAATAATAAATCAATTTCCTGGCTCCTCTCAATGTTAGCATTATATCCCTGGGAGATATGGCAGAGAGGGAGGAAGGACATCTTAATTCCTTCAAGAGTCCTGGGTAAATGAGATAGCTGTAAAACTCTCACTTCACTTGTGCTCATCTCAAAATGAGTCAAGTCCTCAGCTTGAATTTGCTAACTTTCTGTGAGGATTGAACTTTGGACTGAACATGTGAATTCCAGAGCTAGCCTTGACCTTGAAATCTAAGGGAGAAGGGATAGAGAGAAATAAAAATGACCAAAGTATTTCTGGGAACTTCCCTATCAGCAGTCACAGAAGATACTTAAGTACTTACCATCTCTTATTTCTTCTTTCTAAACACCTGCACTCACAGTTATTCATGTGAGTTGCTGGATTTTTGCATGCAGAGTTGGAAGTGAAAGAGTAATATCGGGTAGAGGGCAAGTGTGGCAAAGTACAATAAGAGCTATGAATGAAGACTGAGATGGGGCCTTATGTCCATGATCAGGACAAGTGACTCTAAAAGCTAGACTTGAAGGAAGAATTGATTTTAAGGGCTTCTTTTCTTGGGATAGAGATGGCATATGAGTTAAACTTGAGTTGAATGATTTTAAATCTCCTAGTTGGTTCCACTGTTCATCCCACTATTTTTCTATTTTTCAGTGAAAATTGGTGCTCTATGGATGAAGGCAGCTCTTCAGAGATCTTGGAAGAAACCGCAGTGCTGAGAGACTCAGAGAAATAGAGCTTTCCACCCTACTTCTTCCCCTTCTTCCTTCTTTTACCTTTTATTCTAGATTGAGATTTGTACTAATCACATGTATTAAAGAAACAGATTAATTCTTTTATTAAATAATTCAATAAATATTTTGTTGAAACCTATTATGCTTATACATAATAAATAGTGCTGAGAAGGAAACTTTAGTTTAAAGTAGCTCATAGCCTAGAAAAGGGTTAAGTCCCATAGCATAACTAGGAATTCTAGCAAATTCAGGGGTGTGTGTGTGTGTGTGTGTGTGTGTGAGAGAGAGAGAGAGAGAGAGAGAGAGAGAGAAACAGAGAGAAACAGAGAGAGAGAGACAGAGAGAGAGACAGAGAGAGAGAGGGAGAGAGAGAGACAGAGAGAGAGAGAGAGAGAGAGAGAGAGAGACAGAGAGAGAGAGAAAGAGAGAGAGAGAGAGGGAGGGAAGGGGGGAGGGAGAGAGGTAACCATAATTCTATAGTTAATAATCTCTTACTACTCTTAATCTCTGAGATTGATTGCATCCTCTCCAGGCAAAAACCACCTGTTATCCTCGTTTTGAACCCTGATCCCTATCCACCTAAGCCCTACTTCTCTGGAGTCCCTATCATTGCTCTTCTTTCTCTTCCATAAGATCCTCTAGAATCTATTCTATGATTAATAAACTTCTCCTTGTCTTAGACTCTTCCTCTAATTTTCCTTCCATCTTCTTGCACTTACAGAAATGACTCCTAGTAGATGATATTGCCTCTCACCATCCAGTCTAACAGTACCTATATCTTTGCTCATGCCCTGAAGCACTGGGCCAGGAGGGGAAGGAATCATTTGATATGATATCTCACTGTGAGCCAAGTATGTATCAGTAATCTCATTTTACAGATGAGGAAACTGAAGCTGAGAGATTAAGGGAATTGCCTTTGGCTGAACAGCCATATGGAATTATACATATATATATATATGTACATATATATATATATACATATATATATATAAACATATATAAATGAACAGAATTAAACCCAAGTCTTTGATTTCAAGTCTCCCTTCTTCTTCAGGGTGCTCAGTACCTGACTCACTCTTTTTGCAATGGCAGCCCATGTCCTCATACTTAGGGATTTAAGTAGACATGTTGATGTCTGTCTCTGAATTAGCTAAATTGCTCAGTAGGGGGGTGCTGAACTTTGAGTCAGGAAGACTGGTCTTCCAATCCAGCCTCAGACACTAAGCTGTGTGACCCTGGTCAAGTCACTTAACTTTTACCTACCTCAGTTTCCTCAACTATAAAAGGATAATATTTATAACTTCCTCACAGTGTTGTTGTAAGGATGAAATGAGAGAATGTGAGCATGTAGCATAATGCCTAGCATGTGAGAGGAACTTAAATACTTATTCCCTTTCCTCTCCCCCCTTCCTTTTTCTTCCTTCCTGGCCTCCTCCTGGAGTGTTTCCTGTCTTATTCAGAAGATAAATCACTTTTTCAACTCAATTTTGCTTTTCACCCCAGTTTGAGAAGCTTGGCAGTGTAAAACTTCGCGGAAAAGGAAAGGTCTCTAAGATGGAGTAGGCAGAGACATTGATAGGAAGATATGGCCTGAGACCTGTGTCCCTTCCCTGTCCTTGTTATTTTCTTTTTTCTCCAACTTCAGTTGAGTTGGGAGCATTCTACGGATAACTCCATCTTCCCCCAGATCAGGAACTGTACTATGTCTTTCTTTTCTACTATTGAGAGAACCCTTCCCACTTACTAGACATGACAATACTCATTCAAAGTCCTCAGGACTCTGAAATGTCCTACTCTTTCCTCCCTCACCTTCTAAGAACAGCAACCTTATTTCAGCTCCTCATCTTACTTCTTAGGGCTTATTCCTCACCCACCCTCACCCCACCCCAATTCCATGAAGTTTTGGTTGGTTTGACCCAATTTCTCCTGTATCACCCATCTCCCAGCAGCATTCAGTCATTCTTTCAAGGGACCATCTAAACCTTTCAAGGAAGCATGGACTGGCAGGAGACTGAAGTGTGACATACAAGAATGGCAGTGGGGCAAGGGAACAATTTATTTATTTATTTATTTATTTATTTATTTTTAATAAAGCTTTTTATTTGCAAAACATATGAGTGACCTTTCAACATTGACCTTTGCAAAAAAAACTTTTTTTTCCCAAGCTTTTCCTTTCCCTCCCCCTGGCCCCCACCCCTAGATGACAGGTAATCTAATACATGCTAGATAGGATAAATTATATGACAAATACAATACATGTATACATATCTATACAGTTATCTTACTGCACAAGAAACATCAGATCTAGAAAGAGAAGAAGAAAAAAAAAAACAACCTAAGAAGGAAAACAGAATGCATGGAAATATTCACAGAAAGCGTTAAAATGCTGTGTTGTGGTTCACTCTCAGTTCCCACAGGCCTCTCTCTGGATGTATATGACTATCTTCATCGCAGCACAACTGGTTTGAATCACATCATTGTTGAAGAGAACCATGTCCATCAAAATTGATCATCGTATAGTCTTGTTGCTGTGTATAATGTTCTCCTGGTTCTGCTGATTTCACTCAGCATCAGTTCATGCAAATCTCTCCAATCCTCTCTGAAATCCTCCTGTTGGTCATTTCTTACAGAACAATAATATTCCATAACATTCATATACCATAATTTATTCAGCCATTCTCCAATTGATGGGCATCTTTTCAATTTCCAGTTTCTTGCCACTACAAAAAGGGCTGCCACAAACATTTTTGCACATGTGGGTCCCTTTCCCTCCTTCAAAATCTCTTTGGGATATAGGCCCAGTAGAAACACTGCTGGGTCAAAGGGTATGCACTGTTTGATAACTCTTTGAGCATAGCTCCAAATTGCTCTCCAGAATGGTTGGATCCGTTCACAGTTCCACCAACAATGTATCAGTGTCCCAGTTTTCCCACATCCCCTCCAACAGCTATCATTATCATTTCCTGTCATTTTAGCCAATCTGACAGGTGTGTAGTGGTATCTCAGAGTTGTCTTAATTTGCATTTCTCTGATCAATAGTGACTTAGAGCACCTTTTCATGTGACCGGAAATAGTTTCAATTTCTTCGTCTGAAAATTGTCTGTTCATATCTTTTGACCATTTGTCAATTGGAGAATGGCTTGAATTCTTATATATTTGAGTCAATTCTCTATATATTTTAGAAATGAGGCCTTTATCAGAACCTTTGGATGTAAAAATATTTTCCCAGTTTACTGCTACCCTTCTAATCTTGTCTGCATTCATTTTGTTTGTACAAAAACTTTTCAACTTGATATAGTCAAACTTATCTATTTTGTGATTAATGATGACCTCTAGTTCTTCTTTGGTCACAAATTCTTTCCCCCTCCACAGGTCTGAGAGGTAAACCATCCTACATTGTTCTAATTTGTTTATAATATCATTCTTTATGCCTAGATCATGAATCCATTTTGACCTTATCTTGGTATATGGTGTTAGGTGTGGGTCAATGCCTAATTTCTTCCAGACTAGTTTCCAATTATCCCAGCAGTTTTTGTCAAATAGTGAGTTTTTATCCCAAAAACTGGGGTCTTTCGGTTTGTCAAACACTAGATTACTATTGTCATTGAGTTCTGTGAACTCAATGTTTTTGTTCTGTGAACCTAACCTATTCCACTGATCCACTACTCTATTTCTTATCCAGTACCAAATGGTTTTGGTGACCACTGCTTTATAATATAGTTTTAGATCTGGCGCAGCCAGGCCACCCTCATTTGCATTTTTTTTCATTAATTCCAAGGGAACAATTTATTAACATACACTTACTATGTGGTAGGCACTGGTGTACATTCTGGGAAAACAAATAAAAGCAAAAAGAGCATCTCTGAACTCAAGGGACTGATATTCTAGGAGGGAAGACACCAGACTTAAGGGACAACAGCACACTAGGGTAAGGAGAGGTGGAAGGAACCAGTGTGAGGACAAGCTGTTGAAACCCAGAGGGACACTTCAGGGATAGATTCATAGTCTGACCTGAAGTCATGCATGAGAGAAGACTGAGGTCTGAGTTTTGCTAGCAACCTTGGGGAAGCTGGTCAGCCATCATGGGCTAGTTACCAAGGGAAGAAATGATCAAGATTGTCTCAACTCCAAATTATTGGGAGTCTAGAGATGAGATTATGAACTGGTCTACTCCAGTCTCCTAAGCATATTTCATCTCAATCTCTTCTCTCCAGTTTATATTCTGGTATGTTCTTGCCATTGCTACTGATCTAGGGAAATTTTTGCAAAGAGAAAGAAGAAAAATGGGAGCAGTTATACTAGAAGTCCTCAGGATGGGTCAGCTGAACATAGTGTATGACCATGATATGTAAGTCAGACATGGGTAGCATTGGCAGAAGAGTTCCTCTTGCTTGTACTCCATATGACAAAAAAAATAGATGCTAGATCCTTCCTTTTTCAGAATGCTTGGCAATGACTCTCAAAGATGGAGCCTGAGAGAAGACATAGAATTTACAACTACTAAGGGTTGTAAATTTCAATTTTTAAAGAGTGCATTTCATGACTTTAATGTATTCATATACCTGAAAGAAATGGGAGCACTAAAGCCCAAGAACTATAAAAGATTATAAAATATAACACATAAACTAAAACACTTGCAAGACATCCAAAGTCTTTACATAATGGGCTATATTGGTTCTTTGTTCTTTGTGTGTGTGTGTGTGTGTGTGTTTTAACAAACCTAGACTGTGGGACTGTTGGGAGTGGAGTAGAAATAGGGGGCAGTTCATAGATTTGTTTCCCTTCTCTTTACCATCCCCCACAGTTCCCAAATGTCAGGAAGGAGATAGAAAATATTATAGACCTTTCCTGATTGCCTTAATAAAAAGAGCTGACCTTATCCCATATCTTCTTCAGGAGAACTGAGAGGCTATTCTGCCTGCTGTGTTCTCTGCTGTCAACTTTAGGTATAAAGGAGGGATAAGTACAGACTTTCCCCCCAGATCCAGAAATATTAAAATAACTCCCTGACCCTCTTTCCTCTCTACCCCTTAGTTTTTTTTTCTGGTATGGACTTCTGATTTCTTTGATATGGGGAACTTACAGTGAGTGCACATGTATAAATGTGCCTGTTTATTAATCCAACAAGTTATGGTGGACATTGACTTTTATTTAAAAGAGCATTGGCTCTGAAGTCAGGGAATTTGGATTCAAATTTCATTTTTGGCAATTACTGTGTCTGTGACTTTGAATAACCATGATTGTCAGTTTCTTTATCTGAAAGTCAATGTGTCAAATGACTTCTGAAATCCCTTGAAATCTACTCCATGCATCTGTGCTCCACAGAAATGTGCTTGTTTTTGTGAGGGATTTAAAGAAATATGATCCCTGATCCTTGCTCCTTTGTTCATACTTCTATCTTCATCTGGAATGTTCACTTATCCAAATTCTCTGTCCTTCAGCACCAAGCTCAAATCTTATCACTTCCAAACACTCTGGTCTAAGGATCACAGGGAGGTCATTCTCCTCTGAGCTCTAGTAGATAGTACTATCTCTACCATTTGCTTGGACCCTATTATGCTCTTTGCTTTGTTGATTTTTTTTAAATTAATGTGTGTGTGTGTGTATTCCACATACAAACAGGACTTCTTAAACTTTTTCCACTTAAACTTTTCTTCTGAGAAATTTCTGCATGACCCATGGCATATAGGTATGTAAGATAGGTATACAAATCAAACATTTACTGCTAATAAATCATAATTTCATGAGCCCCACATTCAATCCTGTAATCCACAGTTTAAGAAGCTTTGATCTGGACTATCAACTAGGATGTCTGGAGGAGGTGGATTTGAGATCTTCCCTAAAGGATTAGGATAGTCAGAGAAGTTAGACTTCCTAGAAGTGAAATAAGATGGAAGACATTTTGTATGAGTAAAGGTGTGCAGGGATAGGTACTTCTTTTGGTTGGCAGATTTTGAGAAAGCCCTTTTCTGTAACTATGTCTGTTAGATAGGCAGCAGAGACAGGAGGAAGGATATTTCTGAAAGTGTTGCTTACCCCATAGCCCATGCTCACTGAACCCATATTTCTGAAGACAAAGAAGTATAGATCCACAAATCCTGAGGTGAGGAGTCTACCTAACCCACTTTCTTTGGAAATTATGGTCTATTCTACTACGGTCTGTTATTGCATATAGACATAACTTTTCAATTTTCTGATCTGAAAAATGAGAATAATAATTAGTGTTTCCTTAAGATTTAAGGAGCTATATTTAGATCATGCCTGCAAAAGTCTCGAACATCTCAGGAAAACATGCTGCAAGCTATTTCCCTGGAAAATCACTTGTGTTATTTCATTTGATTCCATGCAAAGATACCACACACACTCATTTCATGTATTTGGACAACTAGACTCGGGAATAATTGAGTATTATTGTATTTTGGGAAGTCTATTGCTTATTCCTGATACTTCCCTTCACTCACTTTTCCTTCTATCTTCCCCATCCCCAGTTCTCCTCTCTTCAGCAAAGGAGGCCTGTATTTCCTAGAGAGTACTGTTTATTTAAAACTAGAAAATTACCATAGCTCACAGAATTACAAAATTTTAGATTTTGTACTCACAGGCCATCTAGTCCAACCTGAAAAAAATTCCCATTATAATATATCCAACAAATGGTCATCTAGCCTCTGTTTGAAGACCTTGAACAAAGAGGAAACCATTATCTCTTGGAGATGTCCAATTCATTTTTGGACATAATTTTTAGTGAGTTTTTTTTACTTATCAAGCCTATATTTTTTCTTTATGCCTTTCATTTGTTGTTTTTATTTCTGCTCTCTGATACCAAACAGGTCCTCTTCCACATGACAATCCTTCAAATATTTGAATCTAGTTATCATGTATTGATTTTTTTCTTTTCCAGCCTAATAATTTCCATTTCTTTCAAATGCTCATTATTTGATATTTGCTTAAGGTACTTCATCACCTTGATTGTTCTTCTTTGGATACTCATCAGCTTATTAATGTTCTTTCTAAATTGTGGCACTCAGAAATGAGCATAATACCTCAGATGTGTGTAGTCTTACCCAAGGCAGATGTAGAGGGACTGACACTTCCCTACTCTCAGAAGACATGTCCCTCTTAGTTCCAATCAAGCTTGCATTAACTTTTTTGACTACCATGTGATGTTGATGATTCACATTGATCTTGCAATCCACTGGAACTGCTGGATATTTCTTAGACAAGCTGATCTAACTGCATCTTCCCCCCACTCAGTACTTGAGTTGATTTTTTGAATTCATATATTTTTTGAACTTAAGATTTATTCCCTAGACTTTGCATCTATATGCATCTTTATTTGAGCTCTTCCTGGTTCTCCTTTCTCCTCACAGCAGCCTATACCCACATCATCACATTGGTGAGTTGTGATTCTGCCCCCTTTCTGGCTCCTTCCCAAGGACTGTTTCTAAATTGCTGTTGCTATGTCAAAGTCATGTAGCCACAAGTCCCATGAAGAGTTTTAGTAATACCTGAGGTATGTGATACAGCAGGAATCACAAGGCCACAACTTTGACCCCCTGGAGAGATTTTTATGATCTGCCTCCTTCACTTGAATTAACTTTGGAACTTTTCCTTCTCCAAGTTCAGAAATACTTGCTTTCTGTGAAACAGATTATATAAAGGGGTTAGACATGACTTTCACTGGCAGTTATATTTGCTGTGGACTCCATCACTGCTATCTTCTAGGAATTACTCAATCAGAAGTCCTCCTTATAGTGCATCCTTCTTCTCAGTGCAGCTTTTTATTTATTTTTGAGACCAGGGAACAACTATGAACACCCTTCAGGGCTTTCTTATTACAACTTCAGGAAGATCCAGTGATCTAAAGACCAAGATTTTGTTTAGTCTTCAAATTAGTGTAGGGTTAGGAAACCCATATGAGTCTCTGCTCAGAGTGGCCTATATTTAATATTGGGAATAACTAAGGAGATTGCAGGGGGTCCTTGAGGGTCCCTGGGTAGTCAATCACCTCTTTGTAAGACATTAGTTGTTCATGACTCAAATGGAATAGTTTCAAGTTCTTTCTGCTCCATGGTTCCTGCTGTTTGTTCTTTTCAGTGAAAGATTAGGGCAACAAAAGTTCTTCATATGCATATCTTCACACACCAAGCATCTGGAGGGTTAGAGATTTAGGCCTTTTTTAAAACCTATTTTCTTTTTCAGCTACTCTATTCCTTCCAAATTATACCCATTCTCCAAACTGGAGAAAGATTTCATTTTCTCCAGGAAAGATATTCCAATCCATACTCATCTTTCCCTTCTTTAAACTGATCTTACACTTAAAAGATTGAACCACATATCTTAGCAATTGGCCTTGTTCCATAAGTATGTAATCCTTTCATGTGTGTACAAGTTTGGTCTCATAAATAAAACAGAAATTACCCCAGGAACAGAGACCCAAGCAGAAATACTGTGGAGAAATGAGTTGGGACATTTTAATTCAAACTTGGGCTTTCATTAGCTGTGTGCTCCTGGGCAAATTAGTCCCTGAACATCACTGAATTCAGTTTTCTCATCTATAAAATGGGAATGATAATATTTCTACCATTTACCTCACAGGGCAGTCATGAAGAAAGTGCTTTGGAAACCTTAAAGCATTATGTAAATTTAGATTAGTATTATTATCTCATGGCTTTGAGATTTAACTCTATATACTTCCTTGCAGGCAGTGCAGTACAGTGGAAAGAACAGTTGTTTTGGAATCTGAAAACCTGGGTTCGCATCCCATCTCTGGTTTGGAATAGGGCACTTAACTTTTATGGAATTCAATTTTCTTATTTACAAAATGTTGGACTTACCTGGTCTCTAAAGTCCTATCTAACTCTAAATCTGTGAATGTATAAGTAAATAATAAAAATAATAATTAGCTGATTGGTCAATTCACATTTTTACTCTCATTCCTCTCCATACTCTCTCCATTTTGCCTTGCTATATGCATTTCTGTTACATCAAAATAATAAATAACCTAATCTGAGCTATCCTATGGCATTTAACTAACCAGTCATGTAAGTAGTTTCAAAGAATAGTGTGCTGTACTTCATTAGTTACTGGGCATTCCATCCTTGGTCAAAAAAACCCTCTTTCTGCCTTCTTACTAGGCCAGGGCTTAAAGTTTTTTCCACTTGAAGTCCCTTTTTGCCCAAGAAATTTTTGTTACCGTAGGTAAATAGACTTATAAAAATAAGGATACAAATCAAACATTTACAGATAATAAATCATATTTTGGTGACTCCACATTCAGTTATGTGACTCCCTATGAAGTTGGAGCCCACAGTTTAAGAGAATCATCTGCCTCAGGAACTATATTCTTAGCCCTTCTCTCCTAAATACACAACTTTTTCTTTTTTTTTTTAATCAAGGATTTCCTAATACTTAGAGGTTTATAAATTTAGTGCTAGAAGGTATCTCAGAGTCCATCTAGCTTCAATCTATCATTTTCCAGATGAGAAAGCACAGAACTGTGGAGGTCAATTGTTATACAAAGATATATGGGTAGTATGTGTCAGAGGACGGATTTGAATCAAGGTTATCTGATTTCAGAGTTAATGCCCTTCCCACAGTACCTCACTGCCTCCCAAGGCAAGCACAGGGAATATTGAAAAGCTGACTGATAGCTTCTCATGAGTCCCATCACCTTTTAAGTCCAAAGGCAGGCATATAAAAGTCATTACCAGGTCATAAAACAAATTCTTAAAAGTATAAAGTGTTTATATATTCAGATCTACCTATACATAGAAGTTCTATGTATTTATACACAGATTTATATACAGACACACATATATGACATATATGTAGATAGATATACACAGCTTTCAGAATTTTATGAAAAAGTCAGCTGTCATTTACAAAATCAGTTTTTGGTTTTTGACTCTCAGAATTTTTTAAAATTTATTTTATTTAAAGAAACAATAAGAAAAAAGAAAAACAGAAAAGGAATATAAACCAAAATGAAAGAATGTCATTGTCATGTGTCCAGCAGAACATCAGGGAAGATTAAAAAAATATATACCAAGAAATACCAGTTCAAAAAAGTATATGTTTTAGTGGAAGAAATTATATTCATAAGTGCCCATTTTCCCCCACTTTCTTGTAAATTGTTCTTTTATTCTCTACTGTGTACTTTTTTTACTTTATTCTTTTTCCTCCCCTCTCATCCCCCCCAACTCCTAAGCAGGTTATAGTTAAGAAAGGATATATTTATATATACATGCATATACATACACACACATAGCCTGACACATACACACACATAGCCTGACACATACATACACATAGCCTGACACATACATACACATATCTTTCTTATCCTTGCTGACCCTTTTCTTTAATTCTGCTCTTTAACTTGCCTTGCTATTACTTAAAACCCCATCCCCCCATCCCCTCATCCATGAATCCCTCCCTTGTCTTCTCTCACTCTTTGATTCCCTATCCACTCATCCTTCCCCCTTTATTTCTTTATAGATTTTGGAGGGTGCTTCATGGTATATATATGTAGTATTGCCTATTTAACCCATTCCTGATGTGAGTAGGTTTTCAGAACTATGAGCCTCTCTCCCCCCTCTAATGCCTTTGTCTGTTTTTTTTCTGCACCTTATTTGTATGACATAATTACTATTTTTACCTTAATTCTGCCCCAGTCTTTGGAGATACATATTGTTGATGTCAATCTTAAACACATAGTATACAGTTTTTATGTAAAAACCACAAAATTCCTTTAAATTGGTCTTTGATATTGGCTCTTATAAGTTAAATTTTCCATTAAGTTCAGGTTTGGTTGATAGAAAATCCTAAAAATCTATAAGTTTGTTGAATGTCCATTTTTTTCTCATTCAAAATTATAGATAAGTTTTGCTGGATATGGTATTTTTGGCCACAGGCTTAGTTCTTTTGATTGTCAGTAGATATAATTCCAGGACCAGCAGTCTTATTGTGGTTGTTGATAAATCTGTACAATTCTAATTGTAGCTCCAGTGTATTTGAATTTTTTTCTTATTTCTTGCAAAATTTTCTCTTTGACCTGGAGATTTCTGAAATTTGGCAATAATATGTCTATGTGTTTTCCACAAAGGATTTCATTGAGGTGGTGATTTATTGATTTTTTTTTCTATTTCTACTTTCCCTTCATATTCTATTACTCCAGGAGAATTTTCTTGGATTATTTTTTGTATTATTGTGTCAAGGTCCTTTTTTTAGTCGCAACTTTCAGTGCAATTATTCTTATATTTTCTCTTCTTGATCTGTTCTCCAGATCTGTTGTTTTTCTTATAATCTGTTTTGTCATTTCTTGGTCTCTCAAAGCTTCACTGGCTTCCCCTTGCCCAATTTTAATTTTCAAAGAGTTATTTTGTCTTTGAGATTCTGTATTTCCTTTTCTAGTTGGTTAACTTTCTTCATACTCTTCTTGTTGTTTTTTGTTTGGATGGCTTTTATTTTTATTTTTAGTTTAGTTTTCCTCAATGTTTTTCATTTGATTTTAAAATTCTTTTTTGAGTTCTATAAATTTTCTGTGAGCATGTTATTCTTTGGGGTAGAAGCTTTCCTTACTAAAATGTTCTCCTCTGAAGATGAACCCTGGTCTTCCTTGCTCCCATAATATGTTTCAGTGGTGGGGTTCTTTCTTCTTTGCAGTTCTTTTTTTAATTAATAAGAAGTATTAATGTAAGCACTTCTAATACTGAGGTAAGGGAGGGATGGTGTCTCTGGCTTTACTTCAGTTCTCCTCTCTGACCAGGAACCCTACGTCAAGAGCTCCTCCTTCCAGCAAGGCTCCTCCTGCAGCCAGCAGCATCCCTTCCCCCTTGCTTCTGCACTCTCACGTCTGCTGTTTGCTTCTTGCCTAGGACCACATCTCAGCAATTCACCTCAGCTGAGGTTCTCTCAGTCTTCTCAGACTCAGATCTCAACTCCATAAACAGTCTGGAAGGTGAAAGTTTCTGTAGTCCCTGCTGAGGTTCCAACCACACCCACCTCATCCCAGGGCTCCTCATTTGGTGATTCTGTGGAGCTCTCCTGGAGGTGTTTGCACTTCACATGGGTTAATCCAGGCTCGGGGTCTTTCTTCTAATTTTCTCGGGTTGTACCAGGAGGAACCCCTGCTCTGTCCCAAGTTTTCTTGATTTTTCACCAGTTTATGTTGAACCTGAGGTCCAAATTTATTCTATTCGTGGGGGAAATCTGGAGAACTTGGAATTCACCAATCTACTTTGCCATCTTCCCAGAATTCTTCTCCTTCTTTCAGAATTTTTGATAGATCTTTGAGAAATTTTAATTTTAAAGACAAGAAAGCAATTCTTTTCAGGCATTCATGTTGTAGGCACCTTTATTTAACCCTCTTAGTTGAGGTTCAGTGTTGAGGTGAAATGTTCATTTTCAAAGAGGACCAATGACACCATTTGACTTGTGAGAGAATTGGATTTAAATGAGGCAGATTTAAAGTGATCATGCTCATTTTCTCTTCCAGAGTTACTCTTCCAGAGTACAGTAGCAAGACAAATGTCAAGACAACCAGTAATGGCCCAGAATGAAGTGAAGGATGCTTCAAAGACTGGCCACAGGGTCTACTTCAGCCACCTTCATGACCATTGAAATGAATTGTTCTCATCTGCCCATTCCACCATTACACAGTGGTGGATATCTCCCTAGCTCATCAGTGGGTTTGAGGCCTGTTGGTTACCTTCAACCTAGTTTAATCTATCTGCCAAGATGGTTTTACTGGAGTATGGCTGCTATGCATGCTATAGCTTCTTGGAGTCACCTCACCTGAGATGAAATAAGGCAGTCACAAGTTACTGAACATATAAAAAAAGAGATTTTCTTTGTTCTGACATAGCAAGAATATACAGGAGAGAACAGTGGTCCTTACTTTCTTCCTCCTCTGCATCCCTAAGCTGTGTTTGGTTAGTAGGTTATTGGGATATAATGATTTGCATGGTTTCTGGCAGTCACCAAATCTGAGAGGCCACCTGGACTCCCTAGATGCCACCTTTGTTGTTCTACTCTCAAAACCACAGAAAAATTCCCATTTCAAATCTACCATTGTGAGGACCCACCATTCCTATGGCTCCCATGTGCTTTGTGTACTTGCTTAGTAAAGCCAAGAGGTTCTGGCACTCTTTAGGAAGAAGTTGAGAGGAAATGACATTTCTCCTAAAAATTAGAGCCTATATCCATAACTGCTGATCACTTGGGGGACCAATGGGCAGGAGGATTAAGGGAGGCTATGCCAACTTTTCCATAGAGGAAGAGAGAGAAGATAGCAAGAGATTATTAATGGGAGGAGTCCATAGTGATCAGGGGGAGTAATCCTTATTTCTGGAGGATAAATCAATCCTATTTTCATCAAAAATGTTTTTCAATCTTAAAAGCTCAATCGATATATTTTAAGATATGGTTAACATTTTTTGATTTTTTTTCTTTTGAATAAAAATGGAGTTTTCATTTCTTTTTCTTTTTATTGGTATCATTTTAATAACTTTATTTCCAATATATTACTCTGCCTTTTCCTACTCAGAGAGTCATGTCTTGTAATAAAAAATAAAAATGGTAGAAAAAGATAATTTCCACAAAACCAACTAGCAAAGATTAATATGGTATTATGTGCAAGATAGGTTTAAAAATGAACATGTTGGAGGTACAGAAATAATTTAAGAGTTTTTCATCATAGTATAGAAGTCATAACGGGTTGAACCAGAGTTAGGAAGTTGGGGATGAAGAGATGAATTTAAGAGACAACTGTCAAGGAATAATTGGCTGGGACATGGATTGATATGGTATGCCACAAAGGGAGGAGGAAGAGTCAGTCAGTATCAATGACTCTAAAGTTAAATCCTGAGTGACTAGGAGAATGGTGATAGTGGAAACAAGAAATGGTTTGGAGGAAAGATAATGAATTTATTGTAGAATACATTGAGTTAAGGTTGGATAGGGTAGGTTGATCCATAAATTTGTCCCCTTTGGATAATGCTCCAATATAAAAATTTTCAGGAAACTTTGGTTTTGACAGGGGTACAACCAGCAGGACAGAAGGGAGTAGAGATAAAGGAGGCTAAGATAGAGGGGGAGAGTAGGAAATTTGGAATATAGAGGGAGTTTAGTGTAGACACTATTCTGTTTTCCCAGAAATGGCTTGGGACTCTTCCTAGTGCTAGCATTGAGCTGCATGTTATCCTTGATCAAATCTCAGCTATTTCCCCTGCAGCCTGCTCTGGCTATGATCTCCACAGCATCCATTGTCAGTACTTGGTGTTCTTGGAAGCTAGGGGAGTTTTTAACTTCAAAGTGCTCCCAGGAGGGAGGTGAGAGATTTACGTGACCATATCAGATTTATCAAGACCTCCTGTCTCCAGAAACCTTGGAGAGACTCATCTCAGGATTTCTCTAATCTGTCTTTCATTGCATCTACCAGACTGAGAACTCCTTGAAGGTAGGTATTGTCTTAGTCATCTCTCTATCTCTGTGTACTGAGCATTGGGCTCTACACATTAGGTAACCCCATTTTACCTCATTCTCCCTGATCTTTCTCTTAGCGTTTTAACATCTGTCGGCCAACAAGTCAATTCATATTAAGTTATTAATCACTAATTAGGAATTAATTCTCCCAGGCATATTTGAATAGTCACTTCGATGCTTTAGGGGGAAAGTAAAGGGAACAAACATTTATTATGTGCCAAACACTGTGCTAAGTGGTTTATATATATCTCACTTGATCCAACTCTTTGATGGAGGTGCTATAATTATCCACATTTCACAATTGTGGAAACTGAGGCAGATAGGAATTAAATCACTTTCCCAGCATCATGTAGCTGATTAAGTATTTGAAACCTGATTTGAACTGTCATCTTCCTGAATCCTGAATCCACAGAATCACTTAGCTGATTGTTTTGTCTTAAGAATACACTTCTTATTGGGCAATTTCAGATACCAATAGTAGACTGGTGGAGAGAGATTTCTGGCTCAATATGGGAGAGGTGTGCCCAACCTATTACACCACAGAGGTAACTTTCCATACCTTCCATTCAATTCAATCTAATCCAATTTAACAATCATATTAAAGCATATTAAATAGTAAACACAACATAACTCACTGTCTGTGCTAGGCCCACATGCTAAGTGCTAGGAATAAACAAAACCCAAAAGTGTTGCTAACCTCAAAGAGATTACATTACACTGACATGAAACAACATGCATATGGATAAGTAAATATAACATAGAGAAGTCAACATCAAATAATATGGTGGTGGTGGGGAAAGGAGCAATAAGGTTGATGGTGGTTCAGACTCAACATCCCTCTTCTGACCTTCCCTATTCCTATCAAAGGATGCTTCCATTCTTCTCATCACCCAAATTCACAATTTCAGTATCATTCTTATCCTTATTATCACTCAACTCACCTAACCAAACAATTGGCAAATCTTCTTGTCATTATTTACACAATATCTTTTGAATATATTCCTTTCTCTTCACCCACATAACTGCCATTTTAGTCTAATCTTCACCATCTTTCTACTGCAATAACTTCCTTGGTTTCTTACTGTACAGTCTCTTCCCAGTCCAATCTATCTTTCTCATAGTTTTCGGAAATTTCCTGCTTAATAAACTCCCGGTTTTCTATTAGCTCTGTAGAATTATACTTGATTTGCCATTTAAAGACTTTTACAATTTGTTTCTAACCTACCTACCTGGATTTAATACATATTAGTCTCCTTCCCATTCTTTATAATTTAGTTTAACTGTCCTTTTTATTATCCATAATGCAGCAACATTCCACTTCCTGCTTACCTGTCTTTGTGGTGGGTGTCTGTCTCTCATTCCTGGAATGTACTTCCTCTTCTCTGTCTCTTGAATTCTTAGCTTTTTTCAAGTCTCGTCTCTAGTGCCACCTTCCACAGGAAAGTTTTCCTTATCAACCCACCTTCTAGAACCCTCCATATATTGCCCAAATCATCCTACATTTGCTCTTCATGTATCTTATGCATTCTTCTGATGCAATATATAAGATACTTAAGGACAGGGACCATTTCACTTTTGTCTGTCTGTCACCAGGGCTTAGCATGACATTTGTTTCATGGTATGTTTGTAGAGGAATATTGATTGATTGATTGATTGATGTGACTAAGCCTTGGAGGGAATGATTCCTAAAAGGTGAAGTTAGAAGGGAGAGAATTCCAGGCATGGGATACTCTTGGCACAAAGTAGGGAATGTTGTGCTTGGAGAACAGAAAATGGGCCAGTTTGATTGAAATGTACCATTCATGAAGAGTAATGTGAAATCCATCAAACAAAGTAGGAGTAAGATTGTGAAGCACTTAGGTGTCGAACAGATAAACTTGTATTTTGTCCTAGAGAAAATAGGTAGTCAATGAAGCTTCTTGAACAGGTAAGTGACATAATATGACCTGTGTTTTACTAATATGAATTTGATCTTGACCATTTATTCAACTCAAAGGAGCCAAGATGTCTAGAAAGAACCTGGTTAATTCACTTTTCAAATGGGAATAACAGAAGAAAATGCTTCAGTGGAAGGAAGGGATTAATATGAGGGAGATTTGAGGGGGTAAGAAATACAAGACAGAGGGGCAATTGGTTGCATGTGGTTTTTTTGTTTGTTTGTTTGTTTTTACAGGTACACAGCAGCTCATTATTGACAAACAAAGCTACTTCAGACCAATATGCAGGGTTAAGATTCTCTTTAGATCATGATCAATTCCACCCAGAAGTAAATTTACAGTGTGCCTTATGGGTCTATTAGTACATATAACAGGCAGTGCCATTGGGGGGGGAAACAGATCACTGGAGTAATTATTCTCTTTTCTAGTGAGACCCAAATTTATTGTTGTTGGGATGCTCCATGATGCTGAGTGGGAGTAGGGGTCAGGTGGCAGGTGGTGGTGGATTATAAGGATCATATTATATGATTTAATATGATTATAAGGATCATATAAGGATTATACCTCTATGGTTTTTGTGGCTGCCTTTGTCACTTCTTTTCATTAAGATCAAAAGTAACACCAATCCAAGGCAGAGTATAGTAACAGGATAAGTTTGCCCTTGATTCTTCTCTATCCCAGCTTTCAATCCTTCCTTTCTTTTTTTCCCCCAAGTCCATGAAAAAGTGCTGACTACTAATCAAGAAGTTAGAAACATTAATTTGTTTCAAATCAAAGTTCTTTTATGTTCACTACCTGTGCAGTCTTAAATTATTTTGCAAATGAGGTTTGACTAGATTTTCGAATCCTAAATCCCATGATTTAAGGTATGGTTTATCTTCTTGGGACAATGTATATTTTAATAGAAGAATCTTTTTCCCCTTTTCAATTAAAGTATTTATTTTTTTAATTAAAATTCAATTTTATTTTTTTTCACCCCAAGATTATTTCTCTCTTCTAGTCCAAACTCTTTTCACTTCAACCCATCTTTCTCACAGTTGTCAGAATTTTCCTGCTTAATAAACTTCAGTAACTCATCTCTGTAGTACTATAAACTATTCTATTTGCCATTTAGTCTTTTACAATCTGCTGCCAACCTATCTATCCAGATTTCCTTTCCCATTCCTTATAATCCAATTTAACTGTTCTCATTATTACCCTTAATGCTACAGCACTCCAATTCCTACTATCTTTGCTTTGGTTGTCAAAATCTTCCCTCAAATCTTGCCCCATCCATTGAGGCAGCAAGAAATAAATTCATTACAGTTGTGAGTCATGCAAAATGAATTTCTGCATTACTCATGTTTTGGGGGAAAATCTAGAAAGAAAGAGAAAAACATATGCTTTAACTTTCACTGTGAGTTCAAGCGAATCATTTTTCATCAATTAGTTCTTTGGAACTGTGGCTATCACTATGTTGATTAGAATTACTAAGTCTTTTACAATTGATGATTTCTACAATGTTTTTATTGCTGTGTACAATTCACCTGCTTCTGCTTGCTTCATTTCACATCAGTTCATACAAGTTTTCCTAGATCTTTATAAAACCATCTCTTTCATAATTTCTTACAACATTATAGTGTCCTTTCAATTCACATAACATAATCTGTTCTTTCACTCTTCAATTGATTGGCATCCCCTCAGTTTCCAATTCTTCACCATTATAAAAAGAGCTGCTCTAAAAATTTTTGTACTTATTTTTGTACACATTCATTTTTCTTTTATCTCTTTGAAGTATAGACCTAGTAGCAGTCAAATGTATGCATAGTTAAATTACTTTTTGGTTATAGCTTTCAATTGCTTTTTAGAATCATTTGACTGATTCACAACTATACCAACAGTACAATAGTGTACTTATATTCCCATATTCCCTCTAGCATTTGTCATTTTTCTTTTCTGACATTTTAGGAATTTGATGGGTATAAGGTGGTACCATAGAGTTGTTTTAATTTGCATTTCTCTAATTATTAGAAATTTAGAGCATTAAAATATTACTGCTGATAGTTTTTATTTCTTCTGAAAACTGTTCACTTACTTTGACAATTTATCAATAGGGGAATGGCTCTTATTTTGATAAATTTGACTCAGGTCCCCTCTATAGTGGAAAAGAAGATATTTTTATCAGAAAACTTGCAACAAAGATTCCCCACCCCAACCAAGTTTTTTGTTATTCTTTGAATTTTAGCTGTATTTGGTTTCATTTGTGTAAAACCTTTTCAACTTTATCTAATTAAAATAGATTTTATCTTCTGTGAATCTCTGTATCTCATTTGGTTTTGAACTCTTCTATCCAAAGATCTGTCAGTAATTTCTTTTATGCTCCACTAACTTGCCTGTTATGTCATCTATTATGACTATTTCATGTACCCATTTTGAGCTTCTGATTGTATGTGCTATGAGATGTTGTTCTAAGCCCATTTTCTGTCTGAATACTTTCTAGTATTCTCATGGGGTTCTTGCTCCATTATCTGGAATCTTTGAGTTTATCAAAGAGTAGGTTTCTATACTCATTTCCTTCCATCTTTACTGTCTGTCTAATCTATTCTATTGAGCAACCATTCTATTTCTTATCAAGAGCCAAATTATTTTGATGATTATCATTTAGAATAGTCTAAAACAGGCAGCTGGGTGGCACAGTGGATAGAGCACCAGCCCTGAAGTCAGGAGGACCTGAGTTCAAATTTGGCCTCAGACATTTAATATTTCTTAGCTGTGTGACCCAGGGCAAGTCACTTAATCCCAATTGCCTCAGCAAAAAAAAAAAAAAAAAAAAAAGTTTGAAACAGGGAACTGCTAGGTTTCGTTTCTTATTAAAATGAAATCTTTCAAATATACTACATAGGTTGACTTCTAGGTTGGTTTTTGTTGTTGTTGCTTCATGACCACTTTATTGATCTATTCTTTCTCTCTTTTCATGATGAATGTTTTTAGAAATATAAAATTTTTCCTAATAATTACTTTGGTTGTATCTCATAATTGTCTTTAAAGAAATTATTTTTTTATGTTTTCTTTTTGATTCAACAATTCTTTAGGATTAAGTTATTTCATTTTCAATTAAATTTTAATTTCTTCTATTGTTTTTTACTGAATATAATTTCTGTTGCAGTGTGGTGGGTAAAAGATGTGCTTATTTCCTATTTCTGCATGTTTGTGAGGTTTTTATGTCCTGATAATGATCAGTTTTTGTAAAGGTGCTATCCACAATAATATATATGCTCCTTTTCATTCCTATTCAATATTCTTCTACTTTACTTTCCTAAAATTTTATTTTTGTTCTGAATTTTTTTCATGTTTACTTTTGTTACATTTTTTAGATCTATTCCTATTATAGTTTTACCATCTCTTTCTATAACTTTTCCTTGAAGTATTTAGACATAATACAATTTGTTTCATACATGCTATGTATTGATATTAATTTATTGTCTATGGCACGTTTCAGCATAATGGAGTTTCCCTGATTATCTTTTTTAATAAAAATTTTATTTTGTAGCTATCTAGTGTGAAATCATGATTTCTGCTACCCCAGCTTTTAAAAATTCAATTGAAGCATAAAAATTTTGCTTCAGGCTTTATTTTGATGATGTATGAGTGTTTTTATCTTTCAATTAAGTTTCTTGTAAGCAATATATAATTGTATCCTCTTTTTCTAATATATTCTGCTGTCCTTTTCTATTTTTACAGATTTCTCTAGATGTATTGTTGGAGAACAATGCTGATACCAAGAACAGTGGAAGGTATCTCCAATGGGATGGAACACCATTATGTAAATAAGTGTTCTTGCTTCTGCTGGTGGTAGGTGGACAAACCTGTCTGTTCAGAGATTGCCTGAAGACTATAAAACTGGACCTGGCTCAGGGGGTTACTGCATTCCCTCTCACTCACTTGCTAGCTTCTATTGATATCAGAATGGGTGGGGGGATGTGGGGCATCAGAATGGCTGTGGTGTTGCTGAGTGTGGGGCAAGTTCCGATTTGCACCTTCCAGGTTCAAAATAATATCACCTCGATGCCAGAATTGAATATCTCTCAGGTAACAACTCTCAAAGGGTCCCTTTTGAAAGCATCACGTATGCCTTTGGTGATAAGGGTGAAAAAACTCTAGCTAGAGGATTGTGGTCTGAGGGTGGGATGATGGACTTCCTGATATTCCTGAGGGCCTCATTCCTAGTGAGCAGGATACTGGTATTTGATTCCTAAAGCTTCCATTTAAGCAGGCCCTTTACATCTTCAGGACTCAATAATTTTCAGTGGGAAGGAAAAGAGATAGAAGTTGATGGGAATGTTCTCATAGGATTAATGAAGGGATAAACTGAGTTTGAGGTTCATGGTAGTTGGGGAGGATTTTAATATTTAATGAATGTTAACAACTGTTTTATCCAGAAGCAATTTGACTATGATTTAGCTTAATTTCAACAAATAGTAATTCAGTGTCTACTATGGGCAAAGTACTATGCTAAGAACATTAAAATTCAAAGACGAAAACAAATTAATTCTTCCCACAAGATTTTACATTCTACTGGGGAAATCAACATGTATGCAGACTGAATGCTAAATTTTTTTTGAGGGAGAAAGCACCAATAGTTGAGAAGATTGGGAGAGGTCTTATGTAATAAGTAGAACCCAAACTATACTTTGAAGCAAGTTAAAGAAACTAAGAGGCAGACATGAGGACAAGATTGCTTTCAGATACTAGGCATAGTCATAGGAGAAGGAATACCGTATATGGAGATACCCAAGAGGTCAGTTTTCCTAGAATGGAGAATTTGTGAAGGGAAGTAATAAGAAATGAGGTTGGAAAGGCAGGTGGGAATTAGGTTGTAGAAAACTCTAAATGCTAGGCTAATGATTTTGGATTTTGCCTTAGGAAGCCATCAAAGACATGGGAATGGAGAAGTGACCTGGTTGAATACATGTTTTAGAAATACCAATTTGGAAGTTCTGTGGAGAATTAGAGAAGGGAGAGCTTGGATCAAGAAAACCAATTAGGGGGCATTTGTGATAGTTTAGATGGGAGATATCAGGGCTTATGTTAGAGTAGAGGCTGTATGAGAGGAAAGAAAGAAATGGATGAGTAAGATATCATTAGAATATTAAAATTAAATTTGGCAATTAATAAAACATGGGGTGGGTGAAGTAGAAGTAAGAGTTAAGAATCTCAGATGGTAAATCTGGATGGCAAAAAAGATAGTCGTGTTTGTGATAAAAATTTGAAGGAGTGATAGGTATTTGGGGAAAATATGAGTTCTATTTTGCAATGCTGACATTAAGGTATACCTACAGAAAACGATCTGGAGATGTTCAGTAAGTAGATAGTTATTCAGAATTGGAGTTTAGAAGAGAGATTTGGGCTACGTGTTTAGATTTGGGAACCATCTCCATAGAAGAGATAATTAAATCAATGGGAGTTGATTACTAAGGTAAAGAGTGTCAAGAGAAAAGAGAAGAAGGTCTCAGAGACCCTATTATGTGGCCTCCTCCTACTCTTGTCTCTAGCCACTTGACTGGTCAGATAGTAGGTCTTCCCTAAAAGGCACGCAAGAGATTGGTGCCATTTTAGGGATCCATTTACCCAGAACCCTCTAGGGTTCTGCTAAGTTGCTTAAAATTCTAGGAAGTAAACTTGCTTTTACTTCTCTAAAGTCTTCTTATTCTCCCTGAACTTTGGTGCGTGTAGAACTCTGGTTCAAGGATCCTGAGATTATGGATCTATTATTCGTCCTTTTCTCTCAACACCACCACCATTTCTCTCCTTGTAGAAGCACTTCAGTGACTTTGAGTCAACTATATGTGGACAGAACTTTCTGAAGTTCAAAAAAAAATTTTAAGCCAGAATTCTGGATTTTTATTTTGAAGAAAGAAGTTCCATTCAAGCTGGGGTAGCCATTCCTTGATCTTGACATTCCAGGCCATACAGTTTTGTATAGTAGAAAAGAACATTGGCTCTGTAGCAAGAAGATCTTAGTTCAATCCTACCCTGACATACAATCTTGGATAACTATCTGTGTGACTTTTGACAAGTTCACCAGCCAAAAATGTGTCTCCGTTAACTCACCTAGAAAGTAAGGGGGTTGAATTAAGTTCTCATACAATTCTAAATCTATGATCCTCCATGGCCTCTAAGTTCCCTTCTTATGATCCTATGACTTTTTCTCTCCATACGTTACTTAAGTTAAACTCTTCCCTACGAAATCTATTTGGTTCTCATTGTTGCCACTCAGAATCCTTTTCTTTTGTTAAGGCTCAATTCAAAAGTCACCTTTCCCATAGAAATTTCCCTGATTTATCTGTCTCAGTTGCCAGCACTCTCTCCTTGTTCAAATCATCTTATGTTTACTTGTCTATATATGCAGAGTATTTGGTAGCAGAGACTTTTGTTTTTGTCTTATTAACCCCAACTCTGAACACTCTATTTTGCACATGGTTGGCACTTAATATTTGTTTATTTGTGGAATTGAGTTGAATGAAGACTGTCAATTTTTTTTTCTTTTTTTTTCTTTCTTTTTCTTTTTTTTCTTTCTTTTTTCTTTTTCTTTCTTTCTTTCTTTCTTTTTTTTTTGCTGAGGCAATTGGGGTTAAGTGACTTGCCCAGGGTCACACAGCTAGGAAGTGTCTGAGACCAGAATTGAACTCAGGTCCTCCTGACTTCAGGGCTGGTGCTCTATCCACTACACCACCTAGCTGCCCCGAAGACTGTCAATTTAACATGAGAATCAAATAGCTGATTAGGGTGACTTTCTCTAGGCTAACGGGCACTGGAATTTCATTAGTTTGGCCACGAATGAAAAACTGTCAGAAGAGGACAAGCAAGATATCAAAATGTCTTTCACAGTATTCTCTCCTTTTGCCAATGGGAGCGTGAACCTGCAAACTACCACTGTTTCGTAAGTACTATCACCCCCAATTTCTCTGATTTTTCCTCTTCTTCTGGGTCTTAGATTGACCTCATGTAAAAAACTAGAAACATTTTGGTTTAAATGAATTAGATTAAGAAGGCTTCTTACTCAGGCTCTTCGATTCTGCATGATTCTCTAGATTTTCTCTAGATAATCTGGGCATCTACTTCTGAATCCTGACTCAGTGAGGAAAGATTACCATCAAAGCAAGGATGTATAATTCAAGGATCATTTAGGAAGTAGATCTGGAAAGAGGTCTTTGGGTATCACCCTAAGCAAGTAAGGCTTGAAAATTATATTTACTGCATAGAACTTCCTTTTGAGTCTCTGAGCTTTCACTATTCTTATTTGAAAATTGATAGCACAAAGTAGATGCCTGAATATTATGAACAGTTGAACTTGAGAAAGCACTAAAACTGCACATTTAGAAAAAAATATTAAAGACTATTCTATCAAGATGTTGAAATTTAGTCCTATCATTGCTGAAATAGCATCTCTTTCTCCCCCTGTTCCCACCCCAAGATTTACATAGTTCATCCAGGAACCATTAGGATCTTAAATTTTACCAGTAGCTCTTTTTTTTTTTTCCAATTAAGCATTGCTTTCTCTTTAGATTCCTCTTTTAAAATGCAAATCTTTCCCCTCTGGCCAATCCCTTTATCTATTTTATCTCAGACATCTCAGTGAGAATTTGTTCTTTAAATGATAGAGGACATGAACAGAGGACCCCCAAATCTGGGGTTTGGGAGTGGGAACAACATATAATTAGATGATGAAAAGGTCCTGAAAGGATTAGTTAGAATGTTATGTAGCAATGGCACTGATAATTTCTTTCCTAAATTCATGTTGGCTACCATTTATGAGGCACTTTGAAGTTCACAAAAAACTTTAACATAGACTTTATCTCATTTGTTCTTCAGAGTCTTGTGAGGTAAGTAAGTGCTATACTTGTCTCCATTTTGTAAATAGACAAAACTGAATTTCAGAGAGGCTAGATGGCCCATGGCCATACAGCCAGTAAGCATCAGATCCAGAATTGAAATGGTATCTTTTGGTTTCAACCTGTTCTTACTGCTGCCCTGAGGAGGGGATGTGCAGAAATAACAGTGATATATAATCCTGTGATCCTATAATTTGTTGCCAACAAAAAATTACCAGAGAACTAGGGGTTTGATAGAACTCATGTTGGATTGCTTTTGTAATAACCAACTTGCTTAAGAATTTCCACTTTAAAATCTTCTTACAATAGGTAACCATAAGACATTGGTGCTATTTCCTGACTTCCTAGCTTAATTTAAATCTTTTTTAGGTGATCCTTAATTGCCTGTCCTTGCTCCTTTCCCTTGCATTAGTCATCACAAGATACTTCAGTTTAGATATTTAGAAAAGTCCAGGCATGCCGATACATTCTGCAGCCCAGATATACTTACATTCTCCTTTTTTCTTCAGATATTTATTATATTTATTGAAACAGTTTTAAGCTTTTCAGAAGGTATCTTCCCAAACTGATCAGTTTGTGATTTTAGCAATCTTATTTGCCAATCAGAAAAGTAATCTTTATTCCCCCAGAGACTCCTAAATTTGTTTTACAGGAATTACATTTGTTCCCTAAAACTACATTTATTCCACAGAATTATGGTATAGGCTGACTAGGTATCCTGTAGGGTCTGGGGAATCACTTCTCTGAAACATATAGGAAAAAATTTCTTATGACTTAAGAGCATGACATCTTGTTCCCTCCTGGGCCTCTCCTGTGGCCCTGACAGAGGCAGGGGGGGACCCTGTGTGAACAAGGTGCCACGTCAAGACTATCTTTAAGGACACAGAATGAGGAAACTTTTTTCTCTCCCTGGCACAGAACTAGTGCTCTTTGAACTGGAAATCATCTGAGGACAGAGAGTCCAAAAGAATTTGATTTTCATGAACTAAGCTATGGCAACTGTGAGGGTTGGGGGATGGGGATGGGGATGGGGAAAGGGGATGGAGCAAAGACTGATTTTTATCTTCTTGTTCTCCAAGATGAATCCAAGAAGTTCAGTACTTACTTCTCTTTCCCTGATACACAGGCCAGAAGGAGTCTGCATGGAAATAAATACTACATATTCCAAGGAAAATCTTTCTCAACAATATAGAAGTAATGGTAAGTGAGAGAGGAAGGAATTAAAATGAATTGTTTTCTTACTATTTCACTTATCTTACAATTCATGGGATGATTGAGGAATTTTTAGTTCTTTTAATGCTACAGACAGAACCAGCGTCCAGAAGTACTTCAAGGGAAGGCTGAGACTGATTACTGACCTCATGAAAATGCCCTGGGTACAGTGGAGCTATCCACTAGGACTTGCTCTAGAGATAAGCCGTACATGGGCAGTTCTTGACATGGGTGCCCACTCCCCCTCCATATCCCAAGAAACAGAAAACACAGATTTATGGACATACAAAGAAAGGCAAGGATAGATAGACATATGTAGATGTAGACATATAGGCAAATAGGGATACACACACATACACACACACACACAAGCACACAGAAACATCTAATCTCTACTGTTAGGAACAGGGCAGCCTTAGAGGTAGGCAGAAAATGAGGGGGTAAAAACTTCCCAAAGGCCAGGGGTTTAGAACCCCCACTATTATCCATTCTTCTAACTTTAGACATTGTTGGCTCCAAGAGTCCCCTAATAAATGGATAATACTATACCTTGAAAAATAGTATAGTAAATAATTAACACCTGAGTTATAAATGGCAGTTAGTCACTTGGTAAGTTCCTGAGGAGATTGTAGGAAGAATAAGTTTTGAGGGTATAATTTGGGATGGGATGGAGCAACGTGTTCATGGACTGCTGTCCTGGAATGCAGTCACCCCATAGAGTAATAAGTCTTTGTGTTTGAGAGTAGGGAAAGTGGGAGATTCTAAAGATTGATTTCATTTCTTTCACAATTAGGGTCTGGCTTGACCCTGCCTGTGAAAATTAGGATCAGTCATTATAAGAAAGCATTACAAACCACAAGTCTAATTTTGGAATTGGTTCACCTTCCCTGCAAACTCCCTCCCCCATCAGCATTGTGAACCAATCTTACAGAGAACAACAAATACAGATCTTTATATTTGGCAATATTTTTCATCATTGTCAATCAGGAACCCAATTATTATTGGTGAGAATTTTTAACCTTTTGTAATTGATGTAGAAACTAAGGCTTCAAAGATATAATAACAATAGTAATAATAATGATAATAGCTCCTTTTATATAGCTCCTGCTATGTGCCAGGCATTGAGCTAAGGGTTTTTGCAAATATTATTTCATTTAGTTCTCATAAAAACTCTAGGAAGTAAGTACCATTATCGTCCCCATTTTATAGCTGAAGAAACTGAACCAAACAGAACTTTAATGTCTTGCCCAAAGTGCCATAATTAGTAAGTATCTGAGGTTGGATTTGAATTCAGTTCTTCCACACTCTAGCCCTAGCGCTCTTTTTTATCTATTGCTCCACCTGAATAGGTAACAATCATCCAGCTAATAAATGGTGCTGCTAGAAATAAGGTTTAAGTCTCATGGCTCCCAGCCACTTCAGTGTTCTTTCTACACCACTGAGTTTTGGGTACTTAACTTCTTGACTGTTGCACATATTCTGATGTTATTTCAATGAGTTATTTTTTTCTTTTCAGATGGAAGCCCTTGTTATTTCCAAGTGATAGACACCGACTATAAAAACTATGGCATTATTTACATAGGAAATACTGAAAACAAGGATGACTTCCAAATCAAACTTTATGGTATGTTCTGTCAAGTCATTGTTTAGTTCTGAATAAGAATCACTATACTAAAAACTGGGACTAAGTGTAAGTAGTCTTTCATCCCTTCCTTAATACTTTCATTTTTTGAGACCTCTGACTTCATCCTTGCCCTAGAGTCCCACCATTAAACTCTGTTATGATGTCTGACTACCATGGCTTCCTTCTACCCTCCATTATGGGTTGGAACACATGACCAAACTGACTTTTGGCTCCAGTTACAGACCCTTGACAGGCCCCACTTTGGAGAATGAGACTACCTATGAAATTGTTTGCAAGGCTGTGAACTCCAGAAAAGTGAGTGGGGAAATTAAAGCCAAATAGTTTTAAGTTTTGATTTTGCTCTTTCTTGTAGGCAGGACTAAAGTAGTGACTGAGGAAGTCTTTCAGAAATTCCAAAATTTTGCAAAATCCCTTGGAGTTCCAGGGAAGAATGTGATTATGCTATCTCGATCAGGCAAGTACTTGGATTCTGTTTGCTACCAGGTTAGCAGCAATTTGAGATATAGCTAACAACTTGTTTCACCTGCACTTCCTCACTCTCAGCCATCCTCTGCACATTCTATATTATTTGCATGGTTTTTCAGAGGGTAAAACTCAAGTCTGGCAAAGTAAAAGCCATGGCCCAAGTGACTCCAATTTCTTTGGAGCCTTTTTGGCTGTTCTCTCAGCACACAGTGAAAAAAACAAACAAACCTCCAACTTCTGGGACATTTCATTATCCTTTGGTTGTTTATCTGATACCTCCTTAGATCCCTTCTCCCAATATTTGACATTTCCCAATCCTAGTCTTATGTAAGCATGTAAGCATAAAGAATTATGAAAATCAATTCTATTTCAATAATTTAAAATCACTTCCCTGGTTTTTGAATGTAGCTAGAGATTTCAGAATTGGAGACTGGGCCAAATGTTAACACTGTTTTTTTTTTTTTGCTTTCTTTCTCACAGAACCTTGTAGTTAAAGAAGTCAGAATGGTGAGTTTGTGCCTTGAACTCTAGTTAGGATTTGGAGGGGTAGAGGAACCATAATGGCTACCCAAGTCATGTTTCTGATGGTTTCCTTTTTTACCTTTCCTTTTAGTTCTTACTTATCCTTTAAATCCCACCTTATAGGATGGTGGAATCTTAGGACCTATGAATGGTTAAGGTCTTTGAAAGATTCAGGTAGCAATGGCTAGTCAGGTGGAACAGAGTATGGTATTCTATTGGGTCTAGACAATCTAAGGAAAACAGAACATGGTCCCTTAGAACTGGGATTTCCTTGTATTTGAATATCTAAAATTAATTCCTACATGGGCAGGACAATTGTCATCCTCATGTGATCTATGGAAATTATCTGTATTATACCATATGTGGTGCTGAGGTGGATTCAGCTATCATGTAGAAATGGCCTAAACTAGATTATGGTAGAGACTTCTTAAGTGCTGGGGATTGAAGTGACCTCAGTCCCTCTTATTTTGTGGGGGGAATCCATTGAAAGACTGTAGAATTGGTGAATTTGAGGCAGAGAAGACATCTGATTGTGTGTGTGTGTGTGTGTGTTTGTGTGTGTGTGTATTTGTAAATAAATTTATCTGCGTGCATCTGGACTTAGAAGGTAGATGATCTGGGGCATTTTGAGGAATAGGGCCCTCCACAGTCATCCCTGCTTATAATACTTTGTATTTTCTTTATTCTTTTCTTCAGTGGCCACAGAGGGAGCACAACACAGATCCATCTGGCCTTGTGTCTGGAAAAGGAGAGCTGCCAGATGGTTTTCAATGTTCCTCTTTCCCATTCATGGGAGAATGGTGTTCTGTTTGCTTCAAGAGTTGCAGCTTTCCATGCTAGATATAATAATTGGGATGCCCCGACCTGTGCCTTTGCTTAGGGGATTTCTGAGTGCTTGGGGCATTGCTCATCAGGAACCCAAAATAGTTGTTTTCCCTACTCACCACTTAGCACAATAACTGACTAAGCCAGGTACTTGTTTTTTTTTTTTTAATACACAGAGAGACATATACCAAAGCCTCTTTTATGCTACAGATCAAACATCATACACTCAATATCATTAAAATGAAATTCTTTGACTATATCATGTTTAATCTCCAGCCAATCACTCATTTATTTCAAGCATTATTTATTATATGATAATTTGGATATAACCAAGGAATATAGACTGTTACATGGGTTTGCTGTAACAGGATATGCGTCTGGAATGTTATAGCAGAGTGATTTTTTAAAAATAAGAGCATGTTATTTAGGAAGACTTCCCTTTTCTAGTTGTGTCTCTAGGACTGAGCATAAGGGGCACTACAGCAGTCACTTATTCTCACCTAGTTCCTCTGATGACCAAGGTAGGGCATTTGTCAGAAAAGAAGAGCAGAGAGAGGATGAAATTGGAGAGAAGGCTCCTAGAAAAGTATATTTAGTTTTACATCTATTTTTTTAGTACCTTAGTAAGAACATGGATACTCTGGAGAGGCAAAAATCTTATTTTTCCCCTTTCCATTTTTTTAACCCTCAAAGAAGGACTTTTATAAACATATAATAGGATGAAAATGTTTAATTAGCTAGTGGGATCTTTCCCCTTAAGTCCAATTTGTGTATAATGTTTCAATCCCTCAGAGTATCTACACTTTAGTTCTTGATTTCAACTCAGAGCCTACAAAGAAGGGAAAACATTTGTCTATTTATTATTATTATTATTATTTTGGTTGGGGGAATTACATTTAGATCTATGATTTCATTGATATAAGGAGTTCTTCCAGTGGAAATTTTCTGCTGACAGAGTGATAATACCTTGGTAACTCACAGGCTTAAATAATTGCCAAAGGGCATGGAGAGATTAGATGATTTGCCCATATTGTCCAACTAATATTTGTCACAGGTTGGATTTTAACCCAAGTCTTCCTGCCTCCAAAACTGGCTCTCCACTGTGCCATGCTGGGTCTTATCCATTGTTTCTTAATATTAATTTATTAACATTGTTAATATTAATACCTAATAGTAATAACTAAACACATTTATATAATACTTCCCCTTTATTAAACACAATTCTGTCATATAGGTCATGTAAGTATTGCTATCTTCATTTTGCAGTTGGGGAAATTGAGGCATAGATTAAGTAACTTCAGAATAATGGAGCTGGGATGCAAATTCAGATCTTCAGACTATATGACCATTGCTTTTCTAACTATATCACATTCTCTCAAAGGTTCTTATTTCCATAAAAGAAAAAATCCATTGTTCAATCTGTTCATGATCCCAAATATTGCAAGTAGCTATATATTATAATGGAGATGAAATAGATTTAGACTAGGGGCTAGAGAATTTGGGACAGTCTCTTATGTAATGATAAAATGAATGCTTTAATTAACATGCACTTTATGTAAAATATTAACTTATTGATAGGGGCATGCTGATAAAAGTTTAACAACCAGCTCTCTGGGGGAAAAATAAGCATTTTTGAAAGTTATCTTTAAGGTCTAGACAATCAACAACACAATAAATCAAGTTTTAGTTTGTACTTTGCCATTTTCCAAGGGGTAAATGTTCATAAAAAGAATTTAACAATTGACTCTATCCAGCCGGTAAGAATTGAGTGGAGCACACTACTGCTAGGAGAGGGAGAGAATTCAAAATCATTGTATTACTGCTATTAAATAGTGGGAAGTTCTTTCTTATATTTTCTTTAATCTCTCTGAAACTTTAAGAAAGCTTGTAGGAATTTGGGGAATAAATCCTGCTTCGTTTTTGAGGCTCTTTTAGTCACCCTCCTTTCCCTACAAAGAGAGAGAACTGAATATCCAGCCTTCATTTTGAGTGCTTTTTATTTACTCTATTTCTGCATACTCAACCTTCCCTCCCTTTTTCCCTTCTTTCCTCTTCCTCTCCCTCTTTCCTTTCCTTTTTCTTCCTTCTGCATGAACAGTGATCTCAGGCTACTTTCTTTGTGAAATAGTTCTATCTAGTTATCCATGATGGATATTTGCATTTTTACAAAAAATAACTTACATGATAGTTAAAACCCCAAAGAATGAATGGTTGGAACTGACAAGTTCATGATGGAAGTCTTCGAGATTTCCACTAGCTGTAGGATTTTGGGTAGACCCTTCTACTCTCTGGGTCTCAGTTTCTCTATCTGTACAACGGACTGGATGATCTCTGACAATCTATGATTCCAGGAGTCTGATTATGACACACTTCCTCCTTCAGTGCTTAGTTCTGCTTGGGCCCTTTGGTGGCTTTTCATAAAATGTGTGGATTCTGGCTAACATTGAAGCTTCTGGTCTGCCTTTCTCCCCCTAACTTCCCTTCATCTCTTACCATGATTTAAAGGCACAAGAAGCACAAGTACTGTGTGATTAATGAACCTCTGTACCTGTGTGAGTGCATGGCAAATTATTCTAAATTCTAGAAACAACAAAAGATATATTCCAGCAAGCTTTCCTAAACTGATCTCACTTGTGCTCATTTATCAAATGGAGGCCTTTTTTTCATTTTGCTTTTGGCTACTCAGTGTGCTCACTTGGCTTAGAAGTCAAGGTCATGCATGGCTGCTTTCTGAACGGGCTAAACAATGAAACATCCTAAATGATGGAAAGCCGCTACTATGAGTGTCCGATGCTATGATCAATTTAGCTCAAAAGCAATCTGCCAACTGATCAATCAAGTATTTACTATGTGTCAGGATTCACAGATTCAGGAAATCATAAAATCAACATCAACTTCAGCAAACATTCATTAGACTGCTACCCCACGAGGAGCTTTCACTAAATACTTATTCTAGTACCTTCAAACTGTTATGGAAGTGACCTTGGGCTCTGAAAAGCCATGACAGCAGGACTCACACTCCAGCAAGTTGTACCAAGTTGGAAAGGCTTTGGTACAAGATCAGCAGCAGAGCATGCATCTAGTACGCAAGGATCAGAATAGATAAAGTTACAGAGATGTACCCTCAGTGGTTTAGTCATTAAGTGAAGAATATTTCAATCACAATATTCCATAAAGGTCATTATTTACATCTTGGAAAGGTGATCTGCATCAAAGAATGAAGCATCCATAATGATGAGATCACAGATTTTTGTGGAGAATGGAACACTGTGCTAGGTGCTAAGGGAGATACAAAGGGGAAATAACCCTTGGTCCTTACGCTCTTGAAGCTCATAATCTAGAAAGGGAAAATGGACTTCAGGCCACGTGGACTATCCAAGGTCTTTGTTTGACTAAGAACAGTATAGTGGACAGAGGTAGAGTCAAAGGCCCAGTTGGGAATGAGAGCAGCCAAGAAGGTAAGGAATCAATTGAAGGAAGAGATAACAGTTAAAATCCTTCCCAAAGGGCAAGTTGCACCAAAAGAGAATTTTTTAAAGAGGTTTTTAGAGTTTGCAGTAAAGTGTCTCAGAGTTTTATGAGTAGGGCAACAAGGTGACACAGTGGAGAGAGTGACAAGCTTGGAGCCAGAAAGACTCCTCTTCTTGGGTTCAAATCCAGCTTCAGACCCTTACTAATCATATGACCTTGATAAGTCACTTAATCCTGTTTGCCTTAGTTTCATCATCTGGAAGCTGGAGAAATAAATGGCAAACTACTCCAGTATCCTTGCCAAGAAAATCTCAAATGGGGTCATGAAGATCCATGACTGAAATACAGCTGAACAATAACACAGCACTGTCTTATGGAAGAAGCTAGCCTCAGCCATACAACTTCCAAGGAGTTTGTTTTCTTTTTCTTCTTCTTTGTTTTTTTTTTTTTTTGTTAAAGCTTTTTATTTGTAAAACATAAGCATAGGTAATTTTTCAACACTGATACTTGCAAAGCTTTTTGTTACAAATTTTTTCCTCCTACCCCTTCCCCCCTCCCCTAGATAGCAGGAAGTCTAATACAGGTTAATTATGTTAAAATATTTGACAGATCGAATATGTGTATACATATTTATACAATTATCTTGCTGTACAGGAAAGGAAAAAAATCTGAGAAGGAAAACAATGCAAGCAAACATCAATAGAGAGTGTGAAAATGCTATGTTGTGGTCCATATTTCATATCCCTCTCTCTGGGTGTATATGGTTTTCTTCAGTGAACAATTGGAACTGGTTTGAGACAATTCTTTGTTGCAGAGAGCCACGTCCATCAGAAGTGATCATCATGTAATACTGTTGTTGCTGTGTATGATGATCTCCTGGTTCTGCTCATTTCACTCAGCATCAGTTCATGCAAGTCTCTCCAGGCCTCTCTGAAATCGTCCTGCTGATCGTTTCTTACAGAAAAATAATATTCCATAACATTCACATACCATAACTTATTCAGCCATTCTTGCACATGTGGGTCCCGTTCCCTCCTCTAAGATCTCTTTGGGATATAGGCCCAGTAGAAACACTGCTGGGTCAACTGTTATGCACAGTTTGGTAACTTTTTGAGGATAGTTCCAGATTGCTCTCCAGAATGGTTGAATCCGATCACAGTTCCACCAACAATGTATCAGTGTCCCAGTTTTCCCACATGCCCTCCAACATTCATCATTGTCTTTTCCTGTCATTTTAGCCAATTTGACAGGTGTGTAGTGGTACTTCAGAGTTGTCTTAATTTGCATTTCTCTGATCAATAGTGATTTGGAGCACCTTTTCATAGACTAGAAATGGTTTTAATTTCATCATCTGAAAATTGTTCATATCCTTTGACCATTTATCTATTGGAGAGTGGCTTGAATTCTTATAAATATGAGACAATTCTCTATATATTTTAGAAATGAGGCCTTTATCAGAACCCTTAAATGTAAAGATAATTTCCTAATTTGATGCTTCCCTTCTAATCTTGTTTGCATTAGGTTTGTTTGTACAAAACCTTTTTAACTTAATATAATCAAAATTATCTATCTAGTGTTCAATTAAGAGTTCCAGTTCTTCTTTGGACGTAAATAAGGAATTGGTTTTCTGAGTATTTGTATTTAACTTCACTTAAGTAGCAAGTTTTTCTTAACCCAAGGATGATGGGTATGATTCATGGGAAACTAGGAAATCCCAGATTGATAAGCCATCTCTTCAGTCCTTAGAATTTCCATCTCTCTATGTCTCTGTCTGTCTGTCTCTCTGTCTGTCTCTCTTTCTCTCTTCATTTGTCCTTGATTATAAGCCACTTTTTCCATCCTCAGAATTGCTCCTGGCATTGGCAAGCTACATTTGTTACTTTTGGGAAAAATACAGTTAAATGCTTATATGGTTAACTTGGTCAGTGAAGAGAGCCAACCCAGGTATGACAAGCATTGGATGAAATCACATAATTTGATTGCATTAAATTCTTAAGTTTTATTGATGCTTTTTGTTTTTACATTGTAGCTTTTTCAGACAAACTCCTGTGACTCTTTCTCCATAGCAATAACAAAGAACAGCTAAACAAACAAACAAAAATTTGGTCATCTCATCTGACAGAACATATGTTCTTTTTTGGGGGGGGTAGTGTAGGCAAATGGGGGCTAAGTGACTTGCCCAGGGTCACACAGTGTCAAGTGCCTGAAGACAGATTTAAATTCAAGTCCTCCTGACCCCAGAGCTGGAGCTTTATCCACTGTACCACCTAGTTGTCCCAATGGGATAATAGCCATCCATAGCCAATTGCTAGATTTTCATTGTGAGCATTTATACCTCAGAAATCAGCAACGAATCAGGGCTTGATTTATTGTTTCATTGATAGTCTAGATTTAAGAATGCTAATAATGCAGATTTGACTCCACTCCCACTTTGTGAAACATTTTAGCAGCATACCTCTTTACTGTGCTATAAAAACACTGTTCTAACTCAGTAGGAGGGAAATAGAAGGCTGGGAGAATGAAGTTCTCACCACACTAGAGGCTAATAATAATCATCATAGAGGCTAATAATAACAATTAGCATTTGTATAGCTCTTTAAGGTTTATTAAATGCAAATATATTTTGTTTGAACTCCTCAAGATCCCTGAATATAGAGAACTAGAAGCCATTTTCTTAGCAACAGGAGGTACAAAGATGTGAATAGTTTTCAGAAGATTTGCAAATGGCCAATGACCATGTGAAAAATGCTCTAAAACATTAATGGTATGAAGAAAACAAGGCAGAAGTAATTGCTTTCATAGGCTCTCACAGAGTGATATTTTATACCTGAGACTTCAGAGGCCTTTGTGTCCAAACTCTTCATTTAGGCAACTATTGTGCCTAGTCCAAGGTCGTAGTAGGCACTAGAAGTAGGATTTGAACTTAGGTTCTCTGATTCTGGAGACTTTTTTCACTTCACACAGTAGCAATGATTCTGCCTTTCATGAGAAATTCTTTGTGAGTATTTTTCTAGATAATGCTCCTACCCAGGCCATTGGGAAAGGGAGAGAAGTTCAAAAAGATTTTAGAGTGAGATGTTGCTTTGATATTTAGAGATAAGACTAGGCAAAACTCAGAAACTTGCATTTGATGCAGCCAGACTGTAAATTCACAGAAAACCTTCCCAGAAAGGATTGTCCTAGAATATGGTTTAGTGAGAGTCCCCTGGGTCATCAGGAAGCAGCAAGACCCAAAGTGTCTCTCGATAGTGAGAACAGGGGTGGATGTACTGGAATCAGCTTGAAATGGTTTCTTAAATTTTAATCATGAGCATTTTCACAGCAGAAATGAGCAAACAATACAAATCAGTCCTTAATTTATAATTTTGTTAGTCTAGATTCGAGAAAGTGGGGAAGAAAAAGTTAATGGAGATTGAACTTAAAAAGTATTTACTGTACCCCAGCCCTCCAAATGTTTGTTAAGCATCTATTTTCTAGCACACTCCTGAATGTGGGATGTTGAGAGGAGAGAAACTCAAAGAAAAAAGGAAGTGACTTGCCAAGGTAAAGTTAGTGCCAGAACTGGCATGGAAACCAAAGCTTCCTGACTCTCAGTTCAAGCCTCCTTCCATTACATTTCATTTCAAAACAGAGATACTGCCAAATTACCTCTAAGGGATTTAATAAAGATCACATTGATAGCTTCATCCAAGTGTCCAGGAGTTGAACAAACCCACCTTTCAATTCATCTCTAATACAATTGGACATGGCTTGAATGAGAAAGAACTTCTTTTATCAGTTTTAATGTTCTTGGGGATCAGCAGGTCTCAGGGTAGGATGGTGCTTCCAATGCCTAAAACAATATTTTCTCTGAAACCACAAGGACTTTGAGAAAGGTGGAAGTAAAGCTTTGCTCTGGCCAGGTTTGGGGAGTCAGCTGTGCTTTTCTTTACATGCAGAGAAGGAGGCACGTGGCAGGGTTTTAGCTCTTTCACTTGCATTTTTTTGGACCTTTGTTGACTACCACCATACTTGATCATAATGCAAACATTGAGAATAAATAATGCATATTATTACGTTTGGGTCCAGGGTCTCTGGATGCAGTTCCTTCTAGCGGGCTTAGCTATAGGCCCAATTCTGCAACAAAAGGAAGCAAGGCAGTTAGTTGGCACTGGGTCTAGGGTTCAAATCAGGCTCAGATACTATCTGTGTGACCTGGTTTGCCTCAGTTTCCTTATCTGTGAAATGAGCTGGAGAAAGAAATGCCAAACTACTTTAATATCTTTGCCAAGAAAACCCCAAATGGGTTCATGAAGAATTAGATGTGATTGAAATGGGAGAATAACAACAAATAACAAAGGGGATGCTAGTGAGGGGACAGGACTTGGCACAGGGAGAAGGGGAGGAGATATGCATTTAGTAATCACCTTCTATGTGCTAGATACAAAATTAGTACTTTACAAATATCTCATTTGATCTTTACAACAACCCTCGAAGCTGGGTGCTATTATTATCTCTATTTTAGATGTGGGACCCTACTATTCTCCTCAGAGAGGAGTAATAGGCTAAAAGTAAATTTATCTGCTCCTTTAGATATGATTAGTCCCAGGAATATGAACATGTTCCATATAACTTGTCACTGTCATTATTGGGGGAAGGCAGATCCCATGCTTTATATTCAAACTTAACTCCTTTCTCACCAAATTCAAGTTCCACCATGAACAAACACAGTTAATAGCAAAAAAACCTATTTATCCATATCATAGCAAAACAAATTAGAGAAGGTGCACATAGAAGAATATATATAGACAATACAGAAGGAACTCTCATTGGGAGTGAGATAACTCAACTCAATGATAAAAGAGTATTTTATCTCACTCAAGGGAAAACTTCTTCTAGTCTCTAAAATAGCAAACTAGGAACATGATGGAGAATAATAGTTCCCCTGTTGTTTTCCCAGAGTCTTTTTTCTTCCACAACCTAAAATGGGGTTGACCATTTTTATCTTCTCTCTCAAAGCTGGAATCCAGAAGTTTCTGAAGCATCTTGATCATTGGTGAAAAACTCAAGATATCAGCAATTCCACCCCATGCCTCGTGTAGGGTAGAACCTCTGCTAATAAGGAGAGACTCCCCTGCCAATGGGCTTTAGGACAGGGTTACACAAGCAAATTATTCCCCCTTTCTGGATCTGTAAAATGGGATGTGGTATCACACCGACAGCACCCACATTCTCTTTTTGGAAAGGCTTTTATACCCCTATCTACTCTCACATAGGCAGTTCTGGAGGGTTCTATCAACTTGCTATCACCACTTCCTCTCAAGGATTTAAATGTAACCTTGGTGTGGGGAAAAATAAATCTACACTCATAACAGTAGCTCCAAGGGCCTTCTATAGAGCTTCTCATTTATGCAGATCAGCCACAATGATGCTATTATTTCTTAAATGTGAATCATTTACTAGATGAGAGTGTAAAAACAAACATAATTATATCATGGCATTTATTTAATGGAAAGCAAAAATAAGAATAAGTAAAAAAAATTTCTCTATAAACTAGGGTCACACTTTCTTACTGATCCATTCAATTTTAGTGGGGGAAAAGTAGGCAGAAAACAGTCTCTATTCTCAATGACCTTACAATACAATGTGGAAGACAACATGTAAATGATATGCTCAAACAAGCATATGTCTATCTGTCCATCTATCTATCCATCCATCTATCTATCTATTCATCATCTATCTATCTATCCATCTATCTATCTATCTATCCATCCATCCATCCATCTATCTATCTATCTATCTATCTATCTATCTATCTGTCTGTCTGTCTGTCTGTCTGTCTGTCTGTCTGTCTATCTATCTATCTATCTATCCATCCATCTATCTATCCATCTATCCATTTATCTATCTATCTATCTATCTATCTATCTAATTGTCAATTTCCAACATTTACATATTTAATTTTTCAACCATTTGAGCAATTTTATTTGTAATCTTGTTTTAATTTTCAAATTAGCAATGGTGCACATTTGTGGCTAAACACAGTATGGAAGAAAAATGAGAGGCATGATGTGAACAAGTTTGTGGAGTAGTTGGTATACTACAGGGCACCTCGTTACCATTGAAGAGTAAACAGCTCCTCATGCATTCATTGCATATTTTCAGGCAACTTTAAATCTCAAATTTTATAATAATAATAAAAATATATTATATTTATACAATATAATAATAAATAAAAATAATATATAACATAAATACAATAATAATAATAAATAATGCTTCCAAAGTGCAGTCCTTTGGGCTCAAAGGTGACCTCTAAAGACCTCTTCAGTTGGTGTCTTTCACAGTGGTAACTAAAGTTCTAGTAATGTCTCTTAGTTTTCAGAGGCTGACCAAGTAGACAATGTAAAAAAAGTAGGGCATTCATATGCTATTTGTGTTATTTTAAAAACCAATTTGTTAAAGACCTAGCTTATTTCTAGTTGTTTTTTTCATTACAAGTTTTGCTCGTGGAAATATATATTTTTTACAGAAGTCTCTACTCCTCCCTCATCAATGTATTGGAATCATCTAAATAATGCAGTGAATAGAATCCTGGGCCTAGAATCAAAAAGACCTGAGTTAAAATCTGTTTTTAGGCATTTACGAGCTATATGATCCTAAATTAAAAATTCCTACCTTAATCTCCATTGCCTCTAGAATAAAATGTAGGCTCCTCAAGTTAGCAATCAGTTCACAATCTGATCCTAGTTTGTCTTTCTAGCTGATAACACATTACTTTGTCGGTAAACAAGTATTTATTAAATACCAGACCCTGTGCCGGGCACCAAGAATTAAAAAAACAAGCAGAAGGAAAAACAGATCCTAACTTCAAGGAGCTTACATTACTCCCATATTCACACTCTAAGTTCCAGTTAAATGGAATGCTCTTCCTTGCTGTTCGCCAGGCTGAGAGTTCTAGATTCTGCTTTCATGTCAGGGGTCTGTCTTCTTTTCTTGGATTGCGTGTTTTTCACTTCTGCCTCTTAAAACCTTTAGCTTCCTTCAAGGATCAACTCTGGGTTCACCTCCTGTTGGAAGCTTACTCATTGTAAAATGGGAATAAAGCATTTAATAAGTGCTATGTACCATGAATTGTGCTGGAGATAACAATACAAATCTGAGAGTCTCTTCCCTCAAGCATGCCTTCTAGAACATTTCTAAATAAGCAATTATCAGATAGACTCAGAATAAATTAAAAAGTGATGGAGATACTGAGGAAAGATTCTTAATTTTGGGCATTAGGGAATTTTCCTCAAAAGGGTGGCAGGAGATTTGAACCTTATCATTGGTGATATGAAGAATGTCAATGACTTTCTCCTAGAGAACAATTCAGGAAGAAGGAATAAGCTAAGTAACTAAAGTTTTATAAATCTCTCCTTGGTTTTGGAAACATCCTTTATATCAAAAGAACCATTGTGTAGATGGCAGATCACCTCCAAAATATCTTTATCCATGCTCTGTTGGACATCAGTAGTCAGTACAATTGGTAGAACAAGTGATCAGAACCAAATATGTTCCAGAATCGACAACAGAGGCAAATACAAAATCCCCCAACCATGGTCACTGGTTTTTGTTGAATTAACATTCATCTTTGAAAGGTTATGGAGTTGACTTTACAAAGAGGTACTCTGTTCTGAAGGACTAGGGCAATGGAAGAACTCAAGGAGAAAAAAAATTAGGAAGGAAAACAAATACGATATGACCTTTTCAGGAGTCCCTCTAAAACATAATGTTCCCTGCTCTTTCCCTGTCACACCTTGGGGCATCAATTCAATAAATATTTATTGAAAGGTGATTTAAAACTCAGGATTGTGTGGAGGTTATTAGGATAAAATAAAAAAGGAAGATCTTCATGATCCATACCTTTCATAATGTCAAAATCTAATAGACAAGATGACAAAAACATATTATAAATGCTAGGTGAGTGATGCAAGCTTTAATGTTACTGAGCTCTGAAAAAGGAGGTATCCCTGTGATAATCAAGGCATTTATTAAGCCCTTATACTA
>JAJPUD010003993.1:92251-148584 GCA_023553655.1 Myrmecobius fasciatus
TTCTTCTTCTTCTTCTTTTTAACTAAGACAATTGGGGTTAAGTGACTTGCCGAGGGTCACAGAGCTAGGAAGTATTGTGTCTGAGGCTGGTGTTCTAACCATTGCACCACCTTGCTGCCCTGAAATAGGTCTTAATAGAGAAAATAAGAGTGGACAGAAAAGAGGAGAAAGGAGTACTATGAGTGAAAATAGAGAGGAGCCAATTAGGAGTCATATCAATCTGACTAGCTAGATAAGAGAGTTCAAATAGGGAAAATTCAAGTTTTTGGAGGGGAGGTATCAGCAAGAAATAAAGATAAAAATATTTAGGGTTCTGACAATGGATGTTATGCTACATGGTTTAGAATCTATACTATAGACAAAGGGCTATCACAGAATAATAGCATCTCAGAGTTGAAAAGTACTTTCGAGAACATCTAGTCTCATTCACATATAAACAGAAATTTCCATTACAAAATCCTCAATCAGAGTTAATTCAGTCTTTACATGAAGACCTCCAGGGAAGACAGTATCTCTCTTGTCTCCTTAGGTAACTAACCCAATTGTATCTTTGGACAGCATTCACTGTTAGAAAGTTTTTCTTCAAATGCAATCAAAATCTTCTTTCCTACAACTTTAGTTCATTATTTCTACTTCTCTTCTTAATCTTCTCAAGGGATCACCAAGCAGGGTGCTTTCCTTGGTGTTGAAGCTTTGTAGGGGGGGAGCAGCTTCCAACAATTCTAAGCACCTGACCTAGTTCTAAGCACCACTTATCTAATTATTCTCCCACATGAAATAACTTAAATTCCATGAAGACAGCTCTCAATTCCTCATCAGTCTCTTCTCTGGGCTAAACATAATGACTTCTTTTAACTTAATATCTTGTATGACATGATTCTGGTCTCTTCATCATCCTGGAAGCTTTTTTATGGATATGCTCCAGCCTGTTACTGTTAGGTACCCCCAACCAGTGAAAACTTTGTCCAAATGAGATTTGGCTAGGGAAAGTAGCAGAATAGAAACATTATCTTCCTTCTTCTTAAAATTATGTCTTTTACAGAAAAGTAGTTAAAATTATGTTGATTCTTAATTTTGACTCATGCTACTTCCAGTCACTAAATAACTGAATCTTTTTCATGTGAACTATTTTATAATATTCCTCATCTTGTTTTGTGAAGCCAATTTTCTGAATCCGAATGCAGGGCTATACATGTATCCTCACTGCACTTTGTCTCCTTATATGTGAGTAATCATTTTAGACTATCTGGGTCATTCAGAATCCTGATTTATTCAACCTATTAGCTTCATGTCATTTGTAAATGTGATAAGCACATCATCACTACCTTCATCCAGCTTAACTGAGGCACTGCATTAGAAATTTACTTCCAAAATGACATTGGACTCTTAATGAATATTCTTTGAACTCAGTTATTTAATAAATTTTGAAACCACCTAATTGTGTTATCACATGGATGATTTTGTCTAGAAGGATAACATGAATATTTATTAATATTATAATAGCTAAATAGCTATGTATACACCATTCTGCTGATCTATTAAAGTGTCTGGTAATTTTAACAAAATGCAACAACAAAACATATACTGTAGAGTATGTAAGTTGATAGGAAGAAAGGAAGCAGCTGGCAGTGGTCATTCCTCTGCAGTAGCTTCCTTCAAAATACAAATTGAATGCCATCTCATTCAATAGAATTTTACTAGTCTTGCCAGTTGCTAATACTTCCCTTGCCCCTAAAATTAATTGGCAGTTATTTTATGGAAGAATATATATTTTGTATATGCTATATATATATTCATGTTGTTTCCCTATCAGAATGTATACTACTGGGGCAGCTGAATGGCCCAGTGAGTACAACACTTGACCTGAAATCAGGAGCACCTGAGTTTAAATTGGGCCTCAGACACTTACTAGCTGTGTGACCCTGGGGAAGTCACTTAACTCCAATTGCCTTGCAACAAACAAACAACTCCTAGAATGCATAGTCCTTGAGGGACTATTTTTCTTTATTGGTCGGCCCAGTGTCTGGCACAAAGTAGTCACTTAATAAATACTTGTTGATTTTAACCTAAAGAAAAATTTAACCTAAGCAAGAGGCACATGCAAATTTTGTCCAACTAGAAGATTAGAATGTGCCCCTCTCTTTATCAAAAAATTGCTCCAGACCATTGGAGACTTGTCCACACTACTAATTTAGTATAGTTAGAACAGGGAAATGAGAAAATGATAAAGCCTTCTACAATTGAGAGGAGAAAAGCCTTGTCTAACATTAAGTGAATAATAGAACTAGACCTCAAAGCTGGATACTCTGACTTCTTCCTTGTATAGTGTACTTTCACTAAATCATGGATACAAAGCCTTGTATCCATGATTTAGTGAAAGTACGATGTACCTGAAAAACATCACAAAATATGTCAGAAAAGTGAGGATATGGGGCTGGGGGTTGGGTGGGATTTGAATGAAACCACTGATTTTTTCTTTGTTATTCTAAGTAAAGAATGCTTGACAGCTTCTTTTTTTGATGATAATCTTCTTTTGATCAATAAGTGCTTCAATTATTAAAACTCATGGAGGATGCAGACACTCAAAAATAGGTTTTGTTGATTCTTTAGATAGATTTTAATGAATGGTCATTGACAAATCAGAAAGGTGTGATGGTTCCAAAAATAATAATATGCTATTTAATTTTTCCCTATGCCCCCATTGCCTCATTGTATGACATGCATTGTGTAAAAAAGAGATCAGTTTTCAGTGTCACACTGATCTCAAGATATATAGAGAGGCAGATTTTGGGAGAGGAACACACATTCTAACCAGCTTCATTGGGTGAAGGCCCTGTGAAAGTCTATCAAGATGAAGTTCCTTTTTCTAACCCTAGCACTAAGTCTGTTCTCCATCCTCCATGCTGAAGAATCAAACTCTTCCGAAGGAAAATTTGGGGTAAGATTGCATTGGGAGGTATTGCGGACTGGAGGGGGCATATATGCTAGAAAGAAGCTATCATTTCAAAAAGTATAACCCCACTGGATTCTTTTAGGAAGATCTGGAGCTCTTGAGACCCCATTCAACAAGGGACAGTGTCTTTAGAGCTATGGACTCAACTAGACAATATTAAATTGCATATGTGTAGGAAGCAGATATCAGAGCAAGGATTTTATTCTTTTTTTGCTAGAATTGGAAAGGGATACAATCCAGATAATTTTGTCCCCAAACAAACATTCCAAACAAGTCATATTCCAAAGTGGAATTAGGTCTCAAAATATTCAGTCACTATCTATAGGGATTTAGTTTGTGAGTTCAAAGCCAAATCTCAGCTTCTAATTGGGTCATGGAACACTTGGGGCAATTTTATAGGTTTGAATGTTTGGCTGAAGCCATTGACTTCTTCCTGACACCTTCTCATCTGCCCATTATGCTCCCAGGTCCATTGTGATACCTGATGTAGAGGCTAGGGCAATTTTTAAGTTAGGATTCTGGTCAAAGAAGAACCAAGTATAGAAGGACTTATCTGAGAAAATTTGTGGAGGGGAGAGACCTCCCCCACTCATTTTTCTTTCCTCAAGACCTGGCAACAAATTATGATTCTCTCTAGGGTGTATACCATCTAAATGCTGTTATTGCAGACGAGAAAGCTCCTGATGAGGAGACTAAGACCTTCTCAGCCATTACCATCTCCCAACTTGATAATGGCGATCTGAAGATCAAATTTACCATGACGTAAGTAGCCTGTGTAGAATAGCTCTATCAGCTTGTTTATTCTTTTATAATCCCTATTTAAAGACCACAACTAGAGCTGATAATTCTATATTCCCTGCTCGCCCAACCTGATCACTTAGTAGTTATGCTTTCATAAATGAACATAAAGATTAGGCTTATTTTTAATGGGAGAACTGTTTCCGTAGCAACCATTGGTTGACTTTCTGAGTCATTGTCTAACTGATAGTTCACACATGGTCTTAGGTCTTCTCTAACTTCCCTCATTTCTTCTGTTAATGCCTTCATCACACAAGTTATCATTATAGGTTACACATTTCAGCCTATTCATTCCATGCATCTTTCACCATGTTCCTTAGAGCTACCTGTGATTTTTATTCCTTAGAGATCATGGTATTCTATGATTTCCAACTGTATCACTTGGCCTCCAGAATATCTGATGGTCAAAAGATGGATGGGAAATCATGCAATTATTTATGAGTGGAAATCAAGTTCAGGTTCTTTACTGATCTGCTTGTGCTGTCTTTTCCTCAGTTGGGAACTGGGTCAGGAGCAAGGGATTCAAACCACCTTTTAAGATTTTTTTGATGATATTACTTCTTATCTCCAGCAAAACTATTCCTATATGTTCTATTTCTCAGGGAGAATGGCAAGTGCAAAGAAATTGAATTGATATTGAAGAAAACAGATAATTCCAATGACTACATCATAGGTAAGTAACCCAAATGCCACATTAAGTGTACTGTATTAAGGAATCACGGGTCTCAGAGATGATTTGAACTTGAGACCTCTCTGTAGCTCTAATGTCCAAAGTTTGAGTGTGCTTGACAACATTTGGGTGGTTTTCCCTATGACATAGACTGAATTAACCAATGGGTCAGAAATGATTGACTATATCCCTGGGCCCAATTTACCTCAGGGTGGCAAAGGCAGTCTAGGCAGCTACCCTTATCTTTTGCATTGGGAAACCATTATCTTTAACTTCTATCCCCGGCTCTGAAATATCCGTCATTAGATATTTCTTTAAGTAAAGACATTGTCTCATGGAGGTCATTCTAAGGATTCCCATGGGTAATTAGGAAATACAGGAGACAAAAGGGTACCTTAACATGCTGATACCAAGAACATGAGGAGTGCTTCTTAGAGGGATGTGTGAAGGTGGAATACCACAGCACCAATAGGTGTCTAGGACTCTGGAATGAGAGGCATATGGAGGATGGAAGAAATGCTAAGAATAAAATTAAACTGTCTCAAAATTCTGTTGATGGTGAAGATGGATTAAGCCATTTATATACTGTATAGAGAAGATCATGAAGCATGTCCTAAAAACCTGGCATTGCCTCATTCAAATGTATTAATTAACTTTAATATTTAGAGAATTAAGCTGTTCAGTGAATAAGGGGTAAAATTCAAATAAGACATCACTCCTGTTTAACGCACAAGCAGATTGGATCTGACCTATAGTGAGTGAAGTCTCTGCATCAATGAAGATCAGCATCTGCTCTCCAACATATGGTCTTAGAGAGTTGCCCGGGTCCCTGAGAGGTTAAGTGAATTGCTCAGAGTAAGAGCAAGGCTTTGAACTCAGATTTATTTTACTCCAAGGTTAGATCTCTATCCATTATTTTTATCTCTGACTCTATTAATTAGTTAACTTTATTGAACTTCTGTTTCCTTCTCTTTAACATGAGGAATTAGACTAAATGTTCTTAAGGTTCTTGAAAATTCAAAATCATTGCATCCTGCTGTCTTATAACAGATAATATTACATGATAATTTCAATGGCAAGTTACAAAACAAAATGCTGTATATGGTTGAAGGGGAAGCTGTCCTAACAACTCTCTTTTGTGATCCCTGGATGCTGGCTACTTGGCAAAACATTGAATCTAAAACTTTCCTCTGTCTCTTCCCAAAAAATATTTTCTAAGAAGATTAAGAATGCTGAAACTATATCTCCCACTGTTTCTTCACAGAGGAGAACTTCGAGCATATACACCATGTGCATGTAATAGCGACCTCTGTGCCAGATAATTGGATTTTTGAGTGCAAAGGCTACTTCAATGGGAAACCTTTCAAAATTATTAAACTTTTGGGTAAGTAACATATAATTCTGTGCATCCCAGAAAAAGAACAATATCAAAATATGGAACAGTTACTGAAACCTGCCAATGAGGATTTCCCCAAAGACGGGCTGGGGGAATTTCTCCCCTCTCCCTCTATTTTGAACTTGAAACAAATCAAAATCCAGAAAAGAGACTAGGGGATTCCATGAATTACCTCAAAGATTTTGTGTGCTGCATGTTGATGGTAACATAGGACTTATTAAGTAACAACTTTCCTAGTTGCAGATACTAACTCAATTTATCTTTAATGAGACAGTATGAGGGAAATCCTGCTTTGAACGAAGTAGGAGAAGGAGGGAAAAGGCAAACACGCACAAGTGTTTTCATTCCTTATCCCTTTTGCCACCACTTTTCTGGAAATTTTAGGGCATTAGGACCTTTTTAAAAAATGCAAGTGTGAGAGATTTATGTAGATGTTTTCATAAAGATGATTGATGGGGAGCATTGGAGGTAGGGAATTTGTTGGCAGAATATAAAGAATGTTATACTTCCCCTAAGTTCTTTTCTGTTGTTTCTTTATGCTGTCAATTCAACTTACTAGACCAGAGACTTTTTCACAATAGAGGGTATCTCTTGTAGAAATAAAGATCAGAGAAGGGTCTAATGAGAACTAATAATTTATTCAGCCTGATATCTCCCTGCAGGTCCAAACACAGAAGTGGACCCTCAAGCTATGAAAGAATATCAGGACATCACAAACCAGGAAAGATTTGCTGAAAGTACAATCTTTTTCCCTAAGGAAGGTAACAGCAATAGAGTTTTGACTCTACCCTCCTTTGTCCTTTTATCTTCTGTGTTGTTCCCCACTCCCTTCCCTCTCCATTCTAGTTATTTCCTCACCTTAGAAGCTGTTCTATACTAACTTCTTAGCAGACCATATCTACTTGCTTAAACCATTGTTCGTCTTGGGAGCTTTGTGGTAGGAAGTGCTTTTGGCAAGTAAATGCATTCACACATGTCTTTGTTTTTGCAGAGAATTGCATCCCAGAACGTGATTAAGGTAGGTGATCTTCAAAGTCTTCTAAGAGCATGTTCCAGAATAATCTAGACCTAAACATTACCTGGGATTTAAATGTCCGTTTGATTCAGTTTAGCCATAGGTAGGTGAATTTCCAACCTATAACTGAGGATGGATGACCATTTTAAAACCAAAATAAAACAAAACATATTTCAAATAGGCTTCAGTCTTCCCTGGAATTTCTGTGCTAGTATTTATTATGCCTTTTCTGAACCTCATGCATTCTAGGACTGGGCCCTGCCAGCTCATGGGAAATTATCATTTCTATTTCCTTATGCAATTCTTAGGATTATACCTAACTTTCTCTTTGATGTTTTCTAGGAGAAGACAAATCCCATCCATCTCAAAATTGTGATATCCAGGAAATCCCACTTCTTTCCTCAGATGATCACCAAATCCCTATCTCTGATTTCTCTCCTAAGCCACCTCCTACACTTTATAATGTTTTATTTCTAATGCTACATAAATGTCTGAAGCAATTACTTTTGACTCAGTTTCTTTCTTTTTCTTGAGATTTTATTGGGGAGGAATGAATAAGGAGTGAGTGACAACTAGATCAGGTGCACTTATCTCCTTGGGAGGTCAAGGACCCTATATTTCCAAAGGTTAAGAAACTTACAGTTTCTAAAGGATGTGGCCAAAAGTTCAATATAATTCAAAACAGCTGGGTGAAAAGTAAAAATTAGAACAATCCAAAGATTATAAATAGAGTAACTGTATTTGTGTCCAAAACACCAAAATTGAATATTTTAATCCCTTACCAGTAGAAGATGGATTAAGATGTACACTAAGCATTAATTTTCAAAATAGTAAGCTACCAGACTGTGTGTTTCCTCCTGTATTCCCTGCTTCCCCCCAAGGAAAGCTCCTCACAATGTCTCAGTGTTTCTTTCTGATTCCCCCTCCATTGGTTAGTGACCATGGTTTCTTCATCCTCAACTGAATTTTCCTCCAAACTGCATTTTGTACCATTTACTCTGGGCAATTACCCTATTTGTTCTGGGTGCAATACTGCTTTATTAGAAACTCCTCCTCCAACTAAAAAATACCCTTAAAAAATTGTCACTGATCATTATGTTCACAGCATCTTTCATTCTATTCTAAATCCTCAGCACTATGGCTCCCAAACTTCTCATCCGACTGAAACTACTCTCTTCAAAGTTATCAGTGATCGTTCAATGGTCAAGTCTAGTGACATTTTTTCATTCTCATCCTTCTTGGCTTCTCTGCAACTGTTGACAATGTTGATCATCTTCTCTTCCTGGATCCTTTCTGCTCTTAAGCTTTTAATGACACTGTTTTTCTCTTGAGTTTCCTCCTGCCTATTTGACTACTCTTTCTCAGTGTCCTTGGCTGGATCTTTATCCATGTTATTTCCACTAAAACTCAAATAACTCCAAAGGCTTTGTCAGTCAGTCAATAAGCATTTATTAAGTGCCTACTACTATGTGTCAGGCACTGTGTTAAACACTGAGGACACAAAGAAAGATAACAATGGGTGCTCATCACTCACAACTAATGGTAGAAGCTAAAAGAAGCTAAAAGAAGGTAATTATACTCCAAAGTGGAGGCAAGTTGGAGTCTAGATAGGTTAAGAATGATCACTTTCCTTAAATGGGGGATCTAAAAGGAGCCTTCTCTTCTCCACTCTTCACCTTCTCTAATGTGAAGAAGGGAGGAAGTTCTGGGGGCAGGACAGTCCTGATGAGGTGTGAATTTCAGGATTAATGTGACACTGCAGAGAGATGAATTTCCTGGGGGGCATGATGAAGTTCAGAAGAATGTGTTTAGGTGGGAAATGAAGTGGTGGCTGACTGGATGCCCTCCTTAAATGAATGATCTGGGAAGAAGACTTTCTATCCTGTACTTTCTTCTCCTTATCTTTTTCTGTGAGGGCATTGGGCTGGGATTTCATCAGCTCCTATGGAGATAGTTATCTCTATACCAATTATTCCCAGTTCTATATGTCCTAACCTTCTCCCAAATTCTAGTTATTCATCATCAACAAACTTTTAGAAATATAAGCTGGCTGTCCCGAAGCATTTTAAACTCTCCAAATTCAAAACTGAGCTGATTATCTTTACCCACAAACCCTTGATTTTCTGAATTTCCTTATTGCTATTTAGAGTCATGTAAGCAGATACTTTTTGTGAAGTAGGCCAATGTTCAAATATAAAAAAGTCAGGGGAAAAATGCAGATATTAAAGATTCAGGAAGATCGGTTTTGGAGTCTGATAGCTCAAGGGACAAGAAATCAAACTGGGAGATCAGGAATTATGAATGCAGTCCAAGGATTTTTTCCACAAAGTGTTGGGAACCCATAGTTTTGATTCTATATTCTTAGGAAGGAGGGAAAGAAATTAGCATTTATTGAAGTACTTACTAGAAAATAGGAATTTTGCTAAATGATTTCCCAATAATATATTTGAACGTCTGGGTTCATAATTCCTGATCTTCTAGCTTGATTTCTTGTCCCTTGAGTTATTAGGTTCTGAAATTGACCTTTCTATCTCTATTAATACCTATAATTTTTCCTTGACTTTTCTGTGTCTGAACACTGGCCTCCCTCACAAAAAGAATCTGCCTAGGCTAATCCTGCCTCATCAAAATACTAGCATAGGGACCTCTTTTGCCAATTAAAGTCCAATGGTATAGTAGGGAAGTTGAATGAGGGCATCTTAAGAAGGTGGACTAACAAATGTAACAAATCAGAGAAGTTAGAATATATATGATATATTTGAGAAACATTAATGTAACTAGCCTGGATGGATGAGGGAGATCATGTTGGAAACAATGGAAGTCCAAATGGAGCAAGGAGTAACTTTATTCCATAGGAACAGTTTGGGTTTTTTAACTGACTGCAGCTATATGGAGTAATGGATAGAGTGCTAGGCCTAGAGTCGGGAAAAAGCATCTTCCTTAGTTCAAATCTTCCTTAGACACTTAATGGTTGTGTCACCTGAGAAAGCCACTTACCACTGTCTGCCTTAGTTTTCACAAAATGAGCTGGAGAAAGCAAAGACAAACCACTCTAGTATTTTACTAAGAAACCCCAAATGAGGTCACAAAGAATCAGAAATGACTGAAATGATTGAACAACAAGAACAGCAACCACTATCACCACCATAAATTGGTTTTAGTTAATTAAGGGACTTAGAAAAAAAATGCCCAGTATCATGATACTGAGGAGAAGAATTAAAAGAGAATAAATTGGAAGGGAATACAAACTTTTAGGAGCTTTTTAGTAGCCTCTCCAAAATAGATTTTTCTGTTTGATCCTTGTCACACCCTGGGTCTCACAAGTCACTTTCAATTCGAGTTCATTTCAATTTCATATGCGTTTCCTGATATTCTATTATGAACTTGACTTCTGTGAGCTTTTGGGGACATAATACTAAGGCAGAATACCTGGTATTTCTTTTACAAAGGATCACAGCCTTACTGGCAAGGAGACAAAAACAAATGCCAAATGAATGGCACATCCAGCAAGTGGTCACTGAGCACTGAGAAGACATGATCATTGTGATTTGGTAGAGACATCAATCACATATAATCAATCCTTTATTAAACACTTTCTATATGTCTGAGTCTGTGCTATAGACACAAATACAAAGAATCAAAATATACTTCCTCTCAAGGAAAACCTTTATTAGGATGAGATTAGAAATGAATCTTAAAGAGAAGGGAAAGTTAAGTGAGCAGAAAATAAAAAGAAGTAATACTATGAGCAAAAGCAAGAAGGGGGTAATATGCCAGATAAATTCAGTGGACAATCAGGAGTTAAATGGAGAAGAGGGATATATTGGGTACATGCAGATGAGATACATGAAACAAAACAAAAAAATGCATTTTGGTTCCAGATAGTAGGTATCAGGCTAGAGTTTGGAACTTATTTTGTGGATATTCTATTCTTAGACTTGAAGAGACCTCAGAAGCTAGGCAGATCTCATCCTGAAAAGGGGTATCTTTACAAAGTCCTTGAATTTACAGGTCATGTGATCCACAAATAGAAAGCTGCATCTTTTCTCTGATCCTTATACACTCTCAAAATTCTCTCAAATAAGAATTAAGAAAACCAGGAAAAGTAATTGCAGATGCCTTTGCATTCCAAGACACAAAGAACTCAATGAGGTAATGGTGAATTAATAGCAGGGAAGCCTAATCTCTAATACTTAGTAGAATTATAATTTATTCAGAGTCCCCAGACCACATACTCTGGCAGGACCACACAACAGGAGTCATAGGCTTTTGCTGTGGGATCCATTCAGCAATTTTCCTGCTCTTGATACAGTCTGGCAACACATCCTCTCCTATCCCCATGCCATCATTCCCAGCAACAAATAGAACTCTAACCCCCAAACCTTAGAGTAAGAGGAGGTAGAGATATAGCAAAAGTTGAAGCATGCTGTGCTAGGGGAACCAGGATGGAGAGCTGCACCAGCTTTCAGCCAGACACCAAAAGAACAGAGATAACTGGGGCAGGGCATCCAGGTGTATAAGTATGGATGAGAGTGCATGGGGAGGAGGGGGCTGCTGGTCTCAAGCTGGGATCATTTTTTCACCCTCCAAAGAAATCTGGGGAAGAGAGTGAGATTGGTGAAAAGTGAATTCCCCATTGAAAGAAGATAGACAGAGATTTGATGTTGGGCCCTGGGGAGGGTAATCTGCAATCAAAAAGAGAAAATGAACCTTAGAGACTGAAATTTCCAAAAATATCAGATGGAACATAACTCAGTTTAAGGTATTGAATATAAGTAGATAAACCAACAGGGCAGATATTAGTAACAGCAGGGAATATGAGACTTCAGAGAATCAAATTTAAACACTAGAGACATCTGGTGAACATCCTGTAAAGTAGGAGGCCTCAGGGATTTCCAAGAAAGCAAAGAACCACAGCAAAATGTTCCTGATGTTTTCAAAGAGAAGTAAGAATAATATTAGAATTAACTTGCACAGCAGAAATAATTGGCTGAGTAGACAAATTCACAGTGATGAGTTTCTTCCAAGAAATAAAAATGAAAACAACTGAATGGGAATACGAATACACAGAAATGAAGGATGATATAGAAGAAGAAAAGAAAAAAAAGGAATAACATTAAAAGAATAAATGATCTTTATATGAGCACATTTCACTGATCGCAAAGACAGATTGTGCAGAGACTATCCAAAGATCACTAAACAAAATACAGTGCTTATCAAAGAATCCACATATTTATTTATTTATTTTTGATTAGGCTTTATTTCAGAACTTCTGAACAGATTTCTCATATTATTTCCAACATTATAGTGTTCAAGGTTTTTTGCTTGTCTTCTAAGCAATCTGTGATCTTCCGTTCTCATATTTTGTAGATTAATACAACTGTATCCCTCAAATAATATTTTATCTATCACCAACTTGTTTTTCTTCCTGATAATAACCACTTCCCTCAAATATTTTACCTTGACCTATGATACCCAATTCATCCAGATCCAGGGAGACTACCCAAAATTATAGTATCAAAACTTTTCTTTCAGTAGAACACTTTGGGGCATACTCTCCCCTCTAGTAGGGATACCCTTTTCACTGGAGCACCCCATTTTTGTTGAGTGGACCCATGTCTCTGTGTCCCTCAACATAGTACTGCCCTTAAGTGAGTTAAACTATGTTAGTGTGTATAACTGAGTTCTATTTTAGGTCTCCTTTTTCTCTTTGCCCTTTCCCCTTTTCCCCATTGCTTGCATTAAAGTTTTTCATTGAAATGACTCCCATTGTTATTTAACATTATTTTTCCCCAAGTCTCACACTGACCCATGGACCTTTCCTTACACATAAATTAGATATTTGAATTGACAATTTCATCTACAGTGGGGTAGTAGGGCACTGAAAGCCCAGTTGTAGAAAGCAAGGGTCGGAAACCTGTGTCCTCTCAGGAGGGATTCCCTTATTCCAAAGGACTATCTCAAAGCAGAGGGATAGATTAACTCTCTTCAACCCTCAGTTTATACTGCACCAGAACATGTACAATAAATATGTACCTTGAAAAATACTTTAAATTAGCTTATAGAAGTGAGCATCAAGACTATCAAGCCTAATCTTATAACAATGGTTTCCATGCATAGATTTTTGTAAGCTTCAGCTTACCTTAAGGAGATACTGTCATGATGATTTAAAGACCACCAGGCCCAATATTATCACACCTCTCCTTTTCCATCATCTTCCCCCATGTCCAAGGCCCCTAGTTCTTGAACCTGACACACCTGCTCAACAAAAGAACCCTACTTTGCCTGTATGGACTCAGTGGAAATTAAAACCCAAAAGGAAACCACAAAATAAATTGGAATTATGTATTGCAAGGAGCAAAGAAGCTTCAGGATGCAATCCAAGGTGCCAAATTGAAAATCCAAGCATAATAATCGACAAAAGATGAATATTCAATAAAAGAGAAGTATTTGAAATATTTCTATATAAAAACATCCTCAAACAATTATAGTTAAGTCTAATATAATGCTTATTTTGAAAATGCAAATTGATTCTGACATGATTGATAGATTAGGGGATTTTATCATAATTAGAAATTTACATTTGCATATTGCTTTTTTTTTCCTGAGAAAAATAGCAAGACAATACAGAAATTGTCCCACTTCACAATGAGTCCCAAGCTACAGCCCTTCTGATGCCCACTTTTATAAGCTAACTTTGGATCTTTTTCAAGGTAAAGTGTCATATTTATTGTATATATTCTAGTTCAGTAAGAGATACAGACAGAGGAGGGTTTTCTGCTTTTATGTCTTCACCCACATTCCACATTGATCAAAGTCTGGATATTCCAGTTGAGACCTATCAAGATTACCCTCTGGCTTCACTATTTTATCAGCCCTGACTCCACAGAAATCTGGAGCGCAGGATGAGCAGCAATCTGAGGCTAAGGATACTATTAGCCCTTAATATGATATTTATGCATTTATTAATAATTTAACAAATATAAAAATGTGCTATCACTTTTTTTTAGGTTTCATACTTTTTAATGTACAAAATGTACAAAAACTTCTGAAAAGTAGATTACACTCACCAATGGTATGTGGAATATGTGCACACTTAGAGACTACACAAAATCCAGTAGATCTGAAAGAACAGCGCTTGTTGCCTTAGAACTCAACAGGTATCACAGCCAAATAGCAGCCCTGATTGAAACAAGGCTGGCAAATGAAGGCCAGTTTATTTAAGTAGGATCTGGATACACACTTTTCAGGAGTGGCTGCAGTGAAAGGGAATATAATGAAGCTGTTGTAGGTTTTGCACTCAAAACTAATCTAACAAATAAGCTGACATCCTTTCTAAAAGGAGTGAATGAGAGGCTCATGACAATGTGATTGCCATTTGCAGGAAAATGCCATGCTACCATCATTAGTGTCTATGCTCCTACCATGATGATCCCTGATGAGGTCAAAGTAACAAAATTCATCTGGAAGAACAAAAGATCAATAATTTGAAAAGAATCAATGTGGGGGAAAATTTTCAGGAAAGAGGACTAGAGTACCAAATATTTTGTTGCTATTTTTTCCTAGCTCTATATAGTAATTGTTTGGTAGTTTGGTATGTTATTAAATAAATTAATTTAGGTATTATTCTAATTTCTATTCTATTTCTGTTTTTTTAGTTGTATGCTCAATTTGTTGATCTGCTTTTTCTGTCTTTATTGAGATGTTAGAGATATAAATTCTCTCTTAATTACAGTTTCGACTGAATACGACAAATTTGGGTATGTTGCCTTAGTGTAGTCATTATTGTTAATGAAGCATTATTTCCATGATTTGCTCTTTTAATCACTAATTCTTTAAAATTAAAAATTACTTAGAATTCAATTAATTTCTACTTTGTTTCAAAAGTCCTTAATTGAATGTAATTTGTATTGCATTATAGTCTGAAAAAAGTATATTCAAGATTTCTGCATTTTTGGTGAGGTTTTTATGTTCTAATATATAGTTCATTTTTTATAAAGGCACAGCATAGTATGTATATGTATAATATGCACGTACAGTATACAGTAGGTATACTCTTTTCTATTCCCATTCAGTATTCTTCAGAGTTCTGTTATACCTAACTTTTCTAAAAATTTATTCATTTCCTTAAATTTCCTGTTGTTTACTTTTTGATTAGATTTATCTAGATCTGAGAGGGGTAAACTGAGGTTCCCCACTAATATGGTTTTACTGAGTTTTTGTTCTAATTGTAACTCATTTAACTTTTCCTTCAACAATTTGAATACTGTGCCATTTGATATATACATATATATATATATAAATTCAATATTGATATTAATTAACTATCTATAGTCCATTTCCAGGAATATCTCTTTTAATTAGATCCATTTTTGCTTATGCCTCCCTTAATCTATCTCTCCTTTTATCATCCCATCCTCTTTTACTTAGCCCTTTTCCCCTCTACTTCTATTTGAACTACTATATCATTGTGTGTGTATATATGTTCTTCTCTCTTTGAACTATTTCAGGGAACAGTGAGGCTCACATGTTGCCAGCTCCCCTCTCTGTATTATCATCTTAATTGTAAAAAATTCTTTTTTGTACCCCTTACGTGAGATGATTTCCCCCAACTTTTCTTCTATCTGTCCTTCTTCTTTCACCATAATAGATTCATACCCAGATGCTGTATCTAAGAAGACTCATAACTTATGACAATATTCTTAGGGGTTAAATATATTATCTTCCCATATGAAAATATAATCAGACTTGTTAAATTCTTTATGGTTTCTTACTTATGTTTACTTTTTTATATTTCTCTTGAGCCTTGCATTTGAATGCCAGTTTTTATTCAGTTCTGGTCATTTCATCAGGAACGCTTGGGAGTCTTCTATTTAATGAAATAGTCATTTCTCTCTATAAAATTATAATTAGTTTAGCAGGGTACATTGTTATTGGTTGTGATCTTAGCTTCTTTGCTTTCTGGAAAATCATATTCTAAGCTATTCTAAGCCCTCCACAATGCTATGGTAATATAGTCGTTGCTAAGTAGTGTGTGATCCTAATTTTGGCTTCACAGTATTTGAACTATTTCTTTCTGACTGCTTGCAATATTTTCTCCTTCCCTGAGAGGTCTGCATTCCTTGGAGTGTTCGTGTAGGCACTTCTTTCATGAAGTGACTAAAGGATTCTTTCAATATCTACTTTACCCATTGGTTCAAAGATATCTGAACAATTGTCCTTAAGTCCTTGAAATATGATCTCTAGCCTCTTTTTTTCTCCACAATCTATTTTCCAGGTAAATATTTTCCAGTCCAATTTCTCTAGTGACTTATTTTGCATTTACTTTATTTTTTCCCCTAGTATTTTGACTTTTTTATGCTGTTTCTTGATATCTTATGGAGTCATTAGTTTTCACTTCTTCAGGAAAGTTTGTATTTTTTTTACTATTAAGTCAATTCTTATTTTTAAAGTTATTTTCTTCATTTTTGTGCATCTTTTACCAGTATGTTAATTCTATTTTCATAGCTCTCATTTCTTTTCTTCATTTTCCACTATCTCTCTTTTGATGTTTAAGATTTTTTTTGGCTCTTAAAAAATCCCTCCCCTCTCTTTTAAGTTCCTTTAGGAATCTTTGTTGAGCTTATGTCCACTCCGCATTTTCTTTGAGGATTTGCTTGTAAATATTTTCAAGCCATTATCTTCTTCTGATTTTGTGTTTTGAATTTCCTTGTCACCACAGAAGATTTTTATGGTCATGTTCTTTTGTTGTTGTTGTTTGCTAATTTTCTGGCCTATATCTTAACTTTAGACTTTATATTAGAATTGGACTCTCTTCATTTCTGTGGAGAATGGCTGACCTGAGCTTCTCATTCTGGAGGCCAGAAGGTTTTTGGCATTTCAAAGAAGTATGATTACTCCTCTTCTGTTCAGTGCTATGGTTTTTTCCCATGTAGGACCTCCATTTCTTTGTAACACAATTGTTTCTTTTTCCCTTGGAACTGGACTTCAGTACTGGATAATAGGGTATGAAACTGCCAAATAATATCCAATCCTGTGCTACTCTACAGGGTCGGGGAGTCTCTTTTAAATCATGTGTTTAGTCCTCTTACTTTCTCTATGCATTGGATATAATCAGTGCCCCTGTTGCTGTTGCTATAGCTGTCATTTCCCACATCTACCAGTTCTTTTGATGTACCCTGAAGTCTACACTTCCAGAAAGTCCTCACCCCATTGTTCATAGACCTATGTTCTTAAGCTGCCTTGAACTTAAACAGTAATCCAATATGACTTTTTGTTAGCTCTATTGCTCAAAATTTGATTTGGTGTTCTCTATGATCATTTTGTGGGAGAGATTACAGAGGAAGTTTGGCAGTTGTGATTTTTCACTCTGATATCTTGACTTTCCTTGATTAAATGTTTTAATAGGATTAAACTTCAGAATGGGAAGGTTCATGAAAGTGAAAGGTAAAAAAAGATAGAGGGCAATGTGTGATGTACCTTAGTGAAATAAATGGTAAACAATCAATAGAGAATAATTCCTTTAAGTCTCTTGGGAAGAAAAAAGTCTACTGGACAGAATGTGACATGTAAAAAGGAGAGATTGAAACAGTGGGAAAAGATTGGGGACAAATCTCCACTCAGTGTTGTGAAATGATCCCATTAAAAGAATACTCCCATAGGGAGACAGAAATTCTGCAATGGGAGAGGGGATCTTCATAATAAGTATAATTTATAGAGCTTTGATGTTTAGGGTGATTACTACACCAAAAAGTCTATGGTGCCTTTATATGGTGCCTTTTTTTTGTGGTTATTAGAGGTGATTTACATCTAAAGGAGGGTGTGAAGATTTCATGGCAAATGGCAAATAAAATGTTCAAGAGGAGTAGGGGATGTAATGAGGGAAGACATAATGGGATAGTAGGAAAATTCCTTTTTGGGGCAATACTTCTGCAATCTCTGCCTCCTTAGGAATTAATTCTTCTAAGAGTGAGACACAAGAGCATAAAAGAAAGAGAGAGGGCAAGATCTAAAGGGCAATAACAAAGATTGTTTAGAAGAGGGAATTCAAAAATCAATACTTTATAAGCTTTAATTGATAAAGTTATCTATATGTTTAAGGACCTTGCATAAAAGAATAAAAGTTTAGAATTAATATTATAGCCACCAAGATAATTAATGAAAGAATGAAGAAAAGAAATCCTTTTAAGAAAAAAGATATAGCAAATGAAACAAACAAAAAACAACAACTAAAGTATTTGAGAAAATGGAAAAGAAGGGGGATTTTTCTTGACTGAGAAAAAGTGAAGAATTAAATAACTGGTTAAAAGAAAAAAGAAATGAGTAATTTAAGGAAAACTATAAAAGTAGGAAAAAAAAGAACATAGATTGCAATGACGAACCTAGGGGAGAGGAGAAAAAGAGTCTGTGCAAATAGGGAAAAGTGATTATGCAAGTTTATTATTCAATATGATGGAAGTCTAAACACTTGATTCAATTCTCATAACCTCTTCAGAATCATAATTATGTGCAAGAGATAAAGAGGTTTCAGTTGTCTCCATGGTCTAAGACCGAGATATCAAATGCACCTCTGGAGGGCAGCATTGCCTACAATACTCCTTAGCTTAAACAATATTCAGACCAGATTAAAATGTAAAATCAAATGAAAATATCATAGGGCATGATGTTAATATGTGGTTCTAAGTCAATATACCTCCCACAGGGATCCATATGCATATCTTAGTGGTCCCCACTTCTATTTGAATTTGGCAACCCACTCTAAAACAAAAACCTAAGGTAACAATCTGATTTGTTACAAAACAAATTTGTTACTATGTTACAAACAAAAAAACATACTAATCCCTAATACCCAATGTTCTCAATCTGTGTTCCTTTATTGCCCTTTGACAGGGCTACCCAATCCCTTCATAGATTCGCAGCAAAACTGAATTCTCCCCATATTCTCCCCTCACTGCTTCCCCCATCTTTGTTCCACAACTCCCAGAAAAAAAAAAAAAAATTAGAAGCTTGTCATGACTGGGAAGGCAGTGTGGCTTTGAAATAATTGAATAAATCATTGCAGAAAACAACATTAACTACAAAACAAGAGCAGCAATCACAAATAACAACTGGATTCTTTCTAAAATTACACAAGGAGACAAAGGAGAAACTGTAAGTCAAAGAGTAGAAACTATGTTGGAGGAGTAGGGCTGAAATATTGAATAAATGCTACAGTATTCCACTGGCAGATGGATCAATGTTTTAGGGGACTTACATGGCAGAATGAGAAGATCCATGAAAGAGGAAAGAGGAGGAAGAAGAAAAGGGAATATGTGATCTACCTTAATCAAAATAATGGTAAAAAATTAAGGCAAAATTACTCCTTTGGTCTCTTGGGAAGAAGAAAGACTATAGGAGAATAGCTTAGGAGGCAAAGGAAGGAAGGGACTGAAACAGTGGGAAAAGAAAGGGGGCAAATCTCTTTTCAGTTGTGGGAATTGATCCTGTGGAAGATCATTCCCAAGGGGTAAGAGAGATATTTTGGAACTGAAGATAGGGACCTTATATAAGAAATAATCAGCCTGAAATTGTTGCTTATAGAAACCATTCATTTTGGTTTAAATGAAGTAGAAAAAAGAATTTCTGAGAGAAAAAGAGTAATAAGGATGTTTGAAAGTAGATTAAGTTAGGGCAGCTAGGTGGCACAGTGGATAGAGCACCAGCCCTGAAGTCAGGAGGACTTGAGTTCAAATCTGACCTCAGACACCTAATACTTCGTAGCTGAGTGACCCTGGGAAAGTCACTTAACCCCAATTGCCTTAGGAAAAAAAATAGATTAAGTTAAAAGAACTGATTATAAAAAATATCTACTATTCTTATAGAAAAAGAAAGACTCCTAACTCAGAAAAAAATTAGAGACAAATGAAGAAAAAGCAAATCTCACTTTCAAAGCTTGAAATGTGAATGGACTAAAGAATCCAATAAAACAAAAACAATCTCTTGCTTCCAAGAAATACACCTTAAAAAAGACATACAGAGAATAAAAATGTCAGGTTAGAATAAAATTTTCTCTGCATCAAGTGAATTGAAAAAAAGCTGGCAATGTAACCATGCTAGATAGCCAGATAAAGCAAAAATAAACATTCATAACATCAAAAGATATAAGCACAGAAATCACATTATTCTGAAAGAACCATAGACAACAATTCAATATCAAATTAAACTTATATGTTCCAAATGCCTTTGAATCTAATTTCACAGAAAATTAACTGAATTATAAAAAGATGTGAACAATAATGTGGTAATAGCAGATTTTAATATCCTTCTCCTGGTTTTGATTCAGGTTTACCTTCTGCTAAATGGGACTGCTAAAAATTATGGTGCTTTTTGGCACCATGTGAAACTATTGCAAACATTGACTATGCATTACAAATGGCAATATTTCAACTGGATTCAAATATAATTGATCTTTTGGAGTATGCTTCGATTGTCTCTATAAGGTATTCTAAGGTTTCCTCCTAAGTTTGTGAGTGTAGCTTCCTTTGGCTGCATAACTGCAATAGGCTATGTCTTTAAAACTCTTTAAAACTAAGACTGTCTCTTTCTTTCTGCCTTTTGCTTTTTCCTGAGCTCTATGTATTTTTTTTCCTGCTTCATCTACAAGGTGAAGATTGCAGTTCACCTGTGGTCAAAATGCCATGAATTGAATCAGTAAGAGGGGAAGGACATCCTTCCCCTTCTTTTATCCTGGTTCAAATAAATAGGCGTGACAGCTTTTGTTTCTAATTTTGTTTTTTTTTTTAATCCTCAGTTTTAGGTGCCTCACTCTTCTTACTAGACTGGAAATTTAAGGATTTGAGCCATTAAAACTTTACAACTAGGATTGAAGGTCAGATGAGGTAGCCAGTCATCCTAGCCCACAAATTCTGAGAAGATAAGGTGCCTGAGAATAGAACCAATAGCAAATTTTGGATTTGGAATTGGGATTATGTTCTATAGAAAATGAGTTAAATTATGAACCTAATCTCCTTTCCCACTCCAGAGACATAAGTGATGTAAAGGTAATGCCTCTCACATGTAAATTTGTATGTTTGTGATTATACTTAGTCTGTTTTATAAGAAAGCAGAAATAGTAAATATACATTAAAGAACATACTTAAATAAAAATAGAAATAAATTCACAGAGCACAGACACAGACCCAAATGGAGACTTTCCAATGAAATTCTAAATAATGACTGGGTTCATAGAAATAATGAATAAATATTTAAAATTAAATAGTATTGATGGAAGAGCACATCAAAACTTCTAGGAAGTAATAAAACCAGTGCTCAAGGGAAAAAAAGCTTTGTCTTAACAATGATTAACAAGATAGAAAAGGGAGAGGATTGATGAAATGCATATAGATTAAAAAAATTAGAAAGCCAAAAAAGAAAACTAAAATAAGTTTAAAAAAATGTTGAAAATTAAAGAAGTAAACTGGAGACAAAAAAATCCTAGAAAATTTTAATAAAACTAAAGTGTGGTTTGTTGAAGAGACTAATAAAATTGACAAACATTTAATCTATTCAGTTAAAAAAAGACAAAATCAAATCAATAAAGTAAAATAACAAATCTAGATGAAATAGAAAAATAATTAGAATTTTGCATTTATATGCTACTGAGAACTCAAAAGAAATAGAGGACTACCTTCAAAAATATCAAATGTCAAAACTTGCAGAAGGTTACATATATATCTTAACTAATCCAATCTCAAAAAAAGAAATAATCCTAGTTCTAATAGCATTACTAAAAACAATGATATCAACAAAATCTCAAAAACAAATAAGCAAAAAACCGTTGGTCCAGATGGATTCATAAGATCATGCTATCAAAATTTTAAAAGAATCAGTACTAATACTATAGAAATTAATTTTTAAAAAATAAATTGAGAAAGACAGCACTCTACCAATATTCCTTTAATAAGATAGAATTCTAACACTTAAACCCGGGAAGGAAAAACAAAGGAACATAACTACAAACCAACATTATTAATGAATATTGATTAAAAATATAAATAAATTTTTTATTTATTTAGAAAATTATTTCTTACGATCAAGTTGAATTTACACCCAAAACACAAGATTAGGTCAACATTAGGAAAGTAATCAATATAGTTATATTAAAGACAAAAGTATCCAAATCCACATTTATCTTAATAGATGAAGAAAAAGTCTTTCACAGATCACAACATTCAAAAATCCTAGGCACAGAAGGATTTTTTTAGTATAATAAAATATATCTACCTAAAACCAGAAGTAAGCATCTTTTGTGATATGGATAGATTAGAAACTTTCACAATAAAGAATAAACCTTTTTGCCCAGGATTATTTGATTTTTTTTTGTTCTGGAAATGCTGGCAATAGCAATTAGACAAGAGAAATAAATTAAAGACATAAATATAGTCAAAGCAATAAAGCAGTATTTGCTGATGATCTAAAGGTTTACTTAGAAAATTCTAGGTAATCAGCAACGATAGCAAGTGAAACAATAGCTTCAGCAACTGGCAAGTCACAAAATAAATCCACTAATAACAATAGTATTTTGATATAATGACAAAGCCAAGAGGTAATATAGGAAGGGAAATCCCATCCCCAATAACTATAAAAAACTTAAAATTTTTAAGGATTAAGCTAACATTACACACAAAATATTCATACATTAAATTACAGAGTTTTCTTTATAGAAATAAAATTAAATAGGTAGAAGAATACTCAGTGCTAGGAAACAAGAAACATTTAGTAAAGAATTTAGTTAAGAACTCTCCATTTGATAAAAATTGCTGGGAAAACTGGAAATATTCTGGCAGAAATTAGACCTTAACCAACAACCTATCCAATATTCTACAATAAATTTAAAGTGGATATTTAACTTTAATTTTAAAGATTTTTCCATAAAATTAGAAGTGGATAATATGCCTCTTATTGTTATGGGTAAAAAATGGATTATTGTTCCAAAAGGGAATCAATTACAAAGAGTAAAATAGATAATCCTAATTGTATGAAATTGAAAAGCTTCTACACAAATAAATGAACAAATCTGGGTTAAGATGAGAAGTGATTGCTATAATCAAAAAATAAAAAGGAAATATATATACTTTAAGAAATTGTAAAAGACAATTTCTCTTCTAGATCTTTTCAAACAAGAGGGTAAAGCATAAATTGAAGGAACTCACTGTTCACTTCCTGAAAGAAGTCAAAGTGAAAACTTCTACAAATATTATATTTTCCAGATCAAAGAAAAAAAATAGTACAAGAATCCAGAAAGAAACAATTCAAGTACCAAGCACCCTTAGTCATGCTCACAAAATATAGTAGTTAATACATTAAAGAAAAAAAAAACTTGGAATATGACATACCAGAAGGGACAAAGTTTACCACCAAGAATAAATTATAAATTTATTCCTCTTAGATTGAGAAATATTTAACAAAAAATAGATTAAAGAATCTGAATAGAATTTAAGAAAAGTTAGATTTGATAGAGGATAGAGAATATTGAATAAGAATAGAAAAAGAGTATACTTAATTTTTGGCTGTCATAGCACCTTCACAAAATTGACCAGTTATTATGACGTAACTACCTCACAAACAAATGCTGAACATCAGAAATATGAAGTGCATATTTTGTAAATCATAATGCTATAAAATTAACATTAAATAAACAGGCTTTGAAGCTTATATTAAAAATGAATTAGAAGTACACAGCAGAGAACAAAAGAAAACCTAGAATAATTTCTTTCAGAAATCATAGAAAACCTGGTTTGCTTTGAAAACAATGTGTAGGATTCATCATATAAGTTTTCAGGAAATGGAAATTTATTGTTTTTTATTTAATCTTCTTATGTTCTGCTATGTATATGGAAATGTTCTTTTTTTCTTTTCTCATTTTATATTTAAGAGGAATAAAAGGTTTTTTTAAATAAAAAAAAGATAAGAAGTAGTTGAATGGGACAAATATTTTTATTGCATTTTTCAGCTAAGTATTTGGTATCTAAGACACAAAGACAAATAATATATATGTATCTGGAGTATCCATTGCCTCCTTAGGCAGTTTATTCTACTTTTGAATGGTTAGCATTGTTGTAAAGGTTTCCTTAAATCCAGCTAAAATCTACTTTTCTCCAATGCCTATTCCAAATTCAATCCTCTGTGGATAAGTAAATACAATTTGTCTAATTCCTTTCACATACCACATCCCTTCAAGTACATAAAGACTAGTCTATTCTCATAAGTCTCTTCTTCAGAAGACACATGGATATTCTTTTAACTGATCCTTGTATGTCATGGTTTTTGCATCTTTTTACTATCTTGGCAGCTTTCTTCTGGATATGCTCCAGCCATAGGTAGCACCTATAACTGCACACTCTAATTTAGATGATATTTGACCAGGGCATGGCAAAACATTAATATTGTTTCTCACCTTCTTGAAATTAAGAATCTTATAGAAAAGGGCTCAGAACTGTATCAGTTTTTTAAAGGTAGGTCACTATGTTGAGTCATGTTTCTGGAAAACTCCTAGAATCACTAAATCTTTTTTTTTCACACAAATTATTGTATACAATTTTTCATCTTGTCTTGTGAAAGCTGCCTTTTTAATCCAAGTATATTCTTAGTATGGTCCATCATTTTTTTCCTGAGGCAATTGGGGACAAGTGACTTGCCCAGGGTCACACAGCTAGGGAATGTTAAGTGTCTGAGGTCAGATTTGAACTCAGGTTCTCCTGACTTCAGGGCTGGTGCTCTACCCACTGTGCCATCTAGCTGTCCTTGTATGATCCATCATTTTAAGATGTTTGGATCATTTTGGATCTTAATCTATACTTTATATTATCTAACCTTCCAACCTCCATATCATTGACAAATGTAATAAGCTATTTTTAAGATGTAGTTATTCTGTGAATATTGAAAATTATTATGGAATCTATTTTAACCATAAGGATAACCTATGAAATATTGACACTTTGAGACATTTGATGAATGCTGAAATTTAAATTCACTGAAATTTAAATTCACTAGGTCTACACCATTTAGCTAATTTACCTACCATTCTAGCAATTTTGAAAAAAAAATCGGATGAAATGAGTATTGGAGCAGTATTTATGACTTGAGAGTGAAGGAGAGAAGCTGTCAGGGGCCATTTCTTGAGATGGAAATCTTTAGAGATTTCACACTTCAAAAGCCACTTCATATATGAAATCTTTTCTTATCTCATGAGCTTTAATGCTTCTCCTGCCTCTTGATTTACCTTGTAGTTATTTCTTACACACACACATATACACACACATTTATATGAACATACATATTGTTCCCTTAACTGAATGGAAGCACTTGGAAAACAGGGACCAAATTGGTTTTGTTTAATGGTTAGCATAGTGGGAATTTAATTAATGTTTATTCATAGGTATGCCACAGAAAAATTATCAACAGATAATTGATCAGTAATCAAAAAGTTATGTTTGCAAGCAAAAATGTGGTTTCTTAGGAAAACATAAATGAAGTTATTACTGAATGACTTGAAAATAAATGTTACTTTTTTTTTTGCTGAGGCAATCAGGATTAAGTGACTTGCCCAGAGTCACACAGCTAGATGACATATTACTTTTAAAGAAGTTAAACATTATTTAACTTCCCTGAAAATTTCTCTTTGACCAGCAAAACTGCCCAAATGCTAGACTGTCAGATTTCACGTGATCAACATCAGTCCAAACAACCTGGCTGAATGCAAGGTCTTAAGCAAAAGGGTCTCCCCAACACAGATAATTCTAAGGATTCAAAGAAAGAAGAACATTATATTCTTAAGTGATGTATTTGTCAGGGTGATGGGGCCAAACCTAGGAGACCTGAACTTTGGCTCTTTCATTCTTTGTGATACCAGGTAAGCTATTTATGTCTTTTGTGTCTACATTTCCTTATCTATCAAATGGAGATCATTATAACTAATTTATTGACCTCATAAGACTGTGGTGAAAGTGTTAGAAATTAAGAGCCCTTTCTGATTGAAAGAAAGAGAACCTTGTTCAAAGTGGAATGAATAAAAACTCACATCCAAACCCAATTTTCTGGTACTCGCTTTGCTTTTTTTAAGCCTACATCATGGAGACAGAACTAGAGGGAGGTCTTCAATGTACATGAAAAACTTTACAAAATGTGCCAGTAAAAATGAGGGGGTAGGACAGGGTGGGGTTGGATTGAAGCCACAGATTTTCTCTTTGTTGCTTAAAGAATCTTTGAACTATTTCCTATTCTGATAACCATCTCCTTCCCAACAATAAATGCATCAATTATTAGAACTCATGGAGGATGCAGAAACTCAAAAAATTACATCTAATTGATTATTTGGATAGACTTTAATGAGTAGTCTTTCAGGATGAAGAAAAGCATAGACCTTCCAAAAATAATAATATGCTGTTTCACCTTTCCCTTAACCCCCCATTGCCCTATTGCAAACTGACTGGAACATTGTGCAAAAAAGATAACAATTTTCAATGCCACATTGATCTCAGGATATATATTTAGAGAGGGAAACAGATGTGAGGAGAGGAGTACTAACTAGCTTCACTGAGTGAGGGAGTGAAGATAAGGAAGCCTGCAAAGATGAAGGTTCTTTTCCTTACCATAGCACTCGGCCTATTCTCTATTCTCCAAGCTCAGGAGACATCACCTACTGAGAGATTTGGGGTAAGACTTCACTGGGAAATCCTGTGGATTAGAAGGAAGGATGTATACTAGTAAAAGGCTGTCATTTCAAAACTAGAGTCCCACTGGACTCTTTTTAACTTGAGTTTTTAGCTCTGTAACCTTCTGATCCTGTAATGTACTGCAATTTTGGTGCTATAGATTCCATAGATCCATATAGATTCCAAGACTCAATCTTGGATTGAGTCTATGAGGGAAAGTCAGTGTAGGAAGTTGATTTACTCTGCCCAGAAGGAACTGAAAATGAGAGCTGTGATTCAGTTAGTTTTATCCTTGCTAATGGACTTTCAGAACAAATAATGTTCCTGAGTGGAATTGGGTTTTTTCAGGGATTAAGTTCAGTCTTGGAGCTCAGTGCCAAATATCTGCTTCAATTAGGGCCATGTCAAAGCTGGGCCAACTTGATAGGTTTGGGTACTCAAGTACAGTTCATATTAGTTTAGTGAGTTTTTCCTACAAAACTGTACTTTGTCTATGTCTGTGGTCCAGGGTAGTCTCTGGCTAATTGGCTCATGCATGATTTTTACTTCATAGCCAGTATTGTGTTCAGAGATGGGGATGATTAGGGAGATGTTTGTTAAGGAATCTGGTCCCATCACTCCCTCATTTTTCCTTCTTCAAGTTCTAACTACATATCACAATTTCCTCTAGGGTACATACGTTGTGAAGGCCATTGTGACAGATAATGAATTTATTGAGGAGAAGTCTAAGGAAATGTCACCCTTGACCATCACCAATCTTGAGAATGGTAATCTGGAGGCCAAATTTACCATTAAGTAAGTCGACTGTCCAGAATTGTCCTATCAGTTTGCTTCATCTTTTATCTCTCTTATTCCAGGGCCACAGCTAGAGTATAACCATTTAATATCCTCTGAATATCTAATCTGACCATACATAGTATATTACATTGAGTTATAGTTAGGTTTAGAGGCTCAGAAAGTTTAGGTTAAGGTTGGAGCTAGAGTTTATATGTTCACATACATATATCTGTATATATTACATATATATGTATATATATTATATTAGAGTTTATATGTTCACACACATATCTGTATATATATCTGTATATGTCTATCTATCTGTATATATATACATATACAAATACATACATATATACACATATATATGTATATGTAAACATGTGTTCATGAAGTTTAGGCTTATTTTCCCAGCAATAGGTGTGCTTTGTACAATGTACTTCCTGACTAATTTTCTTATTTACTATCTAATTGCTAGTCCCTTAATGACCTCAGGCATCCTCTAAATCTTTTTTATTCTCCTGTGGGGAGTGTAGTTCATTACATTATATATTACAAGTTACTCATATCATGCATCTCTCTTTGTTTTCTTTGGGTCACTTGGATTGGGATTCGTTAAAGATCATGCCATTCCGTGATCTTCAGCTCTGTAGATTAACCCAGAGAATGTTGAATATTCAAATTATAAGTAAGAATAATCAGATCACAAGTTGTAATGCTAATCTGCTTCTGGATATTCTCCTGTGTTTGCCACATTGAAAACTAGGTCAGGAATGAAAGAATCAAATCACCTTTCCTAATTTTGATGACATATAAACTTTTCTTCTTCTTGTCTCCAGCAAAACCATTCATACCTGTTCTGTTTTTCAGTAAGCATGGCAAGTGCAAAGAGATCAAGATGGTATTAGTGAAAACAAACGATCCTAAACGATTTTTTGTGGGTAAGTGAATTAAACATGCCATATTAAAGAAATCCCATTAAAGCAAGTCTGACCTCCCTAGAGATAGTCTATCAGACCAAGCAAAGGTTGTAACTTGAAGCTGTCCTTTAGGCTTGGAGTCCAAAAGTGTCTAGTGAATTTGCATGTTTTTCCCATAGCATGGACTGGGTTGATGAGGGGGTTTGTCTATCTGCAGAAATGACTGACTAAAACCTTGCATGTGAGAGGCCGAGACAGCAAAGTCAGATTAGAGAGCTGCTCTCCTGATTTGTTTTGGGGAATCACAAGAATACTTCTTTAACTTGATATTTCATTAGGTAAAAGTACTGTCTTCAATACTATTTTCAGGATTCATAAGTCATCTAGGAAAAATGTGTAACACAATAGGGTTCATTAACACTTTTACATGATGATTCTCCAGAATGTTTATTGTGGGCAAGGGGAAGACATACTCAGATGGGGCATTGGAGCAGTTATTTACTTGTGTTTTGGAGGATTACAGGCCTGTGAAGAAGAGACATATGCAAAAACTAAATGATTTGCATCACTATTTTTTAAAAATGGATCTTTCCATTTATGTATTGGGAAGAATTGAGCCTGAATCATTTCCCAGAGCTAGGGACACTGACATCATGCTGGTGCTGTCAATACTTCATTCAACAAGCATTTATTAATCAACTCTAGTGTTTAGAGCATTATGCTATTCATTAAAGGAGGGACAAAATTCGGTTTCAATGTGATTCTTGCTAAAGGCACAGACACAGACATCCATTTATTCTTGCTTTCCTTGTAACTTTGAACCCGATTTATTATTTCATTAGTATCAGGAACTTCCAGTAAGGAAGCTCCTTCTTATCAAGACAGATCATCACCTGCTCTGCAAGTTATATTCTTTGAGAGTTGTTTGAGAGTACTGGGAATTTAAGTGACTTGCTCAGGGTAATCTTGTCAGTATATGTCAGAGGGAAGACTTGAACTCAGGACCAACTAACTTGTTTTTCTGTTCACTCCAGCATATTATACTTCTCAAATAGGACAAATTACTTACTTTTTTGGTCTCAGTTTCTATATCTGTAAAATTAGGGGTTAAACTGTTTTTTTAAAGATGCCTTGAAACTCTTAATCCTTTAGTCCTGGACTTCTTTAATATACAGTATTACATGACAAGTGTATTAGAAAGGCTCCATATCAGATCCAAGGGGAAGTTGTCCTGGTCAAGGGATCACCCAAGTCTTTTTCAAGATTTTTGGATGCTGCTACCTACAAAGTATGAAGTCTTTCCAAACAGAGTGAGAGAGTATTAAGGTTGCTAAATTTCCCCTCTGTCTCCACAGAGGAAAACAAGCGACAAGTTCTTTTAGAAGAAACATCTGTGAAGGATCATTGGATTATTCTCTGTGAAGGCGAGTTACATGGCAAACAAATAAGAATTGCCAAACTTGTGGGTAAGTAACATGAGATTCTGTGAATCCTTTTAAGAAAGGTGTGTTAAGATGTGGAACAGCTGTTAGAAACTGCTCATCTGGATTCCTCCTACTTTTCAGGCATTCCCAGATTTTGCATCTCTACAAGTGTCAGGAAGGGATACATTTAGATACAAGCTAAAGCCCAATAAAATGGCCAGTGGATTTCAAGATTTTTGCTATTTTTAAGTTTGATGGCAACAGAGGCATTGCTTACCAATCATATTCCCAGGCTGCAGATATCGACTAAATTGATCTTTAATGAGCAAAATCTTGCTTTGAACAAAGCAGCAAAGAAGAAAACTGTTTCTTCATACTTTACTTTTTTTTTCCTATCATACTTCTGGGGTTTTCAGGGCTATTTTGTTTCAGTGCATGGTGAGGAGATTTTAGATGGGTTTTTCTGTGAGGAGGTAGGTTTGGGAAATGATTAATGTGGAGGAGAAGGGCATTTGTTGGCAGAAAATATAGGGCTGATTGGCTCAACCACTCTTAGTTCTCTCATCTCCCTTCATATAGGTTACTAAGAAGCAAAACTCAAGGACCAGGGAAAGATTGAATTAGAAATTACAGTTATTCATTCTTACCTCTTTCTGCAGGTACAAGCACAGAAGAGAATCCCCAAGCCTTTGAGGACTACAAGAAGTTTGTGAGCTCTAAAGGATTTAATGAAGAAAAAATCAAGATTCCCATACAAGCTGGTAATAAGAATGGAATTGATCCCACTTTCGCATGTCCTGTTCCTTTATCCCCTGAACTTTAATCTCTTTCTTCCCCCTGTTTTCTTGTTATTCCCTTCTCTTAGAAGCTGTTATACACTAACTTCTTAGGAAACCTTGTATAATTATTTGAATTCTATGGTAGGAAGTGATTTTGGCAAATCTACTCACATGTGTCTTTGTTTCTACAGAGGCTTGCACCCCGGAACAGGCTTAAGGTATGTTCTATTTAAAGACTTCTAGAAAATATTCCAGAATAATCTAAAACTGTGTACCTCATCTGGCATTTAAGCATCTACTTGGTCCAGTTCAACTATGAGAAGGTGAACTCCCAAATTGTGTCAGAGGGATTACTTTGTTTTACCTATTTCAAATAGATTTCAGGTTCCTTTGGATTTCTGTCTTAGTGTTTTATCTTTCTGCACATTAGAAATGTTTTTGTATATTAGAAAATATCTTTGGCTACATACTTCATTTTGAGGCTACTGCCTCATGTTTGGTTCTTAGTAGAAGGAGAGAATAATTGATAAAATGCATTTCCTTAGGAGAAGCAGTGTGAAGCTGTGGAAAGAAAGCTAAATGTGGAGTCAGTAGTTTCAAAGAGAGTCCCTCTCTGGTCTCAGGTTCCTCTTATGTAAAATGAGTGAGGTTGGATTAGATCACTCCTATTATTTCTTCAAGACTTAAATCTAGGATTTTATAATGATAACCATGATTTGATGTATTTGAAGGTGGTGATGAAATTGTTTTTTATTCCCAAGTTTCTCCAAGGGATCTCCCACATTCTCTCAAATACATGATTGAGTTGGATATAAAGCTTATTTTCACACAAGGTTTTGGGAACATTGAGATCACCATGTCCAAGGCTTTGCAGATGGTAGGGTTTTACTTAGCAGTGGCCTCTCATTTTCTGGGATCATAAGGTTCTGGATTAAGAACTTTTCATATAATTGAACCCATTTTGGGGTTTGCTGTAGATGAAGCCTAGAAAGATCACACAAATGACCTCTTCAGAAGCAGTGAAGCCCAAATGGGAAACAATTCCCTCTGATCCTCTGCTATTTCTCAATTATAAAGGTGTCTTTTTCTGCATGTCTGGAATTTTGGGACTAGGTTCTGCTAGCTGGGGAGAAATTGTCATTTCTGCTCCTTTGTTCAATCCAAGGGACTCATTACTGACTTTCCCTTTGATGTTTTCTAGGAGAAGATGATTCCCTTCAACCTCAGAATCAATTCTATCATTGATAGCATTCCAGTTATATATTTGAACAAGTCTGTTCCTGACTGCTGCATAAACTTCTCCCTTTAGTCCTTAACCTTTTCTGTCAATTTTTACTATTTTCTTCTAATGCAAAATAAATAAATATAAAGCATTCATTTTTGGTTTAACCTCCTTTTTTTGAGATTTTCTTGGGATTAATGAATTTTAAGTGGATGACAACTAGATCAGATACACTTGATTGAGAGTCTGTGGATCTTGAAATTCCAAAGGTTGAGAGGAACTTATATCTTCTTTAGAGTGTAGTCAAACATTTCTTGTGTACAATACTCAAATAGCTGGCTGAAAAATGAAAAGTAATTCATTTTCTCTTTATAATGTTAAACATAGCAATAATTATGGCAGCTGACTTTATATTTCATGGCCCCAAAGTTGAGCACTTGAAACCCTTAGTAATGGAGGATCAGCTAAGTTTCACAACAAATTTGAAAGCATAATTATCCCAAATAATAAGCTACTCAAATATGAAGTCAAGAGGATATGTTTCTTCCTTACCTCTCTACTTCACTTTCTACTTCATTGCTCCCTAGTAAAGTTCCTAATAGCTTCCTAGTGTTTTTATTCCACTTTCTCCTCCGTGGAATATCTTCTCATTCTCAACTGAATTTTATTTTCCATTTCATGCTGTTTTTCCTTGGGAATTCACTGCATTGTTCATTCCTAGTGCAAAAACTACTGTTTTTTTTTTCTAGCAACTTTTCTTCCCCTTTTCCTATCAAAAACATGTCTTGCTTTTCTTTGACAGCTCAATTTTGTAATAAACAAAGTATTTCACTGACAGTCTCCATTTTCTTATGGCCTTTTAAAATGATCATTCTTCTTGTACTCTCTGAAGCCTTTACATTGTTGATCACCATCTTCTCTTGGGTTTTCCTCCTACTTCCTCAACTGTTCTTTCTTAGTCTTCTTTGCTGTATCTTCGTCAATATCACACCATTTAACTTGAGTATCCTTAAAGGTTCTCTCCTAGTTTATCTTCTTTTTTACTTTTATATTACTTCTCTTGGTGAAATCATCAACTTCCATAGTTTTGATTATCTCTATCCAGGATTGTGAGCCTGCGTGACTGGGAGAATTGTAGCACCCTTGACAGAAATTGGGAAAATTTGAAGGTGGGAGGAGAATAGAAGTGTCATGAAAACCTTGGGAGAAAAAAGTATCCAGGACAAGAATTAATATTTTTGGAAAGAGCAATTTTAATTGAATAATGAGATTGGAAAGCAGACTGTCAAAAATTAAGAAGAGAGAAAGAGGAAAGAAAGTAGCAGTAACTGTTGTAGGTGTATTTTTCAAGGAGTTGAGTCATAAAAGGGAGAAGAGATATGGGGTGATGACTATGGGGATTGGATGAATAAAGTGAGAGCTTTTTTGTAGATGAGCGAAATGGACATATAAGCAGCAAGGAAGCAGATAGTAATAGACAGATAGAATGATGTGAAAGTTTTGGAATAATAAAGAGGGAAATCTGCTGAAAGAGAAAGGATGGAATGGGATCACTTATGCCAGTAGAGGATTTTTCTTTGGCAAGAGGAAAGATTATTGGGGAAGCTAGATGATGTTGTGAATAGAGCACTGGCCCTGGAGTCAGGAGGACCTGAATTCAGATTTGGTCTCAGACACTTAACACTTCCTGGTTGTATAATAACCCTGGGCAAGTCACTTAAGCCCAATTGCCTCACAAAAACAAAAAAACCAAGAAAGGTTATCTATTCATGTGATACAGGAGTGAAGGAAGAAGGAGTTAAGATGGAGAGAAAGATTGTGGGCTAGGCACTGAACTCATTGGGGAGAGTTTCTTGAAGAAAGCATTTTACAGATTCTTAGATAATAACTAATGGAAATTGAGTGGTAAACATGGATTGAATGAACTGCAAAGGAGACAAGGTTACAGCATGGTAGAGGTAGAGGGAGATCCTTGAAGTGTCAATAAAAAGCAAAGATTATTCCAACTCTCCTGCCTGAATCAGTGAGTCAGGGAGTATTAGCAAAAAAAAAAAACAAAACAAAACAAAAAAAAAAAAAAAAAAAAAAAAAAAAAAAAAAAACAAAAAAAAAAACCCAACAAATGGTGCTGCCATTGTCACATTGTCTTTGCTATGCTGTTCTTATTGTATAAATTACTCTGCTGAATCTTTTCATATCCTAGCATCATTTCATAACAATCCTTTCCAGATTCCCCCAAACTGTCACTTTCATCTGGTGCTCAGTGGAATGGTGTTTTTCCTCTTCTATCAGGAGGCAGGAGATCACCTGATGGGATGGTGTCCTCTCTCCTTTCCCCAAAGTGGGAAACTGATGGCATATCTCCTCTTCCCACAGGAGGCTGGAAACCAGGAATTTTGACAGAATGAATTCCTCCCCCCTCACCCAAAAGACAAGAAAATGGTACTATAGAATGGCATCCCTCATTATTCTGCAGAAGTCTGTTAACCAGGGAAGAAACCTGGTATGATAGAACATAGTTTCTTCTCTTTCCCATAGAGGCTGATGACCAGTGCCTCTCCTCTCACCAGAAAGGAAAGAAAACAGTGGGATGGAATGATATCTTCTCCCCTTTCTAAAAGACAAGGAAGGAGACTTATTTATGAAGGAATATTCTTTCTCCTCTTTTTGTGGGAGGCTGAAGACCAGATATGAGAAGTAAAGTGATAGAATATCTTCTCTCTTCACCAGAAAGGCAGGAGCCCAACACAATGGAATGGAGTTTCTCCTTTAAAGGCCAAGCAATTATTCCAATATAACCTTTGACTATACCACATCTGGACCTCATGGGTTCCTAACCTCTTGCTGAACATATTCTTTAACTAGGGCCCTAATTCCTAATTCTCCCCTTTATTAGCTTTACTTTCTTCCCCTCAGCCTGCCAAACTCTGAAACTGACATTCCCAACCTCTTTTTATATCTTTTTTTTTTTTGATTTCTCTAAGTCTTTCGTTGATGCAAATTACAAAAGTACCTGCCTATGTTCTTTCTGTTTCATCAAAATCCTAGTAGGAGGACCTCTTGTACTGCTTTGTCTTAGGGAAGATTAGTGATGGCATTTCAAGAGAGTAGACCAACAAAAATAAAGATTTAAATTAGACAATATATTTGAGAAACATTCATGTGATTATTCTGGACAGAAATCATGTTGGAAGCAGTGGAGGTCTAAATGGAGCAAATAAATTAACTTCACAGAGAAGATTCAGGGCTCTTAGTTGACTACAAAGTTAAAATCAATTATCAATATTCAGTTAGCTTCTAAAGAGAAATTTTTAACACTTTGGATCATCTGTGATCTCTTAAAATTTGGGTTTTCCCTCCATTTTGTGGCTATTACAAACCACTGAAGGTGGCTAAGTTGTTGTTGTTTGTCCTTTGTTCTCAAAGAGGTCCATGGCACCAGGGAGGTGATGCTATGATGTGCAAGTGAATTGGATTTAAGTGAGGGAGGACTGGGCAAGGTCATCTGCCTCACTTTCTCTCGTGGAGCCGTCTATGTCCACTGGCAGGATATAAAACAGGATAATTGGAGATGGCCCTGGATATAGTAGGAGACTTCTCAGCTTGACTAAGGCAAGGCCTAATTAGTAATTAAAGGTAGGTAAAAAATGAGGCAAAGAATGGACCTTTTTACTTAGTCAAAAAATATCAATCTAGAAGATCAAAACTCTAAGGATTCTGGTCAAAATGGAAATAGTTGCTATTTACATTCACTCTGAGCCAATCAAGGCCTAAACAATGAAAAATTGGAGCTTAGCCTGGAACCTATTGTTGGCCAATCAACCATTGGTGCCCTCTCATTCTGCTTGCTCCTTGTCTCTCTTTGATACCCCAAACACAAAATCTATATATGGTATTGGAGGTCTCCCTCACATTTACCTCATATCTCTTAGACATCAGTGCAGCAATCAGATTCTTCATCTCTTATTCCTCATTCTTTCTACATTGCAGTTTACTTCCATGTCCAATTTTGTATTTTCTAATGATCATCTCTATATCAGGCCAGGTATTTTCTCTCATTATAGGCACAATATGAAGAGAATCTGAAGAGAATGAATCAATGAAAAAATAATTAAAAATAAAACAATCTTTTTACTAAGTATCAAGAAATATCAATTAAAAATACACATGAACATTCATTAAATGTAGTCAGGCTAGATGCCAGTTCTCCTGGTATTTTCTCCAAGTTCTAGCTCTAGTTCTTTCAATTTGTTCACAAATATGACTTTTGTCCAATTGAAAGATAATCTGGGAAATTCCCTTTTCTGAAGTAAAAAACTACTTTAGGCCTTTGGGAATTGTCTCTTCTGCTGATTCAGGGTAGTTTCTTCTGACAGAAAAGGTGATGCAGGTTGGTAGGAACAGCTAGGAAGGCTGATAAATGAATTTAATCTCTGAAATGAAAAGAATTCTCCCAGTCCCTGTGATTATACTTACCAAGTCTATTCATAATTTGTACATTCAAATTCCCCTGGGTTCCGATGAATCTGGACTGGTGTATTTGCAAAAGACTCTAGTTTCCTTTGCTTATTTTTCTATAAAATCTCTAGAATCTAACTATACTAAGAACATGGTCTATAGTCTGATTAGAGCTGATTATCTGGGTGATTGTTCCATTGGTGGTTTGTAGGCTATTAATAATATCTACAGAGTGATCAGAGGTGATTATACCTGTATTTTTTCTTCCTTGAAATACTGACCTGAAAGAACACAATGGTTAATCAGGCCATTACCAAACTTCCCCTCCTGGGGCTAGGCAAGAATTACAATTCCCTGTTTTCTTTTTAGTGGTTTTTAAATCAATTGATTCAAACATTACCATCTGTACTCACCCTATATTTATCTGGAGAGCTGTGTGGGATGGAGAAGACAGGCAGGAAACTTTGCTCTTTCCTCACAAAGATGCTATTGTTTAATTAATAAAAATCAGCCCAATTACCCTCCCCCAAATAAAATTAGATTAACTCAGAGTTTTAGGTAGACAGGTTTACCCAACTTAGGTATCCCAAGAAAGAAAACAACTTTAGATTTAGGATTTTTTATTGATGGGCTATGGTGTTGAGCCTAGCAGACTTGAACTTTGTTTCTGGTTCCACCACTTTCTGAGTGACACTAGCCAAGTCATTTGGTCATTATGTGCTTCCATTTAGTCCTGTATGAATCAAATGGGGATGTTGATAAAAGGTTTGTTAATTTCACAGAACTGATATAAGGTAGAGATGGGAAAATGTTTGGAGAAGATAAAAACCTTCCACCAATTAGAAGTAAAAAACCTTGTCTAAGGTTGAGTGATTAACAACTTGACTTTAAACCCTGATTCTGAAAATTCCCTTGTTCTATTTTTTTCTACAGTATCATATAAAAGCCTAGAGGGAGTTCTCTAGTACACCTGAAAAACTTTGCAAAATGTGCCAGCAAAAGTGATGGGGTGGAGATAGGCAGTGTTGGAATTGAAATAAAGCCACTTTGTTGTTTAGAGTCAAGAACCTCTGAAAATTTCCTATTCTGATAATTTCCTTCCCAACAATAAACAAAACAATTATTAGAATTCATGGTGGATGTAGGCATTAAAATACGTCTTATTAATTTATTGGATGGATTTTAATGAAGTCACTCAAAATTCATAAAGATAAAATGCTTCCAAAAACAATAATATGGCATTTCACCTGTTTTTATCCCCAAATGTCCAAGTTTATTATTAGGTGGGCCATGTGCATAGGAATGATCAGTCTTCAATATTAGGCTCAGTAGACACAAAGGAGCAGATGTTAAAAGAGGGAAATAGACATTCCAGTCAAATTTCTTGACCAAGTGATTGAAAAGACTATCTTGTCAATGTTCCTAACTATTGGGCTTAGCCTATTTTCCATCTTTCATACCGATCATGCTCCATTTTCTGAATTCGAATCATAGGAGGTTAGGCTACTTGAGGGGATTGTTATCAATTGGAAGGATGAATACTAGTTTGTCATTTCAAACCTAAGGATGCTCTGGGGCCTTTTCAGCTTAGCCAGGAACATTGTACTGTGTTTGGCCTACAAATGACATCAATAAACTAGATAAATCTTGCATTGAGTCTATGAAGGGAAGCCAAAGCAAGAAGTTGATGCCAGGTCAAAAATTTGACTTTTAAGCAAGGTCTATAACTTTGATAATTTTATTCTTGCCAATGACCAGTCAGAATAAGTCATCTTCCCAATTGGAACTGGATCTCAAATGATTCTGAGCTACTTTCTGCAGGGATTTGGTTTGGGTAGTTAGTAACAAATGACTATTTCCTTTTTTTTTTTTTTTGGCCATGAAACATTAGCTGCAACTTTATATGTTTGGGTTCTTAAGGCTACTTCACCTTTTTACAAGATTGCTTTTTGAGATTCTTCTACCAGGTCAAAGGTGATGTCTAAGGCCCCAATTCATAATTTTTTCCCCTTAGAGTTGGAATTATGTTCAGAGGTAGGGGATGAAAAAAGAAGGCTTTAATGGAAGAAATTATGAAGAAAGGAGACAAAATAATCCCTCATTTTATATTCTGAATCCTTAGCTACAAATTACAAATTTTAAGGGCATATAAAGCCCATTATGGGGGAGGGGAAAGAATTTCCTGAGAAGATGCTTAAGCCCATGTTACCTTTGAACTTTACCCACCTCAGTGGTGGTGATGTAAAGATCAAATTTACCATTAAGTAAATAACCTGCTTAGAATTGTCTGCTTCTTTTTTTACTTACATTATCCTAAGACTATAACTAGAGCTAATTACTTTACAGTGCCTGGTCACCCTATCTGATCACACATTTTGGTCATAATTTTTTATTTTTAATTATGGAGCTGACATGTATTTAGAACCAAGGGGTGAAACTCTTCTTTCTCACCCACTGGATGACTTTATTAGTTACTAAATAGTAATCTCCACATGATGTTAGAATTCCTTTAATTTTCTCAGTTCCTCTATGAATGCTTCAGCTGCACAAGTTATCCTAGGTAATATAGTCTATTTGTATACAGCTTATTATCTGCCATATTCATATCTACCATACTTCTCTATTTCCTTTGGAGTCACTTGTGATTTTGATTCTTTAGAGATCATGGTCTTCTATGATTCTCATTCTGTAAATTAATACAGACAATATTTAGGTTCAATAAATGGATGGGAAAATAGAGTTCTTTTTTTTAGTGCTGGGTTTAATAAGAAATTGAGATTCTTACCTGTTCATGGACACTATTTTGATCTTGCTTAAATCAGAAGGCTATCAACAGGGAATAAAATATCTTTTATTAAATTGATATATCAACTTCTATTTTTCTTGGTTTGTTTGTTTATTTGTTTTTAGTTATATTATTCACATGCATTTTCTTTTCTAGGATGAATGGCAAGTGTGAAGCAATGAACACAACTTGACTTTAGAAAAAAACATATTTCTGGCAAATACAACATGGGTAAATGACTCAGATGAAATCTCTGAAATAAGGGTTTCCAAGGCTCAAGTAATGTTTAAGAACCAATATTTCACTGTAGTTCTGAATTTCAAAGGCTGGGTTTAATTAATGTCAAATAGTGAGGTTTATCCTTTTCTAGACATGACCAAATAAATCACTTGGCTGGAGACTCTGAAGAGGCATAGGTAGGATAGGCAGTTATTCTTATGATTTGACTTAGGAAACTATGTATGCCCTTCCCTAATCTCTCTACCCTTGTTTAGCCCAGATCCTGAATTTGTCAGCATTACATATGTAATTGGCTAAAGTCTTTGTCTCTTGAAGGCTTAGGATTCATTTATGTTATCTAGAAATTTGGGAAACAATAGGGCTCATTGATACAACAACATGATGAGGATCTAGAATGCCACTGGGGATGAGGACATATGCTGGTGGGAGCACAATTTTGGAATTGCCTGCCTGGGATCTTGGGATTGGAGTCACATAAAGGTGGGAGAAATACTAAAAGTAATTTAATATTTCTCACACACAAGTTTATTAATGCTACAATTGGATAATTCCATACATGTATTGGAGATTTTTTGTTGCCATTATACATTCTTTTCAGTCGTATTTGTTTTTTTATGATCCTATTTATGATTTTTTGTTTGTTTGTTTGTCAAAGAATAGTTTGCCCTTTCCTTCTCGTTTATTTTGCAGATAAGGAACTGAAGCAAACTGACCCTTCCCAGGGTCCTATAACTAATAAGTATCTGAGGCCAGATTTGAACTTAGGTTTTCCTGACTGTAAGCCCAGCATTCTATCCATGGTACCCCCTTGTTGTCCTACTGATTTGTACATTGGATTATTTTAGTTTTGTCTGAGTTTTCATAATTTCATTTGTCATTTTCTTGGCAAAGATAGTGGAGTGGTTTGCTATTTCCTTCTCCAGCTCATTTTACAGATGAGGAAATTGAGGCAAACAAGGTTAAGTGACTTGCCCTGGGTCACACAGATGAATAATTAAGATGAATAATTCTTCCTACTCCAAGATCTGTGTTCTATGCACTATGGCACCACTTACCTGTCCCGTGTTGGGTATAGTGAATTATTAGGATGAAAAGAAATCAAGTTGCAGAAAGTTAAGAGAGTGAGAGGAAAGGAAATATAGGTACCAATTGTAAATGACCTTGCCAAGGATTTTAGTCACAAAAGGGAGGAGAGATGCAGTAAGATAGTGAACAGAGATTTATGGATTAAGTGAGGGTATCTTTGAGGGTACCAAAGATTTGGATGTGTTAATAGGCAGTAGGGAAGCAACCGGTAGATAAGAAAAGATTGAAGATTAGTGAGGGAATAGGGATGATATAAGGAAAAATGTACTGGAAAAGATGGGAGGGAAAAATGGAATGGAGTGAGATTTCTTGTGCTTATAGAAGGATTTACCTTGGCAAGAAAAAGGTCACTTTTATGTGAGATAGAGGTCAAGGAGAAGATGGTGGCAGAAGGCATATGAGTCATGTGAGATGATAAAGAGGAGATGAGAGAGCTCTTGGCCCAATTACTTTTTGTTTAATGAAATATGAGGCAAAGTTCTCAGCTTAGATTTTGAGGGGAAAGGACAACTATGAAATGTTTGAGGAAGGATGAAAGTATTTGGAGAAGGTATTTGGGGAGTGTAATAATGAATCAATCAGGAAGACATGAAAGGATTGCTTTACTATAAGGTAGAGCCATGTTGAAATTGTCACATAAATTTGTAGTGGACACAATCAATATAGTTTTATGATTTTCTCCGGCTGTTTTCAGTGGTATGTGAATTGTAGTGAAGACACAAGATGGTATTGGTAATCCAAAGCTGAAACCTGGCACGGAAACAATATTGGAAAGGGGTTAAGGAACTCAAGGAGAAAGGATGGTATACAATTAAACTGATTTAACAGTCATCAGGGTGGGAAAGGGAAGACAGTATGGTCAGTTTAAGTGTGATGGTCTGGGAATGAACTAAGGAGGAAAAGTCATTCCTTAAGTGATGGGTACTTCTATTCAATTTCCAATTTTTTGATGTCACAAAAGAGCTGCTATCTTCATATATATTCACATATTTTCTTCTTTATTGGATCTCTTGGAATATAGTCCTTAAATTTTTTCTGTTTTATTTTAGTTAGCTTTTGCTATAAAAGATAAAGTTCTCCCTCTATTATAGTTTTACTATCTATTTATCCTTGTAACTCATTTAAATTTTTAAAAAGCATTTAGATGCTATGTCATTCAATGAATATCTTAACATTAATATTATTATATCTTTGTTATTCATCAAAATCTAATTTTCTTGTTTATCTCTTTTAATCAAGTCAATTTTTGCTGTTACCTTGTCTGGCATGATTGTTATTCATAATCATGATTACTGAGATCATGATTATTTTTTGACTTCAAATGAAGCATGATAGATTTTATTCCAAATCCTTATTTTCCTTTGGGAATTTTTATGTTTCAAGTGTGTTTATCCAGCACAGCATTTCTCTGGTATTAAGTATTGTGTTGTTGAAGGATCTCAGGGAGAATTTGGATTGGGGACTGATAAGACTTCAGTACACCAACAATGGCTTAATTCAGGACAAGATGCGATTGTTGCCTTCCTGTTCTGAGCTCTTTAAACTCCTGACCTGGGGTTGGATCTGAGCAAATACAGCTTTGAGCTTACACTTGAATGGAAATCTAGGAGACTATTGCTGGACTCAGTCACTGTCAAACAGCTAACAATCTCTGCTGGTTCAGTGACAGAGATATAGGATCCTTTTTGATCTTAGCTCATGTTCTTGGTTATTGAACTGAAAGCTTCAGACTGGACTTCGGGTTATACCTGAGATTCCTTTCCAGTCCTAGGAGCAGAAACCTAAAACTGCAACTTGCTTTTTCCTGATCTTTAGTTAGTTGCATAGTCTGGGGTTACTCATTTTCCTGGTCTACCACCCCTAAACATGAGCTTCCTTCTCAGTCTACACTGGATCTATAACCAAATATGAGGCAAGAATGATGACGTTGCAAGTTGGCACCTGCTCTTGTTTTTGGAATAGTGGCAGACCCCTTGATGGACTAGGACTTCTCCCTTCCACAGCACACAGCCACAGAACTGGGAGAGTCCACTTGGAACTCTTAACTACACCTGAGTCTGCAGTCCTCTCAATCTCCCCATGCTGACCTGACCTGGAAGAATGACTCCCTGTGTTTTTCCCCTTAGATTTCCACACTCAATATTGTACATTTTCTAGTCTTTATGGTGCAAGGATTAGAAGAATTCCACCATCTTGCCTGGTCTCTTCTATTCTCTAGATGAATCAACGATAAACACTTTTTTATAATAGTGACTTTTAACAGGGAACTGAGTAAATGGGTATCTCTGAACTTTCGGTGACATACATGAACTTAATCCAGAGAACATCTAGGTTCCTTGGATGTGTCAACAGGAGAGGATTTTGTAGTAGGTTAACAGCTTCAAGACTCTTCTTACAGCAAAGAACAGAACAAATCAAAAGACACAAAAAGCTTATCTTTCATTCTGTTTCTCTTCCCCTAATTTCTCTGATAGTAGATAGAAACAAATGGATTTTGGAGAGATTTCTGTTTTCTAAGACTGCAATGACATTTATTGTTATTATTCAGTCATATTTGATTCTACCTGAACCCATGATAAAGTTCATGGGATTTTCTTGGTAAAAATACTGAAGTAGTTTACTATTTCCTTCTCTACAGTATTCTGATTTTAGAAATGATAAAGGTCAACATGGTTAAGTGACTTGCTTAGGGTCACACAGCTATTAAGTATAGAAGTTGGATTAAAACTCATTTCTTCCTCTATCCATTGTACCACCTAGCTGCCCCTGCAGTGAGGATAGACAGTGATAAGCACTGAGACTTCTTCACTGAGAACAGGACTCAGTTCTCTACAAGTGAGAGTCTAGCAGTAACTCACCATTACTGTACCTCTCATCAGCAAAACAGTTGAAGAGTTAATGATCTCAGCTGGAAGTACCTTATGTTTTCTGTCCCCATCTTCCCAGGCTTAGTTTATATGCCTTCTTTTTTCTTAAAACTTTTTCTCTGTTTTCTCAACAATCTCTCATCTCATAAATTAGAACTTCATGGTAGCCAGCAGAACTTCATCTTATGAGATAATACTTTAAAAAAACCCAAAAAGACATATGCAATCTTCCCACAATTCTTTGTGATTTGATTTATGATTTTGGAAGTAATAATAATGGCTAGTATTTCTATAGTCCTGTAAAATTTGAAATGAGTTTTAGAATATTATCTCATTTTTATACTTAAAACACCGATGGAAGGTAAATTCTACTATTTATCTAATTATCTAAATATTAAATAATCCCTACTTTACAGATGAGGAAACTGAAGTGGACAGAAGGAGTGACTTGAGCAAGGGTCACACAACTAGGAAATACTTCCAGATTCCAGGTCTGGAACTCTTATCTATGGTGCCAACTAACTGCTTCTAACCTTCAAAATTTTTAAGAATCATAACATGCATATGAACCAATGGATGACAGTATAGTATAGTCATTGTTACTTCAGTCATTGTTCTGGCTACAAATAAGACTTATTACCTCATTCATCTGAAATGTGTTTTTCTTATTTTTTCTGAAAGATGACCTTGTCGAAAGTTACCAGCTTTCCTTACAAAATGTTCCTTTTCTATTCCTTACTGGTAACAAACTGTTCACATATGAAAAGGAACTTACATCAAGAAACATTGGTCAAGGTTGCAATTGATAGAGATTCTCAAATAAACATTTAGCTTTTTAGCTTTAAAGAAGGTAACCAAATGTTCTATCAAACCTCATGCTCACCTGAAAAATTCTGCCCAGATACCACCTTGCTATTTCTTCCTTCAGTGCTCACTCACTAGAAACAAATTTGGAAAAAATCCATGACCTTTGGGTATAGTCCAGAAGTTTTATCTTCTTGGCAAATCAGCAAAGAATGTGTTTTCCTGGATGATGAAAATAGGGGAAATTTGTGAACAAACCTGAACCTGAACAAGAGGCAAATGCTACTTCTCTCTTACTTACTGGAAGATGAGTCTGAGTAGAATTGTGCCAAGTCAGAAATGGTTCCAAATCTTTGGATATTTGTTTACCCTAATAACTGAGGATGGTTATATCTGACTCCTTTTCCTTGCCAAATAAGGGGGATAGGAAGACAGAGATAGGATGGTTGATTAATCCATAAATTCATCATCAATACCAAAAGAATTCTATCAATCTCTGTGGTTATCTTTGTGTAGCCTGGTCCTGATTGATGAATTTCAAAGGTACTTTGGCCTGGAATGTTGTATCTCCAATTCTCCAACTCTCTTTCCTTACCTTTTTAGAACACTTAGGGCCACATAGCCTAAAGAGAGATGATTGCCCTAGTTAAGTATAGAGCTTCATTTCTTAGAATCAGACCAAGACTGTGACCCAAGAGCTGCAGTAGAGCAGAACATAAAACTTTCAATATTCTTTTTGTGGAAGTTTTCCACTGGTGATATACCTGCTATCGATAAATCTACAATTCAATAAGAGATAATAACACTGTCTATTTCTTGACATCCAGAAACAGAAGAATATGTGTACCCAGAAGTTATTCAAGCCTAGCCTTACTTCACGGTCCAATCTTCCCCTTCCTGGACAGGGCAAGGCTTATCACTTCCTGCCATCTTTTTAATGAATATGAAATCAGTGGATCACAATGTCACAATATGTGTTCATTTGTGTTTATCTGAAAAATCTTGTGGACGTGGCAAAGAGACGTCAACCTCCCCTTACAAAGATGCAATTGTTATGATCAACAACATCAGTTCAAACGACCTTAGTTCAGGGTCTCAGGTAGAAGAACATTCTCCACTTGGACAATTACAAGGGTTCCAAACAAAGTTATCTTTTTTTCCAAGAAAAAAGATAACTTCAATTACACATTAGTAGGGTCAAGCTCAGGAGACCCAATGGTTATTTGGCCATTGAATGCCTTAATTTATTTTCTGGCAAATGGAGATAATTTTAAAAGACTGGTTAACATCACAAGACTGTTATGAGAGAGTAGGTAGGATAATGACTGGAAAAGTTAAAGTCTTATACATATGAAAGGATTTTTCTAACTTTGAATGAATAATATAAATGGGAATTGAATTCAGATTCTTTGAATCCTTCCTTGTCCGGGATTCTTGCTATTTGGCTAGAATAAAGGGAGGTCTCCAATGCACCTGACAAACCCTGAAAGATGCGCCAAAATATGTGAATAGGTGGAGCTGGGGAGCTGTGGGATTGAAATGAGGCCATTGTTTTTTCCATATTGCTCAAAGTAAAGAAGTTTTGAAAACTTCCTATTCTGATTATAATCTCCCTCCCAGCAACAAACATATCAATTATTAGAATTCAAAAGGATATAGATATAAAATAGTTCTTATTCTTAGATGATTTTTTCTGTATTATTATTCAAAATTCAGAAAGATGCAGTGCTTCCAATGATAATAATACATTATTTCCCTCTTTTCCTTCCCCCAATACCTTACTATCATATGATCATTACGTTTAAGATTGATTAATCTTCGGTGTCACAACAAGCCCAGGAAATATAAAGAGTCACTTGGTATGAGAGGGGCCTAGACATTCTAACCAGCTTCATTGGGTGAGGGACTGAGGAGGAGAAACCTCTGTAAACATTTGTTCAAGATGAAGGTCCTCTTCTTCACCATTGCATTAAGCGTGCTCTCCATCCTCCATGCTGATGACTTTACATTTTCTGAATTTAAACCTCAGGAGGTAAGTCTGCTTTGGGAAATGCTGTAGAATGGAGTGATATGTGCTAGCAAGAGGATGCCATTTAAAATCAAGGCTCTCCTGGGATATTTTAAACTGCAACCTTCTCATTCTATAAAATACAGCAGTTTCAGGGCAAGATTTCAGAGCAGATTCAACCAGAAAATGTTGGATTTAATCTAGTCGTAGTGATAGGGATGTTAGTTCAAAAGGTAGAAGCCAGGTCAAGGATTTCACTCTTCTCTTGCCTTTACTTTTAGTTATTCTGTCCAGAGTAAGCTAGACCTAGAAGCTATCATCCAGCTATTTTTTACCCTATCAGTGGCCGTATCAAACAAATTATACTCCCAAGTGGAACTGAACCACAATGACTCGGATACATTGTTTGTAAAAACTAATTTGTAGGATCAATGCCAAATCCTTGCTCTATTTTGGGCCATGAGCTATTTGCTACAACTTTATAGATTTGGATTGTTAAGGCTAGTTTACCTGAACCTACTTGTTTCTTCCAAAATTTTTTCAGCTGGATTGTGCTGCCACTCTATCTATGATAATCCCTGGGGTAACTGACTTATAGATGAATTTTGCATTAGTTCAGGAAAGGTGCAGAGGATCAGGAGATATCTAGGTAGCTGGGAGATCTGTTATTCTTTATTTGTTCTTTCTCAAGACCTGGCTATTGTCACAATTCTCTCTAGGGCACACACTATGTACAAGCCATTTCAGTAGATAAGGAATTACCTGAAGAGGAGATCCCTAAGGACATGTCACCTTTGACCATCACCTACCTTAATAATGACAAAATGGAGGCCAGATTTACTATGCAGTAAGTAGACTGCTGAGGACTATCCTATGAGTCTGATTCATCTTTTACCTCTCCTATTCTATGACTGCAACTAGAATGATCTGAGTATCCTCTCTATAGAGCCTGTGCTCTTTGAATCTAACCACATGCAGTAGTTAGAAATGTTCCTATATAAGAAGTTTCTATTTTAGCAGCAATGAGCACAATGCTTCCTTCTCATCTGTTGACTGACTTTCTGAGTCACAACTCTTACTCCCCATATGGGTTCAAAACTTTTCTGATTTTCTTAAGTCCCCTGTATGCCTTTGTCCTATATAATTTGTGACCCAAGTCATCATCGGTTATATATCACCTTTTATTCATGCTATGTAACTCTTTCCCTTTCCTTTGGGGCCACTTGTGGTTTGGATTCCTTAGAGAATATGATGTTTTATGATAATCAGTTCTATAAATTTGCCCAGAAAATGTTTGATATTCAAAAAACAATCCACATAAACATTTTTTTAAATGAGTGGGATCACTTAATGCAATAGCTGTGATACTCACCTACTCTCAGGTATTCTTTTGTGACTGGCCAATTTGAGATCTGATTCAGGAATCTGGAACTCAAATGGCCTTTTGTGATTTTGATGACATATAAATTTCTAACAGGCTTGTTGTCTTTGGGGAAACCATTCATGTATATTCTGCTTTCCAGGAAGGATGGCAAGTGTGAAGAGATTACTATGTTGTTGGAAAGCACTGATGAACCCAAGAGAATTGACATGAGTAAGCCATCTAAAATAGTTAAATGAACTCTCTAGGATAAAGAATCCCAGTCTTTACTTAATTAAGTTTAAGGAAAGGCTGGGACTTGTCATTTCCCTAGGGTTCTGAAGTCCAAAGGCTGAGTTTTCTTGACAATGTACAGAGAGTTTTGCAAGGTTTTCTATGACACGAACCAAACTGTTTGGAGGTTCCTGCAGACATAATTGAACAAGTCACTGAGATCAAGGGGTAGGGGTAGCAAAGGTAGGTTATACAGCTACTCCCATTATTTACTCTGAGAAAATGCAAGGACACTTTTTAAAATCTCCCTCTCCTTGTTAAGAAGAAACTTAAATTGTTCTACAATTCAGTTGAGGTTGGATTTCTCATTGAAGGAGGAACAAATTTCAAATGAATGAATGAAAAAAAAACATTTATTAAGTGCTCATTTTGTGCAAAGCACTATGCTAAACTCGGGGCAGGCAAAAAGAAAAGTAAGATAGTACCGACTCTTAAGGAGCTCATATTTTTCTCTCAACACATAATGAATGGTAAAATCAATATGATTCATTACAGAATTGAGGCATGGGGAATGATATAATTGGTTGGAAGTTGGGAATGAGGGCCTAGCAGCAATCTCCCTTTCCTCCAATGACTAAGAAATGTTCATTGTTTGGGATCCCCACAAATGGACCATTCTTTTTTGGATAACTAACCATACATCCTTGAAGGATATGTTGATGGTGTATGCATACTAGAACAGACTCACTGGTGTCCATCTATATATCTCAAGGATAAAAGATTTCCCAGAAGCAAGAATAGAATAATAGTTAGAAGGAGAATAGGATTTCTGAACTTAAATCATTACAGACCAGCCCAATTTCTGAACTAAGTTCAGAGACAAAGAACCATGACTTAGCCAAGTTATAGAACAACATCAACGAATGGTAAAGAGTATCAATTAAAAGATAACACAGAATCAATCTCATCGATTATTTCACTGACTCAAGAATGACTTTCTATGGCTTATAGCATACCACCTCTTTGACTTTGGTCAAATTAAATTCTTTGGACTTCAGTTTTTTTCATCTGTAAAAAGAAAGATTAGAGACTAGATTTTCTTAAGATCCCTCTAAATTCAAATCACTGAATCCTGAGTTCTTGTAATACACAGTAGCCCACAATAATTCCACAAGAGAAATACAAAATGATGTGCTGCATGAGGTCCAAGGGGAAGGTCATTTTGCTTTGGAATCATGAAAATATCTTTGGTGATTCCTGGATTATGGTCGCTTTCTGGCCACAGGGTACCTCTGACCAGAATGGGGTTCTCAAGTACTCCTTAGACTCTACTATACAGATATTTTCTAAGAGGACTTAGGATGCTAATGGATTATCTTCTCAATACTCCTTTATAGACAGATACCTACACTATACCTGTGCCGTAGTAAAAACATCTGAGAAGAATTATTGGATTCTATCCTGTCAAAACAAGTTTCATTCAAGGAGAATGGTTGAACTTATGGGTAAGTGATATGTGTTACTGTGAATTTAGAAAAACAGTGTCTGTCAATAAATGAGGCAGTTGCTAAAATCTGTCCTTTACATTCTCAAATATGAAATCCCTGAAAATACTAGGAACAGATTGATTTTGCATTTGATACTCATCAAAGTCCAGTGAAATGGACAGTGAACTCTACAAGTCACTTCAAATATTTCTTTAGTTAGGAATTTAGTTAGATAGTAACACTGATAAGCCATCACATTCTCAGACTATAGGCACTTAGATAGCTTTTTCTTCATGATTCACTAAGGGAACAGGGAGTGGAGTGGATAAAGCACTGGGCTTGGAATCAGAAAGACTCATTTTCCTGAGTTCAAATCCAATCTCAGATACTAGTTTTGTGATCCAGGATAAGTTATTCAACTCTGACTCCCTTACTCATCTGTAAATGAGTTGGGGAAGGAGAAGGCAAGTCACTGCAGTATTTGACAAGAAAACCCAAAATAGGATCAAAAAGAATCAGACATGACCAAAGTGACACCTCTCCCATGGGTCAGAGCTTTATTTAAACAAAGTAGAAGATGGAGGATGAAGGTAAACATGCACATGAGTCTTATACTTTATTTCTGGACATTTGGGGGTATTGGTTTAGTTTATATTTGGTAGATTAGGATTTTTTTCTATACAGCTGAAGTTTTGGAATATATTTGAAATGAGGGGTAAGTGGACTTATTGGCAGGGAACTAATGATGACTTGCTCAACCATTACTGAGTTCTCTGATCTTTCATGTTAACAAATAAATTTACTAAGCAGCTAAAATAAGGCACTCACAACAGGAAGTATCTAGCACTAGGAGGTTAACTTTTTTTTTTTTTTTCAGATCTCACAATTATCTATCCCGATCTCTTTCTGCAGGTCCAGATACAGATGAGAACCTAAAAGCCCTGCAGGAATTTTACAAGTTTATCCACAGAGAAAGATTTGGTGCAAGCAGAATCGTCTTCCCCAGACAAATTGGTAATAAGAAGAGTTTTAGTTCTTTCTTGCCCTGTCCATCTATTCCCTGCATCCTAATCTCTTTTCTTTGTTCTTTTTAAATTTTTTAGAACTGTTTTACACTAACTTCTTAGCAGGTCATATCTAACTACACAAATTATTATTCATTTAGTGAGTTCTATGGCAGGAAATTTTATTGGAAAATGAATTCACATATATCTTTGTTTTTGCAGAAGCCTGCACCCCAGAACGTGTTTAAGGTAAGTGTCCTTTAAAGATATCTTCCAGAATGCCATGTGGTTCAGAGTTCTGATATTGCTTTCAATATTTTGAATAGCTCACAACTCCTCGGAATTTCTGTCCTAGCTTTTAGCATCTTTATATCTTAATAAATGCTTTTGGACATTTCACTTTATTCCCAGATATTAGAGCATAAAGCCATTGCCCCTTGTGGGGTTCTTTGTGGAAGCAGAGAACAACTGGCTAGACTCTATTTCCTTGGGAGAGTATGTGACACTGTGGAAAGAGTGTTGAACTTGACAAGTTTCAAGTTCTGCCTTCAAATGTCTGTTTGCTATTGGAAAAGTTATTATAACTCTCTGGATCTTTGTCTTTCTATTCTGTAGTATAAATATGTGGGGGGGAACTAGATAATATTAAGGTCTATTCTAGCTCTAAGTCTATATTGTTCTAAGTCCAATTATCCATTATTATATTTGAATGCAATGATGAAATTTCTGTTTTGGTGTTCTGGGGCTGGGTCTTGCTAACTCATGTGAAGCTTTTGCTCCTTCCTGCAATTACAAGAATCATCATTGAATTTTCCTTTGATGTTTTTTAGGAGAAGATGATCCCTTTCAAATAAAAATTAATATTGTCTAGGAAATTTGAACCATCTCTTCAGATGACAAATAATTCCCTGTACTTGGATCCAGTGTAATCTCCTCCCTCATCACCCTAACACCACCCTCCAATTTCAACATTTTCTGTGCTACACAAGTGCGACATAAATTTGTGAAGCAAATAAACTTGGCTCGGTCTCTTTTATTTTTTTAGATTTTCTTGAGATAGTAAATAAGACATAGGTTACAGTTAAATCAGGTACACATCCCTGAAAGTCTGGGGCTTTGGAATTCCAAAGATTCACAGGAACTTATGGCTTCTATAGGGTGTGGTCAAAGGTTTATATATATATATATATATATATATATATATATATATATATATGTATGTATACACATGATATTCAGAAAGATATCTTTGGTCAGTTTTTTTTGCTAGCCCTTAAAGTAAGATCCAAATCTGAAGAGATAAATTATGATAAAAACTAATCAATTGTGGAAAGATGTCAGCATGCTAGCAGGAGTCTGGATCCTTTACAAATGCTTCAGTAAAAATGCACCCAAAACTCTTTAAAGTCAGATAGAAAATTCCCTACTCAGCCCAGAGCTGCATGGAAATCTGGAATGTAGATAAACTAGAATAGGTAGAAAGATCACTGCAATGGCAGTGAGAGAAGAGACCCTCAGTAGGACCCAGCAAGAGTATTTCCTTGGATCCTTAAAACAGTAGGAGAAAAAAAACCTGAACAGAACTCAACAAAGAGACAGCCTCAGAGCCCCAAAGTCAGAAAAAATGTTTAAAAGGTCCTAGGCTCAGTCCTGTCAGAGAAATGCTTCAAGCAGACTGTCTAGAAAAAACAAGGAAAGAAAGGCCTTAGGAAGATCGAAGTGTTGGAATGGCTTTTAAACTACATGGTAACTGGAGATAATAATAATTTCAGCATAAAGCAGCTTTAGAAATTTGATCACAAAAATAAAAAAGATCCTTAGCATCACTTAGGCAGTTATCTCTGAACCTAGCATCCAGCTTTGCTAGGCATGGACTATGGTTCAGGTAATAAGCTTGAATAATTCCTGAAGAATCTGGAGCCTAGTCTTTATCATAGTACACAAAAGGAAGCAAAATATGACCATGAAATCAAGGAGCATAGAAATAAAGTTTGACCAAACACAAATCTTGGATTATGACAGTTGATATGAGCAAACTAAACTGCAAATTTTATGAAGAAATATTTTGGATTGAGAGAGACCCAGGGAACAAAGAAGAGTCTAATCCCAAAAGTTCAAGAACAGCCTCAAGGAAAAATATGCTGGGATATATACATCAAAAATATACAAGGATCATAAGAGTGACTAGAAGAAATGAAACAAAAAAATCCAAAAAAGAATAGCAAAGAAAAGAGAATGGCAAAGAGAATTGAAACTCTAAAACATATAGTAAAGAGCTTTACTCGAGAAATGAATACTTGAATATTAGAATAGGTTAAACAGAAAACAACTAAACAAGACAACAAATATTTAAACAAAATTAAAAGTGAAAAAGAACAAAGAAAATATAAGGAAAATATTATAAAAATATGTGAAATAGGTAAAGGAGAGATCATCTAAGAATTTTTAATCTATATGAAAATCATGACCAAAAAAAGAAACTTGTATGTGGTAAATCAAGAAATAAAAAATGAAATTATTCAGATCTTAGTATGAGAAATAAAAAAATACAGTAAGCATTTCCTGAAAGAAAATTACAAAATTGAATTGAAAATCTCAGGTAAATCTTAGTCAAGTGTCAGAGTTTCCAGGTAAAAAGTACTACAATCAATCAAAAAGAAAGAATTCAAACACCAAGGAGCCTAGATTGAATAGGAAGGACAAGATAGGTAAGGTAATAGTCATTAGCAAAACAAATTCCCCTGAATAGGAGATCAAAAAGGAGAGATTTAAAGGAAAGGAAGAAAGAATAAAACCTGGGACCAGGGAATGAATAAGATAAAGAAAACAAAATGTCAATAGAGGAAACAGGTGATTTTATTTATAAAGCAAGTATTAGGAAAACCTCTCTTTGACCACTTTTTTATTTGAATAGAAGAAAGTGGGAGCAAAGAGAGAAAAAAGTATAAGAGGATTAGACTGTGGGAAATGCACAATTAATGATCATGACCACAAATGTGAATGCTATGACTACACTCATAAGAAAAAATGGATTAGAAAACTTGATCCAAAAAAAGTTTATAAGAAACAAAGAGAATCGTATACAGTTAAAAATGAAGAAATAGAGAAAATTCTATTTTTCTTCAGCGAACGCAAGCAAAGAGAGTAGCCATGATTTCAGATAAGGCTACAGTGAATATAGGAAAGGATAAGAAATATGTTTAAATGCATCATTGATATGAATCAATATAAAACTTCATATGTGCATTAAAAAGCATGGTATTTAAATACTTAAAGGAACAAAAATCTAATTAAATTGTCAGGGAAATAGACAGTAAGACTATGTAAGTGAGAGACTTCAGATGTTAACCAATCTAATCAAATGATAAACAATGAAGAAGATTAAAAACCTGGATAGAACTCTTAGAAAATTAGAGATGATGGCTCTCTAGTTATTGCTAGATGGGAACAAAAATGGATTTATATATTTTTCAGCCATGCACAATATATTTACAAAAATCAATCATGTATTGGGACATAAAAATCTGACCAAAAAACTCAAAAGTCAGAAATACTAAACTTATCACTTAGAATCATAATTCAACAAATGTTATATTTAATACATGGCTTTTGAAGAAAAGTGCATCTATAGAGTAGACTAAAAAAGAGAATCAGAAATAATGGAATTGAATAATGCAGTGTTAGAGAAATCTGAAAAAAAACTTTTATTACTTAGGAAAGAGTTACCTATTTGATAAAAATTTCTAGGAAAATTGGAAATCAGTATAAGACAAATTAGACAATTTGTACCATTATTCCACAAAAATTAAAAATATATATGCAACATGAATATGAAATGTAACTATATTTTTATCCAAACCTAGATTATTTTGCACACTGCTATGCATACAGAGGTTGTGACTTTGAATTAGGAGAAAGAATGCTGAGCAGTACATGATATTTAATACCTGCATATGGGACAGGATTAGTATTAGAGTATATAATTCCAGATGTTCTTCAGGAGGAAGATAGGCAAAAAGACTTTGAAGCTGTGGAATTATAATGAAAGTCAGCTCCTTAACAAGTCCCTGATTTCAATGATATGATAATACATTTAGAAAATCCTAGATCCATCAAAAATTAATAAACAATAAATTAAATGAACAAATTCTTAAAGTATAAAACAAATAAGTAGCATTCCTCTATGTTATCACTAAAATATAACAGAGAGTTAGGAAGAGTTAGGAAGGGAAATTACATTAAAAAAACTATAGAAGACATAAAATATTTTGGAGTATATCTGCCAATAAATACCCAAGACTTCTGTAGGGTTTGGGGGAGTGGGATGAAGGGTACAGAACTGACTTTAGGTGGAAATAGTCCTCTTTATTTTAGCTATATTAGACCACCCTTCTCCACTTCCCTCTGTTCCTCAGTTCTCTAATTGCATGCTGTTACAACATATAGAATGTTGCCACACTATTTCTAGCTGCATAAGGTGGTTCAGTGAATAGAGCACTAGGCTTGGAGTCAGGAAAACTCATCTTCCTAAATTCAAATGTGACCCTGCTTCCCTCAATTTCTTCATTTGGAAAAAGAAGTGGTAAAAGACTCTAGTATTTTTCCCAAGCAAACCTCAGAGGGTTACAAAGAGTCAGATATGACTGAAACGACTGAACAACATGTCCTAAAAGAACAAAGTTTTGAAATTTTCTTTTTGAAGATGTAGGAAGATGTGGCTGAGAGTGGGCTTGCGTCTTTGCAAGTCTATGGAGGTCAGTTTGTGCAGTACTGCTAAAGTATGGTGGCTGGTTGAGGAGGAATTACAGAATAAGTATAATAGGGACTTTCTCTGCTGTTAGTTCATTGGATTCTTACCTTGTTAGAATTATTTGTGTCTTAGATTATGGACACAGTTGAAATTGCTTTTATTTATTGAATATAATTTTTATTTTGGAGAGATTTAAGAAACCAGGAATTAGAGAGCAGTCTAGTCTTTTGTACTACTGTTCATCCAGAAATAATGCCATTTATTTTTAATGGTACAGTAGGTTGGTTATTTGGGTTGCTAGGAAAATCATTATTGTTTTAAGGTGCTAATGTTTATTTGTGTTTATGTTGCATAGTTACAGGTTTTAAATTTGGCATAGATAATTTTTTTTTTACAAGAGACTTTAAAAGATTTTGGCCCCAAAGAGGAACACAATGAGGTTTTTGCCTAAGCCTGAGCTATTTTGTGTGCTGTTTCATGTGTAGGAGATGTAACTCCGGATTAGGGAAGAGAAAGTTGAACGTGACTTGATACTAATTAGAAACTTATATAAAGAGTGGAATTAGTGCCAGAGCTTCCTTGGGAGATACATGCTTTATTCTATATATTTGCAGGAGAAAGCTACGTTCAAAGACTTTGGAAATTCCATAGTATCTGTATATTTTTCAGTATGCCCCTAAGTTCTAGCTTGTCTCCCTAGATAATTCAAACTCTTCCCTTGGTTGAGATCAGAACCTTTCTTTTGATTTGAGATGAAATTTCTTCTTATGTCCAACAAAGATTATTGGACTGAGCATTTTCTAGTATTCCCCAGTACGTATAACTTCTCTGATTTCTGTTACCTTGGATAAATGGGTTTGCTGACTACCTACTATTTTTTATGGAACATTTGGTGGGTTAAGCTAGCAAGTATGAGCTAAAAACTAGTAGCCAGGAAAGCAGATTTTGTTTTAAACTCATGAAAATTATACTCCTAGAGCAACAATACATACATATATACATATGTGTGTGTATTTTTTGGAGGTGGGATGGATGGAAAATAGATATAATGATCATTTAATACTCCCCTTGGACATAGGTGAGAAAAGAAAACATCTAACCACAATCCTATTCTCAACTTTCTTGGAAATAGGTAGCCAGATTCCAGAGATATTTTCTCCGTGCTGTTTGCAATATGAGTTTAGATAATCCATAAAGACATACATACCTTACAAAAAGTTCACACCAAAAACAATTAGAGGAGAGCAGATCATATCTTTTACAGCTTTGATTAGGAGGTGACTTCTTAACCAAACAAGGGAGAGAGACACAAACAAATGTTAAAATAGGTAGTGGCGATCAGGGCTTCTTTTTTCCATTTGTAATCTCTTTTTTTGGAGAAATTTTTATGTGGTCTGTGGAATCTGAGCTGAGATATTTCTAATGATATTTGTACATATACAGTGCAAAGTGCACATATTGTGTATTTAAAATTAGGCTGCAGTGAAGATGCATGATGCATCATGGGTAAGGGCTGCTAGAAACGGAGAGTCCTTCCGGGGGTGGAGCCATGGTGGCAGAGATCAGACAGGAGTCTCTGTAACCTCCTCTAACCTCCCCTCAAAC
>JAJPUD010003993.1:158584-173019 GCA_023553655.1 Myrmecobius fasciatus
TTCTTCTTCTTCTTCTTTTCTTCCTTCTTTCTTTTTTTTTTTTGTATTCCCAGATCTTAACACAGTGCCTGGAACATAATAGGCACTTAATCAATGTTTCTTGATTAATCAATTGATACACAAATAAGTTATATACATAGGATAAATAGGGAATAATTAACAGGAAAAGGTAACAAAATTAAGGAGAGTTGGTAGAGGGTTCTTATAGAAGATGAAATTTTAATTGGAACTTGAAGGAAGCTAGGGAAGCCAGTATGTAGAGGCAAAGAGGAAGAGAACTCCAGGCTTTCAGAATAACCAGAAAAAATACCTAAAGCTGAGAGATGGAACGTCTTATTTTTGTAAAAAAAAAAAAAAAACCCAAAAACCAAAAAGGCCACTGTCATTGGATTAAAGGGAATAATGTGGAAGAAGAATGGAAAGGTATGTTTCTATGTAAGTTATGAAGATCTTTGAATGATAGTGATTCAAAGTCTAGGTACCTTGCATATAGTAGATACTTAATAAATGCTTGTTGATTGATTGATTGGCTCTCCAAAATATTATCAATAAGTAAAATCACTGAACTTCAGAAATTCAGAATTTAACTTCCAAGAAAACAAAACTGATTTATTAGTGCAGCTCAGGCCTCGTGAAAACCCTGACTCTAGTTCTTTGGGCTGACTTCTGTATTCGTACTGATGGACCTAGGTTCCCCAAGTCATGACATTCAGTCACAATCCTATAACTCAAATTCTCTTTCAGAACACTAAAGATAATCTTGTTGCTTAGAAAACCCTATGAACATTTCTAGAGATGAAGGTCCTTTTCTTAATAGTTGTACAATCTTCCAAGCTTTTTTTCTTTCTTATTGGTTGGAACCATATAAAATAAGGTTGGCATAGGAGATATTATAAATTAGAGAGATATGGACTAGCAAGAAATTATCATCAAAACTCATAATTCTTTATGTTGCTGTTTTTTTCCTGCAAGTTCTGGAACCTTGCAAGACCTTGTTACCTAGCTAAGGGACAATTATTTTAGGTTTAATGTACTCATTTTGGATTGAGTTTATGAGGTGGTGGTAATAGTGATGTGGATATCAGTGCAGGAAGTAGATATTAGGTCAAATATTTCATTGCTTTATTGTCTTTGCTTATGTTTACTATATTTAGAATGAGCTGGCAACGAGGTTACTATCATATTAATACTATCCCTGCCATTAAGCACAAATTATGTTTCAAGAAGAACTTAATCTCAAAGATATTCTCTATATACATTCAGCCTATGGACTAAGTGCCTTCATGCATTATCTTTCCCCTCATCCAAACTTGTAGAGATTTGGAGATATTAGGGATGTGATTAATTTCATAGTCATGAAATTTATATGAACTTTTTCTGTAGATTCTGTAGAGAAGTTTGAAAGTGCTTGAGTGTTTGAGAAAAGGAGATTTGTTTGCAGAATATAAAAGAGATAAACTCATCCACTGCTAACCTCTCTTCTGGTATCTCATTCTATTAATTTAATTTACCAAGGAACTAAACAAGGGACTTTTACCCTAGAGATACAGACATAAGAACTAGAGAAAGATTGGGTCATATCAAGCCATTATTTTTTATATTATTTCTTTCTGCAAGTACAAATGCAAATGAGAACCCAGAAGTCTTGTACTAATATGTGGATTTCTTCCTAATTGGTAGATTTGATAGGGTCATCATCTTCAAACAAGCTGGTAACAAGAAAGGGGTTTGACTCTATGCTGCCCTGTCCTTCCTAAATCTTCACTTCATCTCCTTCCCTTCTAGTTTCTGCCCTCCCTCCTTTCCCTTAGAAATTAATGTGTAGGAAGTTCTTTGCAGAACATATGTAAATTCTTTAAGCACAGTCTAGTTAGTAAGCTCTATGGCAGGAAGTGCTTTTGCCAAATCCAATCTCCTGTGATTGTTTCAGCACCATCCTTTACCCCAGAACTGGCATGTACTCTCTAAATATTTTTATAACACCTTCTAGATCTAGTATCATAGAGCTTAGTTAGAATAGGAGAGGCCACTTGGTTCAGCACATATACTGGAAGAGGATTTCCTAAACCATCCCAAAGAAATGTCTTTGTTTAATGTATCTTAAATTGGTTTCAGTATCCCTTGGGTTTCTGTGCTAGTATTTACTTCTATATTTTAATAAATGAGTTTGTAGGTTTCATTCTATTCTCAGGTATTACACTTTGGGGTCATTGACTCTTTGTGGAAGAAAAGAAAAAAATTCTAGAATCCATGCCCTAATGAAAGGCAATGAGGGGTAGTGGAAAACATGCTGAATTTAGAGTCTACTTCTAAATAATTGTGTGACTTTGAAGAAGTTATCTAATATTTCTGGGTATGTTCTCTTCCCTAAAATGATTCAGGCTAGATGATCAGTACTAGATGACTCTGAGGGTCTCTTCCAGATCTAAATCTTGAATCCCACAATTTTAATAATCCCTTAATTTATTTGAAGCCAATAATGAAATTACCCTTTATTCTTCTTGCAATTCCTTCAATCAGGCTCTAATATTCTCTCAAATATGTGATTAAATTCTCCAAAAACTGATTTTAAAAAATGTTTCAGGAATATTGACAGCCATTTGTCTGTGGCTTTGCATGCTTAGGTGCTCATTGTGTATGGACCCATCATTTCTTGACAAGATGTAATTCAAAGTTTAAAGGTGATCACTTCATTCAAACCCTTCATTTCAAAGTTGAAGAAAATAAAGCCCCAAAAGTCACATAAATATTAAATACTGAAATCAAGAGTCAAACTTAGGTTTTTGGATTCCAATCCTATGTCCTTGGATCTGTACCTTTTTCTGGTCTTTCAAGATTCTGCTACTTTGGTTCTACTAAATCTTGGGAAGCTCTTGCTTATGCTATTTCTGAAATCCCAAGAAACCATTACTGAGTATCCATTTGATTTTTTTTAAAGAAGATGATTCAGTTCAATCTCAGAATCAATATTATCCAGGAAATCTCAGCCATCTTTACAGATGACCAGCATTTCATATGATCATATCCTATATGGAATTCTTGCTATTTTCCCAAACTCCCTCTATCACTCATTACTACTTTTTCCTGTATTCAAGCCCCTGGAGAGCAGGTGGTCCCAAGATTTCTATTTCTTAACTCCCTCCATGGGCTAGCAACCCAGTTTTTCCTTGTAATCATATGCATTTGCCTTTAAAAATTGATTTCAGAATGTATTTTATGCCATTTGCTGTGGACATATATCTTATTGCTCACCCTGTAATAATTGCTAGTTCTAGCTTTAACAACTCTTCCTTCTATTAAAACACACACACACACACACACACACACACACACACACACATGCGTGTGCGCTAAGCCAAAAATAAAGAACAAAACAAAACCAGATTGATTTTCTCTGGAGTCAGCTGAATTTTGTGCTGGATTGATCAGATTGGGAGTGGAATAGAAAAGAACTAAAGGTTCTGACATTTGCACGGGAATCTGTGAATAATAGCAGCTGATTCTTATATAATGCTTTGAGGTTTACACAACTTCTTGAATTACCTCATTTGTGTCTTACAATAATTCTTTGTTATATACTAAAGGTATCATTATCTCCATTCATTAGTTGAGGAAGCTGAGGACTAGGAAAGTTCAATAAGTGTCAGGGTGGAGGATCTAAAGCCAGATTGTCCCATCTCTAGCAGTACTTACTACACTATTTTTATTAATAATATGATTGGATCCACAGTTAAGAAGAGAAGGCAGAGACATAGGAGGAATGAATATCATGAGATTGACTAGTTCCACCATTATCTGAGATACTTAATTGGTTCAATAATATTTAATGCATTGTGTATTCAGATCTTTACAGAAAGGTATGAAATAAAAATCACTTCTTTCAAATGAACATGTAGTCTAATTGTGAGATAAAACATTTTAACACTATCACCATCATAAACAACAAAAATTGATAGTGTAACTAGTAAAATGTGGATATCATGGGAAGTGTCATTATGATTGTGAACCTATGACATCAGATTAGAGTGCTGGTTTAGAAGTATCAACTCATTTAATGATGATGATTTAAACAATGAACAGAAACCTTCAAAATAATGATAAGTCAGAGATGAACAGAAACCTCCAAAATTCAGTAAAAAAAATAGAGTGGTGCTTCACTAACCTTGGAGAAATTTTTTAAAATGAAAGAAGAAAAAAATAGTTCATTGCTTTGATATTGTTCTCATATTTAAAAGGTGGTGGCAATCATGAGCAAATCAGTCTGACTTGTCAGTCATCCTCTGAATCCCCTAATCTACTAAACATGTTGGTAAAACATGGGTGACTTTCCTTTTATTAAATGAAGCTTACTAATAAAGCTACCCCTAGTGAAGGAAAAATAACCATGCTTTTCCCAGCTTCTTATTTATTGATTCATGTCTTAAAAAGAATTGGACCATCAATAATAATATCTCTTCTCTTTAATATACTACAGTTATAATTAAATTTGTTCTAGGCATTTTTCAGATGAAGAAATTAAATCTATCTATAGTCCTATAAAAATGTACCAAATCACTGTTGATCAGAGAAATGCAAATGAAAACAACTCTGAGGTATCACCTCACACCTAACAGATTGGCTGATATGAAAAAAAGGAAAATGATGTGTTGGAGATGTGGGAAAATTGAGACATTAATGAATTATTGGTAGAGTTATGAATTGATCCAACTATTCTGGAGAGCAATTTGCAACTAAGCTGAAAAGATCATCAAATGATGGATACCCTTTGATCTCAACAATGCCACTACTTGGTCTGTATTCCAAAAAGATCATTAAAAGAAGGAAAAGGACTTATATGTACAAAAATATTTATAGCAAGTCTTTTTTATGGAGGGAAAGAATTGGAAACTGAGGAGTGCCCATCAGTTGTGGAGTGGCTAAACAAGTTGTGGTATATGAATATAATGAAATACTATTGTGGTCTAAGAAATGATGAACAGTTTTTCAACAATGAGATGGTTCAGGTCAATTCCAATAAACTTGTTATGGAGAGAGTCATCTGCATCCAGAGAGACGACTATGGAAACTGAGTGTGTATCACAACATAGCATTTTTACCTTTTTTTGTTTGCTTGCTTTTTTTTCTTTCTAATTTTCCCCCTTTGATCTGATTTTTTTCTTGTGCAATATAACAAATATGGAAATATGTCTAGAAGAACTGCACATGTTAAACTTATATTGGATTACTTGTTATCTGGGGGAGGGAAGAGAGGAGAAGGGAGAAAAATTTGGAGCACAAGGTTTTGCAAGGGTGGATGTTGAAAACTATATTTTGAAAAATAAAAAGCTATTACTATAAAGAAAAAAGAAATAATGAGCAGTTAGATTTCAGAAAAATTAGGAAAAACTTTCATGAACTGATGCTGAGTAAAGTTAGGAGAGCCAGATGAACATTTTACATAGTAACAGCAACATTTTGCAATGATTAACTATGATTGATTTAGCCCTTTCCTTCAATACAGCTATCTAAGATAATTCCACATCCAGAGAAAAGAACTATAGAGTTTGAATGCAGATTGAAGCACACCATTTTAACTTTTTTTGGTGGTTTTTCCCTTTTGTTTTGTTTCTTCTTTCATATCATGGCTAATGTGGAAATGTCTTACATGGTTGCATATATAACCTTTATCAAATTACTTGTCATCTTGTGAAGGAGAAATGAAAGGAAAGTGAAAAATTTGGAACTCAAAATCTTATGAAAAATAAATGTTGAAAACTACCTTTACATGTAATTAGAAAAAATAAAATACTATTTAAAAAAGAAATGTAAGGTTCTTCTGTTGCTGGTGCCTCTTCCCTCTTTTTCTAGATTTGCATATTCTTCTCACAATCTGAATTATGAGAAATAGTGAGAATGAAGGAAAAACAACAAGAAATCACTTAAAATCATATTTACAAAGAGAATAGTTTTAAAAGCAGCCACAACTTGCTACCATAAGATGGGGAGTGTGAGGCAGGAGCAGTGTGGCTTACTTCTGCAGCAATCAATTCTTGAATAGGGAGTAAATACAATAAGGAAGAAAATATGATGGAAAATAGGAAAGTGGACCTCAGTTCCTCAAGAAACTTTGGTCTTCAAGGGAGTTCCACCAAGAGCCCATTTCCTGTATCTTATATGATTGCTATGGATGGTTTTGAAATTCTGTCCCCAAATCCCCAGATCTTGATCATCTTTTGGGAAGAGTCATTGCTTGATAGAATTTGACTCATAAAAATTTTAGCAAATAGTGTCTGTCTGGGATTTTATTCGGGCTCAACCACTGCCATTCTCCATTGTCTGCCAAACTCAAAGTCCATGTCTTGTTTTCTTGGCTTAGCTCCTACATCTATTATTCACATTCATTCCCAAATGTCTGGATAGTTTGACCTTAGGTATAATCTAAAATCCCTTTGGATGATAGAGTACATTGAAAAAGGGAATGACCACCAGTAGACAACTCACATATCTCATCTTTTTTTTCTATTTAAGTGTTTATTCTCTTCCCTCTCCCATCCCAAACTAGCTTTATGAAATGAGGAAAGCCACTTCATGTCCCCCAGTTTCCTCAAATGTGAAATGAAATCTTTAGTAGTTAATCCCCATGTCCTGGCTGAAAGTGGGTGATAGACCTGGATATTCTATCTTTGTCAGTATGGGGATGTCCCAGTGTGCTGAGTCCTTGCACACTATAGAAATTTACCAGCTGCTGCTGTATAACTTTGTCTTAGAGCATTGCCTAGGACAACAGGATGTTTCGTCAGTTCTTCAAGGCCATGGAATCAATAATTGTAAAAGAGAAAATCTGAAGCAAAGTTGTCCGGATTTTGGAGCCAAATTCTTACCTATTATGACCTATTTTGACCTATTTGTAAAAAAAATTGTAATGATGATACATTTTAATATTTTTTTTCTAATTTTTTAAAATTTTATTTGCACAACATATGTGTGGGTAATTCTTCAACAACAACCCTTACATAGCTTTCTGCTACAATTTTTCCCCCCAACTCCCCACCCCTCCCCTAGATGGCAGGATATCCACTACATCTTAATTATGTTAAAATATTGGCAAATCGAATATATGTATACATATTTCCAAACTTATCATTGTTGTGCAAGAAAAATCTTATCTACACAAAAATATATCAGATAAAGGAAACACAGTGTAAGCAAACATCAATCAAGGAGTATGAGAATGTTATGTTGTGGTCCACATTTCATATCCCTCTCTCTGGGTGTATATGGCTTTCTTCAGTGAACAATTGGAGGTGGTTTGAAACATTTCATTGTTGAAGACAGCCATGTCCATCAGAATTGATCGTCATATAGTACTGTTGTTGCCATGTATAATGATTTCCTGGTTCTGCTCATTTCACTCAGCATCAGTTCATGTAAGTCTCTCCAAGCCTCTGGCTATGCCAGATTTTTGACATATTTTCCAGTTTCCCCAGAAATTTTTATAAAACAGTGAGTTCTTATCCCAGAAGCCAGAGTTTTAGGGTTTATCAAATGATAGATTACTATAGTAATTAATTATTGTGTCATGTGCTTCTAAACTATTCCACTGACCCACCACACTATTTCTTAGTCACTACCATCTGTTTTTGATGATTACTACTTCATAATAGAGTTTTAAGTCTGGTACTGCTAAGCCACCATCCTTTGTATTTTTTCCCATTAATTCCTTTGATATTCTTGATCTTTTATTCTTTCATATTGATTTTGTTATTTTTTCTAACTCTATAAAATATTTTTTTGGCAGTTTGATTGGTGTGGCACTGAAGAAGTAGACCAATTTAGGTAGAATTTTCATTTTTATTATATGAACTTAGCCTACTCATGAGCAATTAATTTTTTAAAATTATTTACATCTGATTTTATTTGTTAGAAAAGTGTTTTGTAGTTGTGTTCATATGGTTCCTGTATTTATCTTGGTAGGTAGACAATCAAATATTTTATTTTGTCTATAGTTATTTTAAATGGATTTTCTCTTTCTATCTCTTGCTGCTGGGAATTGTTAGTAACATATAGAAATGCTGATGATTTATGTGGATTTATTTTATATCCTAAAAGCTAAAGCTTTTAATTGTTTCAAGTAGGTTTTTGGATGATTCTCTAGGATTTTCTAAGTATACCATCAGATCGTCTGCAAAGTGTGAAAGTTTTATCTCCTCATTGACTCATTCCATAGAGGAATTCAAATTCCTCTAGATTCTTTTTCTTTTCTTATTGCTAAAGAAAACATTTCTAGTACAATATTGAATAATAGTGATGATAATGGGCATTCTCATTTTGCCACTGATCTTTTTGGGATTGCATGTAACTTCTCCCTGTTATCCATGTTTGCTGATGATTTTAGTTAGATGCCTCTTATTTTAAGGAAAACTCCATTTATTCCTATGTTTTCTAATATTTTTAAAAGAAATGGGTGATGTATTTTGTCAAAAGTTTTTTTCTGCATATTGAGGTTATCATGTGACTTTTGCCAGTTTTGTTATTGATATGGTCAATTATGGCAATAGTTTTTCTAATATTGAACTAGCCCTGAATCTCTGGTATAAATCCCACTTCTTCATAGTGTATTATCATGCTGATAAGTTGCTGTAATCTCTTTGCTAATATTTTATTTAACATTTTTGCATCAATATTCATTAGGGAGATTGACCTGTAATTTTCTTTCTCTGTTTTGAATCTTCCTGGTTTGGATATCAATACCATATCTGTGTCAAAGAAAGTATTTGACAGAACTCCTTCTTTGCTTATTTTCCCAAATAGTTTACATAGTATTGGAATTAATTGTTCTTTAAACATTTGGTAGAATCCACTTGTAAATGCATCTGGTCCTGAAGATTTTTTCCTTAGGGCATTCATTATTCAATTTCTTCTTCTTAAAATGAGATTATTTAAGTAATTTATTTCCCCTTTTGTTAATCTGGGTAATTTATATATTTGTAAATATTCATCAATTTCAATTAGATTGTCAGATTTGTTGACATGTAGTGGGGCAAAATAAGTCTTAATTATTGCATTAATTTCTTCTTCATTACTGGTAAATTAACCCTTTTCTTTTTTGATGCTGGTAATTTGGCTTTTTCTTTCTTTTTTTCTAATCAAGTTAAATAAAGGCTACCTATTTTGTTTTTTTCATAAAACCAAATCTTAGTTTTATTAATTAATTCAATTGTTTTCTTGGTTTCAATTCTATTAATCTCTCCTTTGATTTTCAGAATTTCTAATGTAGTATTTAATTGGTTTTTTAAAACTTGTTCTTTTTCTAGCTTTTTTTGTTGCATGCCTAATTCATTGATCTCATTTTTTTTTTCTTATCCTTAAGAATCTCTAAGTATAGGTACTATAGCATCTATAAGTATCTATAGGTTTTGGTATGTTGTCTAATTATTGCCATTCTCTTGGATGAAATTATTGATTGTTTCTATGATTTGTTGTTTGATCCATTCATTCTTTAGAATTAGTTTATTTAATTTCCATTTGGTTTTTAGTTTATCTTTCCTTGATTTTCTTATTGAATATACTTTTTATTGCACATGATCTGAAAAGGAAGCATTTACTATTTCTGCCGTTTTGCATTTGAGTATGAATTTTTTATGCCACAATACATGGTCATTTTTTTTGTGTAGGTGCCATGTATTCCTGAGAAAAGTTATATTCATTTCTATCCCTATTCAATTTTCTCCAGATGTCTATCATATCTAACTTTTTTAGGATTCTATTAAACTTCTTAGTTTTTTTTCCCTTGTTTATTTTGTGGTTAGATTTATCTAATTCTGAAAGGGGGAGGTTGAGGTCCCCCACTAATATAGTTTTGCTGTTGATTTCTTCTTGTAACTGGTTTGACTTCTCTAAGAATCTGGATACTGAACTAATGGTGCATATACATTTAGGATCAATACTGCTTCATTGTCTATTATACCCTTTAATAAGATGTAGTTTCCTTCCTTATCTCTTTTAATTAGATCTCTTTTTACTTTTGCTTTATCTGAGATCAGAATGGCTACTCCTGCTTTTTTTCTTCAGCTGAAGCATAATAAATTCTGCTCCAGCCCTTTACCTTTATTCTGTATGTATCTCTCTGTTTCAAATGTGTTTCTTATAAAAAAACACATTGTAGGATTTAAAATCCACTCTGCTTTTCACTTCCATTTTATGGGAGAGTTCATCCCTTTCACATTCACAGTTATGATTGCCAGCTGTGTACTCCCCCCCCAGCCTATTTTGTCTCATGTATGTATTTTTGTTATCTATTTCTACCCTATCCCTCCTTAGTAGTGTTTTGTTTCTAACCCATCCTGCTCTCATGCTGCCCTCCTTCTATCACCCCTCCTCTTTTCTTTCCCCTTTCTTCTTCTACTTCCTTATAGGATAAGATAAATTTCTATACTCTAACTGAGTGAATATGTTATTTCCTCTTTGAGCCAAAATTGATGAGATTAAGCTTCAGACAATGCTTATCTTTCTCTCTTCCACTCCCTCTATTGTAATAAGTCTTTTATACTTCTTCATGCCATCTATTTTTTCCCCCATTTTTTACTCCCCTTTGCTCTTCTTCTGGTACAATTCTTTTCCCACCCCTTAATGTCTTTTTCTTTGATATCACATCATAGTCAATTCATACTCAAATTCTCCCTCTAACTGCCCTAATAAAAGATAAGTTTTTAAGAGTTATAGATATAATTTTTCTATACAGGGATGTAAACAGATTAACCTTTAAATAAAATGTTTTTTCCTCTTTACCTTTCTATTTTCTCTTGAATCTTGTGTTTGAAGATCAAATATTCTTGTTTAGTCCTGTTTTTTTTTTCCAATAAAAATGATTGAAAATCTTTACTTCATTGAAGAGCCATCTCCTTCCCTGAAAGATGATGTTTGTTTTTGCTGGGTAGTTAATTCTTGGTTGTAATTCTAGGTCCTTTGCCATCTGGAATATGATATTTAGGGATATCTAATTCTTTACTGTAGAAGTGGCCAGATCCTGGGTAATCCTGACTGTGGCTCCTCAATACTTGAATTGTTTTTTTTTTTTCTTTCTGGTAGTTTGAAGTATTTTTTCCTTGATATTATGGTTCTGGAGTTTTGCAACATTTTTTCTTGGAGTTTTCCTTGTGGGATCTCTTTCTGGAGGTGATTGATGGATTCTTTCAATGACTATTTCTGATTCCAGTATATTAGAATAGCTTTCCTTGATGATCTCTTGAAGAATGCTATCCAGGCTCTTATTTTAGTCATGGCCTTCAGGTAGATCACTAATTTTTAAATTGTCTCTCCTGGATCTGTTTTCTAGGTTGATTGTTTTTCCAATGAGGTATTTTACATTTTATTCCTTTTTTTCATTCTTTTTAGTTTGTTTGATTGATTCTTCCTATCTCACAGAGTCATTAGCTTTCATTTGCCCTGTTCTACTTTTTGACATGTGATTTTCTTTAGTTAGCTTTTGTATCTCTTTTTCCATTTGGTTAATTCTACTTTTCAAGATGTTTTTTTTCAGTGAATTTTTTTTTTTGCATTTGGCCAAAATTGTTTTTTAAGGAATTGATTTCTTCAGTAGATTTTTTTTTCATTTGACCGATTGTAATTTTTAAGGAACTGTTTTTCTTTTTCAAACTGTTGACTCTCTCTTGCATACCTCTTGTTTCTTTTTCCAATTTTTCTTCTATTGCTCTTGTTTTTTTAAAAATTTTAATGAAGATGGCAGAGTAAAACCAGGAAGCTGTTTGAGCTTCCCCAGTTTCCCTCAAAAATCATGTGAAAATCAAGCCTCTGAACAGAGTCTGATGGAATAAAACCACTCCCTAGCTAAAGATAGATTAGAAAAACTTCAAAAAAGGTCAGTCTCACTGGGTGAAAAGGGTATTCAGCCCAGCTCAGACAAACTCTGAAAAAAACAGTGAGAAGCTCTTCATCACAGCAAGTCAGCAACTGAGACCTTCAGTCCTGGCTCAGTAAAGGAGTAGATAAATGGGGCAGCCTCCAGTTCCAGCTCAGAAGACAAACTCTGGGAAACCAGGCTGTTTCCTGAAAAGAGCAGGCAAAGCTACCCTCTGCAAACACAAGGGACCCCTGTGCCCCAAATCAAGGCTCAGAGTTCCACAGGAAGTTGGGAGAGCACCCTCTTTACCTCAGGAGCAGAGCTTGACCATAAAAGTAAAAAAGAGGATGTACCAAAAGAAAAGGAAAGAAAATGAGCAAGAAACGAAAAAGAATCCTGCTCATAGAAAGCTACTATGGGTCATGTCCTAAATCCTTGTACCTTGTCCAATCTTATAACTACCACACTAGCTCCCTCATTTTCTTTCTTTGGCAGAGATCTTTATCCAATGCTACTTTTTCCTGAAATCAATGGATCTCGGTGTCTCTTTTTTCTTCTCTTCTCCCTTATCTGGAGCTTTGTGGAGTGCCAAAGCTAAGTAGGAGAGTCACATTTTTCATCACAATGATGCCATTATACTGACTTACAACATAAACCCAAAAACTTGGCATTGGGTTGGGTTCAACTCAAGGTTGTAGGTAGAGTTGCCCTTCTAGGATTCAATTGCCAAGAGACTGGTACTTCAGGACACTCACTTTTGTCACCTTGCCTGAATCACACAGTCAAGAAAAAGTGTAGACTGGGAGCTATGAAAATTCTATTGATTTCTGAATCCAAATGCACCATTTCTCCAGATCATGGGATCTTAAAGGCAGATGAGGAAACGAGGTCTCTTTATCATTGTTCAGAAAGGGATCCTTCCTCAAATAATCATCTGATCAGATAATTATCAATGACCTCCCTATGTGCCAGTCTATAGATGAAACGCTGTGCCTCATCCAAGCCTTCTAGTTCACAAACAAGCATGGTGAAATGTGCCCGGTTGGCTGGAGACCTGGGAGTGATATTCATGGAAATAGAATATTTCTCTAAGCACCCTGAGCTGCTTTCTGTACCCATAGATACCATCACCCCCATTCCAAGGGACCTGGTAGACTCACCTTGCTGCTATTTATAGATCATGAGAAAATATACTTGATCTTTCCCAAGCTTTTGACTGGAAAATCTTCAAAGTGGGATCCCTAACAGTGTGGGTTAGTTGGGCCCATCCTCTCCTCATGGGTCTATTTTATTCAGATCATTCCACCCTTCCTCAGGGTAGCAACCAGCTGGCTGAGGTTATTTTAGGCCTTCCGAGTCTCTCTCTCACACTCATGTTTGTACTCCAGTCAACCCTTTGAGCCCAAGGCTATCTGATGCTTTATAACTCTATTAAACTTGTCCTGAGAGAGAGGGGAAAGGGACAATTAGGTGGTTTAGTGGAAACAGCATGGACCCTGAAGTCAGGAGTATCTGAATTTAAATTTGACCCCAGATACTTGCTAATTGTGTAACCTGGGGCAAGTCACGTAATCCCAATTGCCTCACTCAAAAAAAAAGTTTCCAAGAAATTATACAACTTTATGTTTAAACTTCAATTTAGGGGAGGGAGAGGCTGAATCTCTGAGACGTAGGTTACCGGCTTAATTTGGTAGCAACTCTCTGTGATCTTTGGTGGGTCTTTTAGTTACATTTTCCTTATCTGTCAAACAGGACAAAGGACCACTATGAGGTTGTAAGTATCTAAGTGAAAAGTTCTTTTCAGATGTGAAATGAAGAATCCTGTTTATGGTGAAGCTTTTAGAAGAGCTGTGACTCATCTCATAGCTTTCCTCTACATCAAAATTCAAGAATTTTAAAGTCATTACTTTGCCAGGGAGAGGCAATGTAGGATAGAGAATTGAAAGCTAACTTCAGAGCCAGGAAGACCAAGGTTCACGTTTCTTCTCTGACACATACTGTCTGTGTGATCCTGGGCAAATTAAAAACTCACAAAACATAAAACAGTGCTCTAGAAAACTTAAAGATAGTGTAGTGCAGAGATATCTTCCACTGTATTGGGAGAATCCATTTGGGAGTTCCATATACCAATGAAGAGCTGATCCTTATCTTATGTGCTACTGTGATAATTTAAAAAGGAAGATGATCTATAGATCCACATAACCACAGAATATGATGTAAATATGTAAAACAAATAAATATAAGTTAATTTTTTTGGGAGAGACACTAGGATCTGGGGAGATCATGTAGAAGGTGATGCTGGAGCTGCATCTGAAGGAAATAAGGGATTCTAAGAGGTTGAAGTAAAGAGGGAATATACTCCAATGATAGGGAATTCCTCTACAAAGGTATGGAAGTCTGTGTGAAAGGATCAGTAAAAGGGACAGTTGGAATGGACTTTAGAGTCCATGAAGACATGCATGGAAATCTTCAATCTGTCTGAAAAGCCTTGAGAAATCATATGACAGTTACTTCTTTCTTCTTCCCTCTGCTCCTTCCTTCCTTCCTTCCCTCCTTCCCTCCCTCCCTTCCTTCCTCCCTCCCTCCCTTCCTTCCT
>JAJPUD010003993.1:173119-216992 GCA_023553655.1 Myrmecobius fasciatus
CTTCTTTCCTTCCTTTTTCTTTCTTTCTTTCTTTCTTTCTTTCTTTCTTTCTTTCTTTCTTTCTTTCTTTCTTTCTTTCTTTCTTTCTTTCTTTCTTTCTCTCTCTCTCTTTCTTGCAAAAACTGACTAATTTGGAAATGTTTTACATGATTGTACATGTATAATCTACATTTGATTGCTAACTGTTTTCAGGGAGGGAGGGAGAGATAGAATTTGAAACTCAAAACTTAAAAAAATCTGAATGTTAAAAATTATTTTTACATATAATCAGGGGAAAATAAAACATTATTTTGAAAAAGCATATATAGTGAGAGGGTAAGGCAAGGGAGTGGATAGGAATGAAATGAAACCATTGGTTTTTTTCTTAATTATTCAAAAAGCATATAAGACCTTTGAAAGCTTTCCATTCTGATAACAATCTGCCTTCCACCAATGAAAGTATAAAGTTTTCAAGTATTCAAAAAATAGAACCTGTTTATTTTCAGGGTGAATTTTAATGAACTATCATTAAAGAATCATAGACACCCATCCATTTGCTTCCAAAAATAATGCTATTTTTCTCTCCCTTTTTGAAAGAGTGACTGGGGCATTGTGTGTGAGGGGGATCAGTTTTCAGTGCTTTTGGATATGGGATTCTAAATAAAGTAGGAGGCTCAATGTGAGTAAGGGCACAGTCTTTTCAATTTATACAACCAGACTCTCTACTGAGAGTCCAGTGGATAGCTCTCTGAAGATGAAGATACTATTCTTAATGTTTTTGATCTCAGCCATCCATGCCTGGACACCTCTCCCTTTTGATAAGGACTTTCCAAAGGTGAGGTTATATTCTTGGGAGGAAAAAAAGACGGGAGCGATGTACACTAGCAAGATGATGCTATTGCCAGCCTAAGGACCCCCTCAGTCTGTTTTCAGGCTTGTCTACAACTATGAAAGCTTCTTATCCTAGAACTCACCAGGAGATAGAAATTATATAGATATGGTAGAATATATATTATAGAATTATATATACATATAGTATTCCTTGGACCCTCAGAAAAGAAGGTCAGAGAGGATGTTAATAGAGGTTCTAAAGTGAGAATTTCCCACTTGGTTCTAACTCTACTGTGACCAGAGTAAGCTGGGAGCTGGGAATTTTGATATTAATTATTCTCTTATTGCTGATGGTCAGTTAGACTTATTCATACCCTTAAATGAAGCAAGTCTCATGTGGGTCACAAGCTGCTATTTTCTTTGAACCAGCTAATTGACTCAGGGGTCTTTAGAACTTCAATTCCATTTGGTCTATGGTGATAATTATTTTTGTTTTGTAGGTTTGCTTTAGAAACATTAGTTTATCAGAATCTCGTTACTCTTTGAAGCATGCATTTTGGGTATGTTGCCACAGTGGCCATGATGCTATATTATAGGTGCTATGATAAGGTGAGGGCATAGTTATTAGCAGACCTCAGGAAGTTTGAATTAGGGGTTGGTTTAATGAGAAGTGATAAATGAAGAGGCACTTAAGGTAAGAGGAAGGGTCAGTCTGGTTTGGGACAGTGCCTCCATTGCTTTTAGAGCCTTCTTTTTCTGGTATGGCCCAGGCTTCTGTAGCTGCAATGGGAATTCTCTGAAAAGGGCTACTGACCAGCCCTTTGAAACTTGTGGTGCATTGTCCAAAGCCCTTGAAGATAGCTTCTGTTAACTTTTCTCTACAAAAGAAAACACTTAGATTTCATCAACTTAGCCAAAGATATGCTATTGCATTATTTTTTTTTACACCTCTAATAATCTCTCTCAGAAATGACTAGAATCTGGTTGTCATCCCTAATCATACTTGCCTCCTTCCCCCAAATTAAGAAGAGTCAGGGACTGTTCTGTAGAGTTTTGATTTTGCAACCTGTATGAGAGAAGAAACAGAATCCTCTATTGTTTCTGGCATCTTTTAGCAGCAGCACAGAGATCTTTACTCTAGGTCTGGCTGTAACTTCTCCCCTTCTTAGCCCTTTTCTGGACTTGTGAACATAGTCAGATTCCCTTTTCCATTCCATTGCCATTTCCTCTTTTTCCTCTATGTCCCATGATTCTCAATGTCTATATATCCAGAATATCTTTGTCTAGATATATGGTACGTGGTATATAAATGCCTGGATGGGAAATATGGACATTCCTGAAGATAAGAAAAAACTAAAAATACCTCCCTTCCTTCTGAAACCTACTTCTCAGAATAAAATGGAGGCCAATTTAAATCTTAAGTAAGTATGCTTTTTTATTTTTTATTTTTTTTGCTGAGGCAATTGGGGTTAAGTGACTTTCCCGAGGTCACATAGCTAGAAAGTGTTAAGTGTCTGAGACAGGATTTGAACTCAGGTCCTCCAGGCTTCAGGGCTGGTTCTCTATCCACTGAGACACCAACCTGCCACAGTAAGTGTATGGGAATATCCTATCAATCTTTATCATGCTTTTCTAGTCTTTTCCTGAAAGCAATAGAATTGCTTTTGGAAAATGCTAGTTGAGTTTTCAACTGGATCCAGTAATTTGAAAGATGTGATAACTTGCCTTAAAGCCTTACCATTTCATTGGCGTTTTAAAAAAAGAAATTGCTGAGCAAATTAATACAGTAATGATTCAGTTACCCAGGAGTGAAGTTTCTGATCAAATTGAATATCTAGACTAGTGCCAATTCCAGAAAACAAGCAACCAAAGTATTCCAGGAAGTGGTATGGCATTTTTTGAGCATCAAACAACAGGAAAAGTACCTGGAAGAAGCCACGTGATGTAGTGGATAGAGTGCTGAGCTTGAATCAGAAAGACTTGACTTCAAATCCCATCTCAGATACTTACTAGTCATAAATGATTCTGGGCAAGTCATTCAGTCTCTCTTGGTCTCAGTTTAATCTTAGCAATTTTTTTTGTATGAACCAAAGATTCTGAAGATTATATCTAATTACTTTACTAAGTAGGGACAAAAATATGTAGTGTGCATTCACCTGTAGCAATGGCTATGACAGCCAGGATGCTTAATGGTAAAGGTGAGAATAATGGGCAAGGTAGCAGTATTTAAAAAGTCAAATGGCAAAACAAAAACGGAGGGAGGGGAGTGGTGACCCTCAGACAGAGAGGTGCAGCATAAGCAGTGGTGATGATTAGAAGCAATAAGAAATCCTTTAGATAAAGGTAGAACATTAGACTTAGAGTTGAGAGACACAATTATCCTGGCCTCCACTACCTGTGTGACCATGGGCAAATGACTTCTTTAAGTCTCAGTTTTCCCATCTGTAAAATGGAGGCAATAATAATCCATAGTACTAACTTGGCAGAGTTGTTGTGAAGATCAAATGAGAACAGAAATGTAAAATGGTCCATTAACCTTAAGAGTGCTTTTTATAGTAACTCTTACACATTATGATTATGAGAGTAGTGAGCAACAATAAGTACAAGGAGATTAAAAGGAGGCTGGGTCTGCAGTGAATCAAATAAGTTTCTGTCCCTCAGTAGCTGCAAAGAATGTCATGATGTCTCATAATGTTGTGTGATACTTCTGCATTTTGGGATAATGGAGGATATTTCCTGAAAGAGCTAATGACTTTAGAGTCTTTTCCTCTTCTTTTGATCTCACTGGAGTAAGAGTCTAGTAGCATTATTGATAAATGGAAGGGTATGCATCTAGTTCCAAATTACTTTGGAACTAGTGGCCAGATCAATTCACAGCACTACCGATAGTGTTTTATTGGGCCTATTTTTAGTAGAAACCATTTTAGAGAGGCTTATTTGAACTTTGATTCAAGAATTTTTCAAAACTGAAAATTGAAATTGAATCACAGAATGGAGCAACTGAAGTGAATGTGACATTTCACACAAGAATTGAAAATTCTCAATGCAACATTTTTAAATGTTTCTCAGGAGCTTAGAAAATTTTTTATTATCCCTCTATAAGAAAGGGACAAAATCATAAAAATAACAATAATATATAGAATTTTTATATAACTAAAAAGTTTTATAAAACATTTTTTACAAATATTATTTAAATGTATCCTCACAACAACCCTCAAAGATAGGTGCTATTTTGATTTTAAAAAGGGATGAGGTTTGGTTATAATCTCTGAAGGTGCCAGAATATAGCTGCCACAGGATAATGGAGGTGATACCTGGGCATGTAATCTATGGTTGTAGTACTCTGATTTTACTCAAAAAAGCTATGAAAGAAATTAGGGTATGTTAGAATTTTCAGTTGGTTAGACATCAATGGTAATGTAGCCAAAATTATATCTTCAACATTTGTAAAGATCAGAGAATTATATAACAGAGAATTACTATTTATACAGTGCTTACTTCATGCCAGCCACTGTGTGAAGTACTTTCCAATTATTACTTCATTTGATTGTCACAACAACCTTGGCAGATAAGTGCTATTATCCCCATTCTATAGATAAGAAAACTGAGGCAAGCAAAGATTAAGTGACTCATATAGCTAGTAAGTGTCTAAGGTTGATTTGAACTCACATCTTCCTGACTCCAGGATCAGCACTCTATCTACTAAACATCTGGTTGTCCCATGTAAAATTGTTGCATGATCACAGATGACCTTTTCTGGGTCCAAATGATTGCTTCACTGACATGTCCTATTAGAAACCAAATGAGAAAATTTCAGTGATTTCATGTACCAGATCTCCACTTTTCAGAAAGCAACAACAGCAACAATCACAAAAACTCAAGACATGGAAAGAGTTGTCTGTGGAGTCAAGAAAACCTGGCTTCAAATCCATTTTTTATGGTTGAGTATGGTTAATTAGAGTATTATAGACTGTTTGCAACAATTATTTGCCAGTGCTTGGTTGGTTGCCATGAGAGGTGTGTGAAGAACAATGAAATAAAACCACTTATTATTTTGGTGACAAATTAGTTGCCATGTTCTAGCATGTTCAGAGACTACGGTATTTTACTTTAAGCACGTCAAGTCCTCAATATACACTCATTAAATCGAACTAAAGGTTTCAAACTTTTTGGAGAGACACCATTGCAGCATTTCTGGAAGCAGAATCAGTAGATTTGGATTTAAGTCCTGGACGGCCATGAACAGGTGATCTCGACTGCTCATCCCATCAACATCAGATTTTGCATTATTTTTTAGATTGTAGTTGTAGGTGCAGAATACAAGCTGTAGTTTCCACTTCTTAAAAATGGTTGATGGCATTAGGTTGTAGAGAAGAGAGAATTTTGTAAACTGTAAAAAAAACAGATAAGTATTTATTACCCACTGACTATGTGTCAATCTCTGTACTAAGGTCTGGGGTTATGAATCAGGGTAAAACACAGTCTTTGTTCTCAAGGAGATTACAGTCTAACTACTGGAAGAGACAAAATATAAACAAGTATATACAAAAATGATACACACAGGATAAATTGGAAATCATAACGTGAAGGCACTAGTATTAAGCACTGTATGATTTTGAACTGTAGTTATAACTATAATTATTCTCTGATAAAGAAACACATTCTACCTAGAAATATCATTATGAGTATTTTGTTTTCCAGAAAGAATGGCCGATGTGAAGAAATTAAGTTAATTCTAGAGAAAACAAAGGAACCTGGGAAAATGACCACATGTAAGTGACTCAAATACACCAGATTAAAAGGCCAAAGTCAGAAATCCTAGCCTGAGCTCAAACTCCCATAAATGTAAATTTTCTGACTTAGTGTTAAGACAGAAGTTGGGAATCCATACCTAATTATGATTAAGAACCAAGATCCACAGTATAACTGATATTTTCCATGGAATGTACTGAATTGTCCACTGGGTTTGACTTCTGAGAAATGGGAGGTGATGGTATTTTCTGTAGTATTTCCCTGTGGTCTTATGAAGAAAGAGCTTTGCCAAGCATAAAACAAGCATTGGTTTGAATTCTATTACTATTTATTGAAGGAGAAACTGGTTACTATAAAGAGAAATGATTCAAGGGAATTCTGTTTTCAGAAAGTATATTTGTTGTGAAGAAGTTTTGTGATCCCTGTCAGTTGTGTTTGTGAGACAGGCCTGACAAAATCACTGGGCATGGGGACAGAGAGAGCAAAAATCACATAACCCACTTTGAGGAAGAAAAAGGCCTGTCCCCATCTAACCCTAATGTCTTTAGTGTTCTCCCCTCGATCTCTAAATCCCCAGCTTTAAAGCACATCACTGAGTGAAGGCATTGGCCCTTGAAAGCCAATCTTAAGATGTGTAGCTGTGAAACTGCAGCTAGGCTGGAGGGATGGGGCTTTACTCAAAAGTGTTAACACGATGTCCGATCCCCAGGTCCCACAGTCCTCCTCCAGCTCCACACCAGCTAGAACTGCTGCATATTCTCTGAAGATTCCTGGTTGCTCTCTATTCAAAATAAGATCCTAAAGCTTTCACGTACCACTTTGAATTTTTCCTCCTTAATGTTCCATCTCGGGAAGTGGTCAAATTGTCTTTCTCTTCTCTGTGGAATAGTGTCTTGGAGTCTCTTTCCATAAGGGACCTTGAGTCCCAAGATCTTTTCCCAGTCCCTTGATCTAGGGGAAGTCACAGGCACTGAAATGACTGATTCTAGCTTTGCAAAACATTAATTCTCAAATAGAGCTGAAATAACACCCAGAAACAAATTAATGATGCTTTAAACACATCCTGAAAGTTGTTTAAAATTAAAATTCTTTTATAAAAAAGAATTCTACTTTAATTGCACCAGAGAAACTTGATCATTAAAGACATGCTTTTATGAATTCTTTTAAAGAGTTAGAAAGAATATGGACTGGAACTGGGCTTTTGTTAGTACAGGAAACTCTCAGGTGAAGAAACTCCCTCTATCAAAGCAGATTGCTACTTTCTTTTCAAAGTACAGTTTTAGGCAATAGTGTAGAGAACTGAAAGTAACTTTCTTGGGCTCATAAAGCCTGGCAGGTCTTATACCTAGATCTTTTTGCTTCCAAGGTTAGTTGTCTAACTTTTATTCCAAACTGCCTCTGGAACAAACCAGAAAGTACTAAAAGAATATATTTTTTTTAATTCTAAAAGCTCAATATCATAGAAATAGATCAAGGTTTTTCAGAGAAAATTTCTAAATACTAAACATGCTCTGTGTTGCTTTGCTGAACTGGAGCATATTCTCTGATTAGCAATATCATTTTTTTTTCATCTGAATGCAATGTACAGAATCCCTCTGGTTTCTTTGCTGTAATCTTGTGTCTACCTTTAGCATCAGTGTTTAAGGAGATAGAGCTGAAAAGATAAATATGCTTTTCCCATAGCTATCTCTAGTTTACTCTGTGTGAATATCTGTTTTTGCACACTCTCTTTTGTCTTCTAGAACATCCTTGAAGGACTTCTGAATGGCCCTTTATCCTAGAGGCAGTTGACTTACCTCAACCTAATTCCTTAGGTTCTCATTTTCTTGACTATTTGACAATTTGACTTCTTAAAAAGCTAGATAAACTTTTTCAGCCAAGTCAGAGGTTGTCACAAATGAGATATAATTTTAAACATTTGCCATGCACCTGTTAAGTATAAGGAGGTGTGTACATGCATTGTATAAATATAAAGTGGATGTGTTTTTTCCCTTCATAGGGGGAAGACAGATTGTTGGCTTACTGAACATAAAAATAAAAGACCATCTGATTATATATATAGAAAGCAAGATGAATGGGAAAAACATTATAATGATGCAGCTCGTAGGTATGTATAACAGTATTCTTTGAATACTTCTGAAAGAACAAAGTTCAAAGAGATAGCTATTGGAATTAAATTCATAGTTTTAGAGTCTACTCTATGTAGACATTTGGAATCTATCAGAATAAATAAATGAAGGCCTTCAACTATTTCTTGATTATAATTTAATTTCCCTAGATATAGTCTTGATGATGACTTTGACACAAGAGTATGTCAGAGTCTCTTCCAGTGACTTGGAAACCCCATGGAGTATCTAAAAGCTTTAGTTAGGCTAATATCTGGTTGGCATAAACAAATGGCTAAGAATCTTCTTTTCCTATTGTACTTGTAATAAATCACTTTAGAGCATAGACCCAGAGAAAGATCTGGCTATTTGGGAACATTAATTACAGAGAAGTGATCATAACCAGATCACAAGAGTATTTTCCTCTAGATAGCACAAGACGACACAGAGACACCTTCCTGAGAAAGTAGCTTTCATGGAAACAGGATTTACTCTAGTAGAACTTAAATACATGCTGCCACATTTATAAAATGAAAATAATATATTGCTGAAAGTTTAGAGCTAGGTAAGATTTTTTTTGAGGTCCCTCCAAATATTTATTATTGTTATATTATTATTATTACTACTACATTGCTATTTATGATGCTAGTGATCTTCAATTTGGGGCATTGACAAGCAGCTTTCTGTCCTGAAAGGGTTAAAAAAGTTTTTTCATTGCAGTAACAATCCCAACTCTTTCTCAGGGAATAGTGGAGAAGGGGCAGAGAGAGATTATGAATTCTTTAAATTCCTGGGTATGCTCATGAGGCTCCTCCAAGAGACTTTAGAAATAATACTTAGAGATAAATTGCCTTAATTCTTTCCTGACCAGAGTACTGCCTAAAGGTAGTAGTGTTGCATTCATTCATTCTGACTTGTTATTATAGGTCGAAAATCAGATATTAATCCTGAAGCTTTGGAGATATTTGAAGAATTTGTCAGGAGCAAAGGACAAGATGTGACCAAAATCCTCAAGCCCAAACTAGACAGTAACAAAGATGGATTTTCTTTTATCTCTTGACTTATGATTTCTCTTGGCTTCTTCTTTCTAGTTTGTAGTAATGTGGTATGGTCTATGATTTCTTTCATCTCTAAAATATGTGATCCCATATCCTCTCTGAATCTTTCTGAGTCAATTTCCTCATCTCTATAATGAGGATATTAACCATGCTAACCATAAAGAATTGTTTTTAAAGCTTTTTATTTTTGAAAGATATGTATAGATAATTTCAACATTAATTCTTGCAAAACCTTGTATTCCAAATTTTTTTCTCCCTCCCTTCCCCTACCTCCTCCCCTAGACAAGTAATCTAATATATGTTAAATATATGCAATTTTTCTATACATATTTCCACAATTATCATGCCATGCAGAATTGTTGAGAGAGTTTTTTAAAGTGCTCTATAAACGTAATCCACCAGTAAAATTTAAGCTGTCATTAGTCTCATACTTGAAATGTTGGCTGTTTAAGGAGGTGTTTTGTACTAAGTGCACTTGGTAGATGTATTTATATATTCTTCTGTTTCTGCAGCTGACTGTATTCCAGGAAGATCATAGGCTAATTGGCCTTTGAGGATTTCAAGTGAATCTTTTATAGAAAGGTAAAGTGGAAAATCAGCTTGGCCTATTGGATAGTGTTAGATTTGAAATCAAGAAATTTGGTCATGAATCCCAACTTGTCAGCTCACCAGCAGCATGACCACTGACAAGGTTTTTTGTTATTGTTGTTGTCTTGCCTCTTTGAAATTATTTTTAAACTAAACTGAAACATTTGATATTTATCCTAAAAAAAACTTACACCAATGAACTCACTAGGATCTTATGAGAAGAGCACTTGGTAAACCTTAAAGGACTGGAGAAATGTCAGTAATCATAGAATTCTAGAAGTTATTAATACTTCAAGAGTCTTAGCTCTTATCCTCAATTACATGAATCTCCAAACAATGTCAAACAGAATGTGTTGTTACCTGACACTTTACTTCTCCCCTAAGATTTCTAGTCCCTCTGTTTGTTCCTGGATGTCTAACTGAATTCCCACATGGAGTTCAATCCACTATGAATTGCATCTTGTAGGTAGTATATACTTAAGTGCTCAGCAAAGGTTGATCACTGATTTACTTCTAAAAGTCTTCCCCAAATGGTATGAATGTCCAATGTCCTGGGGTTGTCTTGGGAAAAGTCCCACATGCTATTCTTTTGTACAATACCACCAACCCATCACTAATTTTTGTTTACTATTTTCTAGGAGAAGCTGATTCTTTCACTTGATCTCAGCCTCATGCTCAACCCAGCATATAAAATCCTTTGTCCTCTCTTCCATTGAGAAGCATTTCCCTTTGCTTGGATTCTGAATATGCTTCTCTTCCCTGCCATCTTCTCACCCTCTTCCTAACATTTTCTCCAGATGCTATATAAACTATGCAGCAATTCTACTTGGCTCAGTCTATTTGTTGAAATCTCCTTTGGTGAGGGAAAAAGCTGTGACCACTTGCTCAAAAACACTTTTTTTCCGTTCATTTAAATTATTATTTTATTATATATTTATCATTACAAAATCCCTCATGTCCTTGCTCTTCCCCATTTCCACCGTTAGGGAGGAGATCATATATAGGACAATAGGTTGGGAGCTGAAAGAATCTCAGCAATGATGCCTTATAATCCACTGGACAATTGAGAAACAGGAGACTATGCTTTGCCTAAAGTTTTACAGAAAGTCAACGGCAAAGCTGTAATTCAAATCAAGGTCCTTTAATTCCAAATTAGGCCATTTTGCTGCTGTTCCCTTATTTTATAGGCTGTGGCAAAATGTGGTGCAGAGAGAGTTAGTTGTGAGGTCAGAAAATTTGGAAGTTTTAAGTTTTGCCTCTGACCAATTGCCATGTGACCCTCATTAAGTCATTGTCCAGGTCTCTCATTTTCCAATACAACTCTCTGAGACTATATATAAGTTATAGGACAAGGATTGCTCTGCCTCAATCTAGGGTGTTCTCCACACTGAAGTGAAGTGACTGAAAGAATCAAATAGGTGTGCAAATAAAAAAATAAAATTGTACATAAAACTTTTCTATAATACACCTTACATTTGAACAAAAGAAGACAAAAGAAATGAACAAAAATAAGCTTTGTTTCCCCCTTTGAGTTTTCCAGTTTTAGTTCTATTACTTTCCACTTGGTTTCTCAAGTATGTTTCTTTGGGATTCATAGAGATTTGGATTTTCAGTGGTTGAGAGATGATAGTGGTACCTGTAAAATCACTGAAAGCTGCATCTCTCTGATATTTGCATAGCTGCAAAAAGTGAAAATTGAATCAATCTTTTATTTTAGGGCAGCGGTGTCAAACTTGAGGCCAGTTGGTGGACTGCGAAACCCACAATATGCCTGAGTACTACTCAAACCAGATTAAAATGTAATTGGAGAATATTTAATCAAATAAAATATAACAAAACATAGACATAGTTAATGTGTGGTTTCCTAAATAAAAATATGGCCAACAGAGACCCTCATATATAGGTTAGTGATCTGATTATATTTGACTTTGACACTACTGATCTTAGGGGCATGAATTTAGAGCCAAAAGGTCCTTTAAACATCATCCCATTCATTGAAAAGATAAGGATAAAGGAGACTAAGACTCAGAGAGATTCAATCATTTGGCTGAAGTCACAGCTCATAAGTAGTGGCTCCACATCCTACACTTTTATTATTATAAAGCATAGTAGTAAGATGCATTGCTGCCACCTAAAGGCCATTTATTTCAGAGAAAGTACATGTCTTAAAATATTATACAGTGTGTTTTCATAGGTGCCCATTGACATTAAAATACTTGAATTCATCATATTTACTTTAAAAACTTAGTTGCTTAGTTTTAAAGTAAGAATGGAATCCTGTCACAGGACAAAATAGTCAATAACTATCGCAATCTAGAGTTTGACAAATCCAAAGACCCCAGCTTTTGGCATAAAAACTCACTATTTGACAAAAACTGCTGGGAAAATTGGAAACTAATATGGAAGAAACTGAGCATTGATCCACACCTAACTCCATATACCAAGATAAGGTCTAAATAGGGTTCATGCTTTAGACATAAAGAGTGATATTACAAGCAAATTAGAAGAACATGGGATAGTTTACATATCAGATCTGTAGAGAAGAAAAGAATTTATGTCCAAAGAAGAAATGGAATTCATAATTGAACAACAGATAAATAATTTTGATTGTATTAAGTTAAAAAGGTTTTGTATAAACAAAACTAATGCAGACAAGATTAGAAGGAAAGCAATGAACTGGGAAAATATTTTTACATTTTAATGTTCTGATAAAGGCCTCATTTCTAAAATATATAATTGACTCAAATTTACAAGAATTTAAGTCATTCTCCAATAGATAAATTGTCAAAAGATACAAACAGATAATTTTCAGATGAAGAAATTAAAACCATTTCTAGTCATATGAAAAGGTGCCCCAAATTACTATTGATCAGAGAAATGCAAATTAAAACAACTCTGAGATACCACTACACACCTGTCAGATTGGCTAAGATGACAGGAAAAGATAATGACGAATGTTGGAGGGGATGTGGGAAAACTGGGACACTGATACATTGTTGGTAGAATTGTGAATGGATCCAGCCATTCTGGAGAGCAATTTGGAACTATGCTCAAAAAGTTATCAAAAACCCTTTGACCCAGCAGTGTTTCTATTGGGCCTATATCCCAAAGAGATCTTAAAGGAGGGAAAGGGACCCACATGTGCCGAAATGTTTGTGGCAGCCCTTTTTGTGGTGACAAGAAACTGGAAACTAAATGGGTATCCATCAGTTGGAGAAAGGCTGAATAAGTTATGGGATATGAATATTATGGAATATTATTGTTCTGTAAGAAACGACCAGCTGGATGATTTTAGAGAGGCCTGGGGAGACTTACATAAACTGATGCAAAATGAAATGAGCAGAACCAGGAGATCATTGTACCTGGAAACATCAATATTATACGACAATCAGTTCTGATGGACATGGCTCTTTCCAACAATGAGATGTTTGATGCCAGTTCCAATGATCTTGTGATGGGGGTACAGCCATGTACCCCCAGAGAGAGAACTGTGGGAATTTAATGGGAATCACAACATAACATTCTCACTCTTTTTGATGTTATTCACTTGCATTTTGTTTTCTTATTCATTTTCTTTCAGTTTTGATCTGATTTTTCTTGTGCAACAAGAGAATTGTATTGTTTTAACACATATTTTAACATGTATAACATATGTTGGATTGCTTGCCATCTAGGGGAGGGGGGAAGGGGAAGAAGGGGAAAATCTGAAACACAAGGCGATGCAAGGGTCAATGTTGAAAAATTATCCATGCATATGTTTTGAAAATAAAACATTTTAAAAAAAAGAATGGAATCCTGAACTGGGCCTTTCTTGCATTTTGATTTGACTTCTGGCTTTTTCTGTAATGGAAAAAGGGCTAAACTAAATCCAACCTTTTTCTTCTGTACCCACCCAGGGAATCTAAATTCCAAGTAAAAAGCAGAGCTACCAGAAAAAAGGTGCTATGATTTCCAGTGATAGAGAAAAAGATAATCTACTTAGAAGAGGCTCACAAGTTAAGTCTGAGGGAATGAATGTGTTGCTTTATAATCCTTAACCATGTGCTGGGTCTAATCCTAAAATAGGAAGGAAGAGGGGAAAGTAAAGAATTTGTTATTATGGAAACTTCTCAGAAGAAAAGGTTGGAAACTCTAGAGGTGATATCCTATGATTTCACTTATCATGTCATCATGAGAGATCAAGAGAAGTGGTAAATTCCACTTGTAATGTGTGGTAGCAATCCAGAGAGCTCCAGAGGTCAGGTAACTTCTCTAAGAAGTCCAAGGTCATTTAGCTAATGTGTAATTGTATTCATGAACCATATTACATTACCACCAGTGAGAAACAATAAACTACATGAGTGACTTTAAAAAAAAACACACAATTATTCTTTACATACCAAAATGAAGCTCTCAACTCATTGTCAATAAGATAATCATCTATTTCTCCTGCTATGGGGATGGATACTGGGATTATTCACATTCTCCTGCCTGGTTGCACTCAGAACCAACAGCATTTGTAAATTGACTGGCTATATCTAGAGTGCTTTTCTGAGGCCATGGGAAAATTTTTCTCAATACTAGTTTGTGGATAATAAGCCCACAATCCTGGAATTATTCCAATTGGTTTCTAGCCATATGAAAAAATTTGGAAAATCTAAGGATTTAAAAATCTTTCTCTGCTTATACTAAGTGTACTATGATATCGTATGTTTTATTCCCTAAAGAAATATATAAGCCAAGAAATAGGACAAACATATATGAACTTATGGGGTTTCTCTAATCCTGGAGTAAAGTACCATAAGTAGGATTGAAACATGTATAAGAAGAACATGCTTTAAGTCAATGTGGTAATAAGTACTGCACAAATTTGAAAGCAAAATTATTTGTCTTCTCTAGGTAATAGAAACAGACTGGATCATCCTTCCATGAATCAACTGGGCCATTTTGTCAGGAAGCCACTGCACCAGGGAATATCTAGAAGCTCATGTCCTTACTGTTACCTCTAGGAAAAGATACAACGTACAGATTCATTTTCAGGTCATGATTACCTTCTAAGACATCTGACCCTATCTATGGAAAATGAATTGTGGTGATAGTCAGACAATAAGCATTTATTAAGCTCTTACTATGTGCCAAGCACTATGCTAAATTTTGGGAATTCAAAGAAGGAGGAAGTTAGTTGCTGCTTTCAAGAAGCTTACAGTCAAATAGGGATAGATATTTCGAACAAACAAATACATACAGGATAAATTGGAGATAATCAACAGTTTGAAGGCCCTAGAATTAGGGACTAATATGAAGGGAGAACAAGCAAGTTTTTTTTTTTTTTTTTGGTAGAAGGTGGGATTTTAGTTGGAGCTTGAAGGAAGCCAGGAAAGTCAGGAGGTAGAGATGAGGAGGAAGAAAATTCCAGGCATGTGAGACAGTCCCTGAAAATACTATGACTTGGGAAATGTATTGACTTGTGCAAGGAGTGATAAGTAGGTTAATGAATTAAAAAACATGGTTCTTGTAATAAAGGAACTTATAGACTAAATAGGGAAATAGGACAAAACAAAGAGAACCAAAATAAACTTAACTTGGAAAAGTTGGATAAATTCAAATTACAGTAAAGGAAACTGTATATAAATGTAGGGGAACAAAGTAATGGTATGGCTGGAATGGGATGGCGACATGATAAAATTATAGGGAAAGTGTTTTGAAAAGGTTTATTAGGAGGGAAAGCTGATAAATTTTTTTTAGTTCTTTTCTGATTTATTTATTTATTTATATTAAAATTTTTATTTGCAAAATATATGTATCTGTAATTCTTCAACATTAACCCTTACAAAGCTTTCTGTTATACATTTTCCCCCCTACTCTCCACCCCTTCCCTAGATGGCAGGATATCCACTACATGTTAATTATGTTAGAATACTTGACAAATCGAATATATGTATACATATTTCCACACATCATTTTTGTGCAAGAAAAATCGTATCTACAAGAAAGAAAAATCAGAGAAAGGAAACACAATGCAAGCAAACATCAATAGAGAGCATGAAAATGTTATGTTGTGGTCCACATTTCACATCCCTCTCTCTGGGTGTATATGGCTCTCTTCAGTGAACAATTGGAACTGGTTTGAAACATTTCATTGTTGAAGGGAGCCATGTCCAACAGAATTGATCGTCATATAATACTGTTGTTGCTGTGTATGATGATCTCCTGGTTCTGCTCATTTCACTCGGCATCAGTTCATGCAAGTCTCTCCAGGCCTCTCCGAAATCGTCCTGCTGGTCGTTTCTTACAGAGCAATAATATTGCATAACATTCATATACCATAATTTATTCAGCCACTCTCCAATTGAAGGGCATCCCTTCAGTTTCTAGTTCCTTGCCACTACAAAAAGGGCTGCCACAAACATTTTTGCACATGTGAGTCCCTTTTCCTCCTTTAAGATCTCTTTAGGATATAGGCCCAATAGAAACACTGCTGGGTCAAAGGGTGTGCACAGTTTGATAACTTTTTGAACATAGTTCCAAACTGCTCTCCAGAATGGTTGGACCCGTTCACAGTTCCACCAACAATGTATCAGTGTCCCAGTTTTCCCACATCCCCTCCAACATTCATCATTAACTTTTCCTGTCATTTTAGCCAATCTGACAGGTGTGTAGTGGTACCTCAGGGTTGTCTTAATTTGCATTTCTCTGATCAATAGTGATTTGGAGCACCTTTTCATATGACTAGAAATAGTTTTAATTACATCATCTGAAAATTGTTCATATGAAAGCTGATAATTTAATGAAGAGGATTGTATATGTCCCTTAGGTTTCACGTCAATCCAAATCAGGTCTTTTGGGATGAAAGCCAAAGATTTTTGGCAGTAATGAAATAGCATGCTTCTAAGGAATATGGAGCATGCCTTCCTTGTACTTGTTTGGGCATCTCTCTAAGAGCTCTCTCTCTCTGTGTTTCTCTCCCCTGGTCTCTCTGTCTCTGTCTCTGTCTGTCTGTCTGTCTCTCATCACTTGTATGGTATTGTGAAAAAATTTTCCAGAGTGGCACCCAGTCTCCAACCCCCCATCCCTTCCAGTACATCTTCTACCAAGAATTTGATCAAGGATTTATGCTACAGACTGTGAGTTTCATTCTTCCATGTCTGACCATGGTACCTCTTTCTTGTTAGGGACTTAAAGGAAAATGAGTGTCATTCTCCTTGGAAGGAACTTTTGTTTTCCTGGGTGACAATGCCATCCAAGCCTTGCCAACTGGGCCATTTGAACTTCGAGGAATCAAGCTTGCATGTGGATAGGGCGGTACTATCCGTGTGTCTGGGGCAAGTTCCTCCTATAAATAAGACTGTCCTGAGGTGATTCGTCCATCATCACTTTCTTCAGAGCTCAGAAAAGTGAGATCCACTAGCTGCCATCATGAAATTCCTTTTGCTCACTGTTGGATTGGCCCTTGTTGGTGCTATCCAGGCCATTGAAAGCATCCCCTCCAAGAAACATTTAGAGATTGAAAAGGTAAGAGGAGGTGGAGAGAGGTTTAAATGGCATTGTCTGGGCTAGAGTTACTCTTAGTTGTGGGCCAGGCAGAGGGTGACAGGGTAAATCAAATTTCTAGGGTACAATGCTTCTTGTATATGAGGGCAACAATTCCTTTTGTCTATTATAGGGATTTATTTCTTCTCTATCCATTAAAGTCAAATTTGGTCTTACAATTATAATGTATTCCATAGTTCAATGTACTGATTCTGGAGGTAGAGAGTGTTCCCTACTTGGTGTTTTTCAAAGAAAGGCCCAATGACTACTTAAGGGATATCTTGTATCTCTCTGTTAGCCTCTGAATTCTCATCCAATTTAAGATTATATATTCTGTGACAGTTTTTCCATTTCGTCTTTGGAATATCTTTTTTTTTTGCCTCAGTTGGTAAATTTTATCTTCTAACTGGAATTTGATTTAAAAAAACTTGGTTAAATAGGGAGAGATTTTCTACTTTCTAAGATGATTTTGAGGGGTTTTATAAAAGTTTGCTTTCTCTATGGAGTGATTGTACTAGAAATGGGAAGAAAGAGCATGTTTAGAAACATTTTCCTTATGGGTAGCATTGATTTTAGGGGAGAAGAACACACATCACAGAAATGGCATTTGTCCCTGGGAAAACTATGGTTGATCTCCAGAACAGGAGTTCATACCAGGGGAGCTTTCTTCCCTTTCTATTATTTTCTCTTTTTTAACTTTGTCATTCTCCTTCATGGGCTCCTTTTCTTTGCCACTTTCTATAATACTAAACTAAGCTTTTAGACCAGGTCCAGGGGTTCTTGAAGATGTTACCTCTCAAATCAAACCATGAGTTTTCTAGGGCCATTGAAACAGGTTTGTGTGAATAGGACTGTCTTTCAGAAGAGCAGTTTTCATTCCTGCCTGTGCCTTTCAGAGAATGTCTGTTCCATAGATGTAATGTAGCTGGAATAAATAACTTCCCTGAGAGCAACCTAGAAGGGGCCACTTTTTTCAACAACCTCACTGTTTTCCACACTTGGAAGCTCACTTTTCTTTTATTCTTTTCCTTTGTTTCTTGCGTAAAGCATGAGTATTTATACATTTCCCCCAATGATAATAGCAATACTCTAGCAAGTTTGGTAGCGCATAAATCTTAAGGTATTTATAATTCTCCAGTATTTAGTAGATCTGTAATTAATATAGGAACTCATCCATCATCACAGACTGTCTCTGCCTTCTCATCTTATATTATTCTTGTTCATATTTTCCTTTAGAATTTCCATGAGTCATTTCTCTATCTTTGCTGGGGGGGTCTCTCTTTGGGGTTTTAAAAAAAAAATTAGGTCCTTGTGCAACACTTTTCTTATCCCCCACTTTCTTAAATGATTGAGCCATATCTTTTTTCTGTTGTATAAATTTTTGAATGCTATTATCATACCAGAGATTTCTCAATAGAGTTAACATGACAGAGATGCTCTAATATGGGTTGATTCTATAAATAGAAGGGGATAGAACTGCTTATGTATCTGACCACAGCTATGGTGTATACCTCACTTGGATGAGAGTTAATTGGAGTCTCCATATTTCTAGCTTTAATTTTTGTACTCTCAGGCCAATAGAGTTAAAAATCTTTAGGGCCAGTGAATAAAATGGTAAGAGGAATAGGAAAGAGATCAGCTTTGCTTGGGAACTCTGAAGTAGAGTTTCATGAGTATATTCTCTATAGATTAGAGGGCCATGGCAATTCAGACAAGAAGTAAAGGCCATGGACTTCCCAGTCTCCTTGTTGGAAGTGGACATTGAGGAGATGAATCTGACTCCCGAAGACAATCTGCAACTGGTTGTGTTAGAGAGGTAAGTACCACATTCTTTGAAGGTGACCAAAGAAAATAATGAATTGGGGGACACGGAATTATAGCTTTGAGGAAAATTTTGAAGGAGATTGGTTGAACAAGAAACCATACCTTTCTTTTAGCAACGAAGGCTATGAAGAGCAGATATCACTGCACAAAGTACTAAAGTATAATTTGGTCCTAAAAGGGTAAAAGCTTGTTTTAGTAGCTCCTTGTTAAGTCTCTGGCAACCTCTCCTGATTATAAATGCAGGTCCTTGTGTAAATGATGAAAGCATCAAAATGCAAATAGTGAATGCACCATTTTTTTTTACTGTCTCAATGAGGAGGACAATATAACTTTTAAGGTCTAATTTTAGGTGGAACAAAAGAAATCAGTGCAAAGAGACATTTAGTTAAAATTGGTAGTTAAAACTTTAAGAACTGGTGCTTGGCTCCTCTAGGTAGAAACCCTTCCCTCCCCAAAGGAAGTGATCCTGAAACTGTGGGCATAGTCTTAGTACCTTCAGAATTGAAATTTCACTTTCATAGATGGAAGTCAGTACCTGGGAAGAAAGCAGGGAACTTTATGTCTCAAAACTGCATCCCCTAAAGCTATAGAGTATCCTATATCCAAAAAATTACCCAATACAGCCTCAAATAACTACTTCAGATGATTTGTTTTTCATTGTCTGTTTACACATATAAGATTTTCTGACAATAGATTATCATTTCATTTACCAAGAAAATTATAGTTGAATTCAATCAAAGCACTAGGTATGTTGCTTTGTAAATGGTTAACCATTAATAGTTGTTTATTGAGTAGAATCTATTTGAATCAAACAATTAACTGGTCATTTGCTTCTGGTAATGAAAATAACCGGTTTCCCTCTCATATTTTCCTTACTTTCCAAATGATTCAGATGTGGTATGAACTTTCTAAACTGCAATTGTTATTTTCCTTCTCAGGCCTGGTACTTGGTTGATAAAAAAAGTGGGATTTGAGAAAAGACTTACAAATCTGATTGGCTTTTCAGGACTGACAAGTGTGTTGAGAAGAAGTTTCTTTTAAAGAAAACTGAGAAACCCACCGAGTTTGAAATCTACAGTAGGTATCATCAAGTCATGGTTCAAAGTACTGCATATAAAGCCCTTATTTGCATGGTGGTCCAGAAACATTCCCCAATAATCAACAAAAGATGAAAAGGGCTATTTCTTACTCCTTTTTTTTGAGAATCCAAGATTTAAATCTATACTAAAGACTGGGTTCTTTATACAAGGCAAAAAGAAATGATAGTGATATATCAATCTAAAATTGACATTAAAGTGGTTTTAAAGTTTAATAAAACATTTCTTAAAATAGTAAATAACAAGGTGAGAAAGGTTGCAGATGGCATAACAGTCCCCAAAAAAGTCTCATTGCCTCAGTGCATTGGGGTTGGGAATGAGGTAGAGAATTAAGGGGAGCCTGCTTTTACAAATAGAAAGATAAAAAATGGGGAGAATATGCTAAGGGGGAGGGGTTCTTGTATTAATTATTGAACTTTGATCTCAAACATAGAAATTGATTACAAATCTAAAATGTGATCAGATTTTTCTCATTACAGAGCTGGGAAAGAAAATATTGAAGTTCTTTCTTGCTAGAGCTGTGATATTTACTTACCTATCTGTGATATTATTATCAGCATAGGGTAGCAGAAATAATTTTCCCAAAGACTCAGAATCTGAGGAATTCTGTTTGTATTCCTGGCCTATTACTTAATTCCTGTACTTGAGACAATCATTTTGTGTAGACCTTAATTATCTATGAAATGATAAGATTGGATTGTACAACTACTAAAGGTTTCTTTCAGTTCAAAATCTTATGAAATAAGGATCTATTGAAGATAATGATTTGGGAACGCTGGGAATACTGACCCAGAAGTCTGGTATATGCAGGAGTATTAAGGGGACATAAAGCATTTGTTTTGAGTTCTGATTCCTGGGTTAGGACAGTTAGGAAGCACTGTTGAATTAACAGCAGATATGGGAACTGCAAGCCAAGGAGAGGGCAGGATAGTGGGGGGAAAAGAGAATAAGAACCAAAGAGTTTTCCTTTGCAACCCTTAGTGAGGTATTTCTACTCTTATAGATTTGATGAAGGTGGGGAGAAGTTAGATTGATTTTAGATATTTCAGATTGCTTCCAATTTGGAAAGAAAATTTAGACTTTCCCTTATGATTTCTGTCCTAGTTCCCTCAGAGTCTGTCTCATACACATTGTCTGTGATGGAAACTGATTATGATAACTACGTCATCTTTTGCTTGGAGAACATCAATTCCCAGGAGAAAATGGCCTGTGCCCACTATGGTATGTATCTTATTCATTAGAAGTTTGAATGAGATATGACAACAAGTTGTCATTAATAACACATATTATCAAGAAACTAATAAGTCAACAACCAGAACAAGCATTTATTAAGCATTTGCTATGTGATAGACACTGTGCTAAGGGCTGGAGATAAAAAGAAAGGCATTAAAACAGTCCTTTCTCTCAAAGAGCTCACATCTAAATGGGAAAGACAACATGCACAAGATATATACAGAATAGACAGAAGGTGCTCTCAGGGTGAAGGCACTAGCAGCAATCAGGGAACTGCCTGGAGTTCTGGGGACAAGTTTAGAGTCCAGTGGGAATCAGAAAATTAATAATCATCTAGTCAACACAGCCAATACAAATTGAGCCTATCTAGTTTTTTCTCTCCCCCTAAAGTGTTTAAGTACACACACACACACACACACACACACACACACACACACACACATGTATATGTAGGGCAATTGGTTGGTACATTGGACAGTGTTTTGGGCCTGGAGTCCAGGAGACTCATCTTCCTGAGTTCAAATCTGATCTCAGACTCAGACTAGCTATAGCCCTGGGCAAGTTACTTGACCCTGTTGGCCTCAATTCTTCATCTATAAAATTGGCAAGGAAATGTGGAACTACACCAGTATCTTCATCAAAAAAACTCCGAGTGGTCACAAAGATTTGGCTATAACTGAAAAATCACTGAAAAATATGAGAGAAAGGTAGTATGAGAGGGAGAAAAAGGGAGAGGGAGAGTAAAAGAGAGACAGGGAGAGAGAAAGAGAATGTGCGTGAGAGAGAGAGAAAGAGAGAGACAGAGAGGAAAAAAAGAGAAAAACAGAAACAGAGACAGAGACAGGGATAGAGAAAGAGAATGTGTGTGTGTGTGTGTGTGTGTGAGAGAGAGACAGAGAGACAGAGAGAGACAGAGATAGAAACAGAGACAGACAGACAGACAGACAGAAAAAGAGAGGGAGAGAAAGAGAAAGAGACAGAGACAGAGACAGAGAGACAGAGAGAGACAGAGAAGGAGAGAGAGACAAAGAGAGGGAAAGGGGGAAGAGACAGAGAGACAGAGAGAGAGGCTAATTATGGGGTTGCAATTTACTTTGGTGTAGGAATATAAAACACAGGTGCTTGGAGTAGTTTGTGAAGTAGATAATTAACAATATGTTACAGAAATTGTTATAATAATATTAATAGCAATAGTTAACATATATAGAGAATTTTCTGGGTTACAAAGCCCTTTACATATCCTTATCTCATCCGGATTATAGTTTAACTCATAACTGATGGGGAATGATGTGTATCAAGGGTAACAAAGTAGGGACTAGATATAATTTTAAACATATAACATGAAAACAATGTACACATGTGTGCTTGTGTGAAGTCTGTACTTTCATGTTAGTTTATTAACCAGCATGATTGAATTAACCAAATGACTCAATCAAATAATTTGATTGATTTTCCCTCCACTGAATTGCCTAAATGAAGCTACATATGTGAAATTCCTCTAAAAATTTCAACATGCTAGGCAAAATAATACTATTATGACTACTGTTACTGATTACTATTACATTATTAATAATGACAGTAATAGACTAGTTTCTTGATAACCTACATAGGGATCATAGAGGTTCTGGTATGTAGGTTTGTATGTATGTGCTGACAAGTTCTTCGTATGGAAACATATTTTCTTGACATTTTCATGCAAGTTTTAGAAAAATAAATAAAACAAATTTAATTTTTAACTCCACAGTCAGAAGAATAGAGAAAAACAACAAAGGCATGGAAGAATTCAAAAATATCTTCAAGACTTTCACCATGCCCTACAAAATGATTGAAGTCCGTACAAATGGTAGGTTTCTTCAAATCTTAGCTTAATGTTCAGAAAATAGATTACTGAAGGCAGGGTCTCTATCTAAATTGAAATGGTTCTTATTAATCTCCAATAAATAAGGGAACCAATGCTTTCTCTAAAGAGAATCACCTTGCTTTTGATTAGTCATCTTAGATATCCTCATGATCCTCTCTGGCTTATCTGTGAATAAATTTGAGTCTGTATAAAATATAACCAGAGAAGTAAGGTAAGAAATCTCCATTCCTACTAGAATTTTGTTCTTTTATTATACTTATCAACAATGAAACTTAATTGTTTTGGTGTTGTATTTTAACCAGGAAAAGACTCAGTGATACTTATCCATATTCTTTCCCCTGTTCATTGATGGGAATATATGTGTGGATACCACAGAAAACCCTCTCTGGGTTATATGAAGATGAGAGAATTTGTCACCTTATCCTTTGCAGGAATAATTTTGCTATGTGATTTTAGTGGTAGTGATTTTACTCCCAAAGGCAATTTCTTTTTTTCACCAAGTGATATCAATCAAATATTTTTTTCTCTTCCCACAGACCTGTGCCATGTTTAGAGGTAAGTTTGTGTTTCACTTATTTCTATTGGGGAAAGCAATTTGTCTTATTACTCCCTATAACCTTAAATATTTATGAAATTTCAGCTTGTGGGGATCCCTCTAACTGTATAGTAAAGACTTTTCCCCTGTTTCTTGGAAGCTACAGGGGCCATGTTTGTAGTATAATTGTCCATGTTCTCATGGCTTATCTGGAGGACTGAGGCATGAGTATATTTAAGGCTAAGATTCAGATGATCTGCCCTGTTAGCCCTAAAATTCATTGACTAGTTTTGCCTCTTTTGGGGCATGGTCTTCACACAGGCCATATTTAAATCAATCTTGACATGGTTACTTCCTTGACATGGAAAGGCAGGAAACTCAAGTCTCCTGTTGGGAAAGGGAACGCTTTATGAAAATGAGATAGAAGACAATCCTATCTTCCAACCTGTGAAAAAGCCCCTAGAAATCACCTAATAAAGCGTCTTCATTTACAGATCAGAAAACTGAGGCCCAGAAAAGGGAATGGACATGATCATTGTTACACAGTATGAGAATTGGAACTAGAACCCAAGTCTCCTGACTTTATTCAAGAGTGTTTTTCTACTGGAACACTCAACCCTTTAGATTACTGTATAATCTTGTTTTCCATTGTATTCTGCTCTCAGTTGTGCAATGTAGCTCAATGAAAGATGGGACTCATACTTCTGTGTTTGCTGTGTTCAGAGACAGTGGACATCTGGGGATGGGTGGGAGGAGAATCAACTCTCTCCTTTGGCCAAATGGTTGATGAGCAATTCCCCCCTCCCAATTTAACGCAAAATATGTGAAATAACTTGGTTTCAATTACAATTCTCTTAACTAGTAAGAAGAAATAACTAAACAATGCTAAGTGTATCATATGACAAATAGTGTCCCAAGTAAAAAGTTGACAAGTTGACATCCCTTGGTACATCCCCTTTTGTCCACTTAAGTAATTTGTAACTTTATCCCCTTTCATTATCTACAGGAAAAGCAGAGGAAACCAACTCCCTCCAAGATCACCTCTCAGCGTGACAGAATTTATGGCAGTTTCTATTCTGAAGTCACTAATATACTAAAAATCAAGGATACCATTTGATTCTTTCACTTTCTTCCTTTTATTCAAGAAAGTGATGACTGCTATGTTTCTGTTCCGAGCAACTTTTGCTTCCTTTATGAGAGGCTTCTCTTTTTGTGGTAAATAAATGTTTTCAGCAATTACTCTTGAGAACTCTGTGTATTGATTTGGAGAGTGATTTGGGTCAAATTATTAAAAGAACCTAGTTGGCTATAGGCCATTTAAACAGGGATTTTAAAATTTTAGTGTACTGTATGTTGACTGAGCTTTTCAAGAACTGTACCTTGATCATGTTATGTGCTACAAAATGAACAGCCAAGTTAACAAGCCTTTATTAAATGCCTTCTATGTGCTAGGCATTTTGCTGAACACACACAGGATACTGTCTTGGGCCCTTTTCTCTTTTCCCTCTGTAACAATTTAGTTGCTGTTCTCATCAATTCCCATGGATTTAATTAACATCTCATTGCTAATGATTCTCAAATCTACCTTTCCTGCCCCAATCTTTATATTACCCTCTAATCTTGCATCTCTGCCTTTTAAACCTCTCCAGCTGGATGCTAAATATGTATTTTAAAATAAATATGTCCCTAATTGAACTCTATATTTCCCTTAAAATTTTGTTTAAGAGAAAAGCATTTACTACCTTTCCTATTATTGTAGAGGATAATACCAACCTCCCAGTCCTTCAGGCTCACAACCCAAGAGTAATCCTGGATTCTTTGCTATCTCTTGACCCCCAACTCTCATTCCTCATGTCCAAACTGTTGCCGAGCGAGACCCATCAATCTCACCTTTGCAAAAATTTTCATTCATGCCCTCTTCTCTCTTCTGGCTGACACATTCTGGTGCTGGCACTTATCCCCTCACACCTAGACCATTGTCATAGACTTCTGATGGGTCTGCCTGCCTCAGGTATCTCCCTTCTCCAATCCATCCTCTATTAAACCACTAAAGCAATTTTCCTAAAATACAAGTTTGACCATGTCATGTTCCATGAAATTAATTCCAGTTACTCTGAATTCCTTATAAGATAAAATATACAATTCTCTGATATACAAAACCTTTTATACTTCAGTTTTCTCCTACCTTCCCAGGCTTTCTACTTCTAATTCCTTTCATAAGCTCTTCACTTGCTTCATTCCAGTTCTATGAACAAAACATTCTATCTTGTAGCTCTGAGTATTTTTTTTTCCCTGAGGCAATTGAGGTTAAGCGACTTGCCCAGGGTCACACAGCTAGGAAGTGTTAAGTGTCTGAGGTCAGATTTGAACTCAGGTCCTCCTGACTTCAGGGCTAGTGCTCTAACCACTCCACTGCGCCACCTAGCTGTCCCTCTCAGTATTTTCTTAAGCTGTCCCCTCTGGAAATTCTCCCTCCTTATTTTCGTCTATTGGCTTCCCTGGCTTCCTTTAAATCCAAACTAAAATACCATTTTTACAGGAAGTCTTTTCCAATTGCTCTTAATTCTAATCCCCTTTCTCTCTTAATCATTTTCTATTTTCTGGTATGTGGTTTGTTTGTACATATTTGTACATTAGATTGTGAGGAGGATAGATTATTTTTAACACACACACATACACACACACACCATTTCTCTTTCTCTCCCTCTCAGCACATTGCTTGGCATATAGTGGGCACTTAAATGATTAGTGACTATTGAAAAGATTCTGGACAGAGGAATAGTGGGGGAAAATTAGCTTTGTTTGGAGAAGGAGGTAATAATATTAGCCTTAGAACTGGAAGGAATGTGAGTGACCATATAGTCCAGTACCCTCACAATGCAAATTAGGAAACTGAAGCCCAGAGAGACTAAGTGAATTGCTCAAATTCACTTGGAGAAAAAAAATGGATAAAATGAGACTAGAACCCAGAATTTCTGTGCTCAGTAGAGACTACTTTAGAGCAGAACTAAGTAAAAAAAAAAAAAAAAAACAGTTCCTTTTGGAGCTTTGAATATAGGAGAACCTGTGCAAGACTGTAGAATTATGAATTTAAAGCTAGAAAAGAATTCAGAGGTCATCTGGTCCAATTCTTTCATTTTTTTTAAATTAAATTTTTTTCAAAGACAAAAATTCACTTTTTCTCTCCCTCTTCTTAACTGAAAAAGAAAAACCCAATTTCTATTACAAACAAATAGTCAAATAAAACAAATTACCCTATTGACCACCTGCAAACAAGACAAAACAAAACCATGCTTTAGTCCATACTCTTAAGTCAATCATCTACCTCTCTTTCTACTATGCATCTGGAGCTGGATAGCTTGTTTCATTATTAATCATCTGGAAATGAAGTTGATCATTGAGTTCCTATAAATTTCAAAATTGTTTGTCTTTAAATATCATTATTGTATAATTTGCTTCCATAGTTCTGCTCTCACACTATATCAGTTCATAAAATCGTCCTGTATTTCTCTGAAATCATACCCTTCATCATTTTTTTAAGCAACAAATACCAAAATTTTTCAGTCACTCTCCAATTGAGGGGCACCCCTTCAGTTGCCAAACTTTTTTTGCTACCGAAGAAAGAGTGACTATAAAAAAATAAATAAACAAATAAATAAATAAGTATTAATGTTCTTAGAGTGATTTGTTTATTTAGGAGTAATCCTTTCCCTTTATTTACTCTCTTTCCAAAACATCTTTTCTCCATTTCCCCTTGTTTTTCTGTTGAATAAAATGCATTTCTGTACTTAACTGTGTGTGTTTATGCATGTGTATGTGCATGTGTGTGTGTGTGCATGTGTATTCTTCCTTCTTTTGACCAGTTTTAGATGAGAGGAAAATTCATGTGTCACTTACTCCCCTGTTTCTTTTCTCCTTGTTTTTATAGACTTATCCTTGTATACCCCAATTAGATGAGACAGTTTTCCATTATCCCTCCAGAGTATTCTTTTCTTTCTTTTTCTATTCTTCTTTTAAGCTCACTGAAACATGTCAGAACTACTCTCAGACCCTCTATCCAATTAGACTTCCTCTATGATCCTTGATAGTGGCAGCGTTTTGAGGGGATATATCACTTCTCTATACTAGAATCAAGCAATTTATTCTTAGTCCCTTATGATTGTTAACACATGATTAATTTTAAAAATATTTCTCTTGACTCCTGCTTGTTCTCCAAAATGTCATGTTTTAATCAGATATGTTAAGAAGTCCTTTATTTTTATTAAAAGTCTATTTTTTTCTCTATAGGATTATACTTAGTTTTACTGGGTAAATTATTCTTGGTTTCAAGTCTATATTCTTTGCCTTCAGGATTATTACATTCCAAGGTCTCTGCTCATTTAAGTGGTAACTCCTTGGTAGTTGAATTCTTTCTGAATGTTTGCAGATTATTTCTTTAACTAGAAACATTGGCTTTTGCTTATAAAATTCTTGAAATTTTCACTAGGAGTTCCTTTTAGGAGATGACAAGTGGATTCTATCTATTTACACTTTGTTCTCTGTTTCTAAGAGATTTGGGCATTTTAAAATTGAAATATGATGTCCAGTTTGCTTTTTTGATCTAGGCTTTCAGGTAGTCCAATTACTCTTAGATCTCCTTTAATCTCTTCTAACCTGATCATTTTTGCTATGAGAAACCTTAAATTTTTTTTCTTTTTTTTTAGTTTTTGAAATTTGTTTTAATATTTGTTGTCTCATAGAAGCATTGGCTTCTGTTTGGTTTATTCTAATTTTCAGGTCATTTGCTGCTTGGATGTTGTTCTATACCTCTTATTCCAAGATGCTAATTCCCTTTTTATTGTTTTCTTCCACAACTCTCATTTATTCTCCATTTTTAGCATTTTCATTTCAACTACAAAAAAATTATAACTCTTTTTCCTTAGCTCTTGCTTCATCTTTTCCAGGAATTCCAGGAAACAAAGATGTTTCTCTTTGCCTGTAGCTGTTTTGGAATTTTTTTCTTCTAAATTTGTGTTTTGAATGCTGCTGTCACTATAATAGTTCTTTATGGTATGATTTTTCTTTTTTACATTTTTGTTTATGTTTTGAACCTATTTCCTGAGTTTAGACTTCAGGTTAGTGCCAAATTATGCTTCTAGAGGGAAGGTTTAGGATGAGCTTGTATCCTCCAGGGTTCTTCTGCTGTATTCTTATGAGTATTGAATGTAATATGATTCCTATGGATCTGTAAGCTTCCAGATCTCCCAAAGGGGTCTGATCCAGGGAAAAGTTTGATTTCTCCCCCTACCTTCCCCCTCATGTCTTAAGCCCCATTTCCCACCCTCTCCCGTCTGAGCTATGAAAGTTCTTGACCTGTGCTTGGAAATGTGTAACTAGCTGGCCCCTAATTGAAAGAAGCCCTGTTTGACCATTTCTGGACTCAGCCACTATCTATCAACTGGGAAGCTGAGCAGATTTAGAGCGACAAATAGACATTAACAAGTAATTCCCAATTTATTTGTCAATGATATAAAAAGGAATTGTCTGTAGATAATGTTTCCAACTTGCTTTTTGAAGTATGGAGTAACTTGAGGTATCTTGAAGTATCTCAGATGGTGTTAATTTGAGGTCAGTGAAAAGGGGGAGGTCAGGATAGGAACTGGGAAGTAGGGTCTCTCAGTGCTCCTGTGACACAATACTTGAATGCTTGCCTAATCTGCATTCACAAACTTTCAGATCTCCCTTCTTTCCATCTTATCCCCTGCCCCTTCAGGGTTCTATGGAGAGCATAGACTAATCTGATTCAGTGATTATACTTATTTTTAATTAATTTGGTTTCTTCCTCTCCAGAGGCCAGGAGGAAATATATTGCTTACTGAGTCTGGAAGCTAGCTGTAGCACTGAGCCAGGCTAAAGTAATTACAGCCATCTAGTCAGGAAAGAAAAGAACAAGGGGAAGACTTTATTGTCTGAATATGCTCTGGACATACACAGAGGTAAAGTCATAGTTATGGTTTATGACAATGGGCATCAGCTCTGGGGTTCCTAGGACTGGGTTCTCTTAGCTACAGATCCCCTCATAGCTGGTACAGGGGAGTCTAAAGTAAAGTGCTAAAATTTCTCCACAGGTTAGGGAGGACTGTCCTGTAGAACAATTGGCAAAAAGCCCAAATGTCATCCAGGTATATCATAATCTGAAGTGAAAAAGATTGTAGTCTGACTCCAAAAGGATATGGGAAAGGGCATTTGGAGGATGGGAAGATAGATCGCATCTTAGACCACCAGCAATAGCCAATTGTTCAGTGTGTGAACAATTCACCTACCCTTTCCCTTTCTTAGATATAAGAATATCTACTCTTCTCTCTTCTACTCTACAAACTCCCAACTTCCTTTCTGAGGTAGGAATGAGCCTTTCAAGGGATTTGTAACTTAAAATTCAGATACCCACTGCAGTAGCTTAGAAGATAACATTGAGAAAATTCCTTTTTCCTTCCAGTATATCTACTCTCTGCTGTGGCAAGTATCCTTGGAGAGGAGAGGAAGTTTGCACTCTTGTGGCCGAGGCTGGTAAGAACTCCACTTCTCATTTTTTTTTTTTTGTTTGTTTGTTTTGAGGGAAACAAAAGTAAATTACACTGGATATGTAGGCCTGAATGAGCTGAGTCAAAGTCCTGATTTCATTCCATCTTCTTTCCACCAAAATCTATTCTTCTTCCAAACTTCTCTATTTCTCTGAGAGTACTGCCATCTTTCTGGGTTAATACCTTTAGTATCATCTTTTACTCTTCACTCATCCTCTCTCTACATATCCAATCAGTTGCCAATTCTTGTTACTTTTTCTTTTGCATCTTTCCCTTCTGTCTTTTTTCCATTCAAACAACCACCAACTCAATCCTAAATCTCAAAACCTTTTTCTTGGACTGTTTCAGTAGCTTTCTGGTTGATTTCCCTGCCCCAAGCATCTTCCTTTTCAATCTAGGTTCTACTCATCGGATAAAATTGGTTATCAAAAGCTCAGGTTTGAACATATAATCTTGATACTTAATATTCTAGTGACTACCAATTGACTCTGTTAAATATTATTTCAAGTTTTTCTCACCTTTTTACATTTCTTTTTTATATGTAATATATTTTTGTATTTCTTTATAGTATGCTAGGTGGTGCATTGTATAGAAGGCCAGGCCCAGAGTGAACAAGATCAGCATTCAAACCTGGTCTCAGACACTTGCTAGCTGTGTGACATTTGGGCAAGTCACTTAATCCTGTTTGTCTTAGCATCCTCATCTGTAAAATGGTCTAGAAAAGGAAATGGCAAACTATGTCAATATTTTTGCCAAGAAAACCCTAGATGGGATCATGAAAAGTAAGACACAATTGAAATGACACAATAGCAACATCAACATGTATATTTTTGTGAATAAGTAAGTTTATATACATTATGTATATATGTGTATATATATACACATGTATCAGATGAATGTTTAATTTTTTAAATGATAGGGATATACAAACAAATAAACAGCTTGGAAATGACTGCTCTGCTCTTCTCATTTCCAAAAATCCTTCCTATACCATCTAAAGCTACAATTTATTTAATTTTAATTAAACTCAATTCTATTCAATTCAACAGCCAGTTATTGAGGAGATGGGCTTGTCATGAATCCAGAAAGGAAGCTTAGATGATATACTGGTATTCTTCAGATATTAAAAGAGCAAGAGGGAGGATATGGATAAAATTATAGTAGGAGGAAATGCCATAGGAGGAGGATAGGATTCAACTTGTTGGACATAGAGTAACAGAATACCCATCAATGAGATCATCTGAAGTCCTACAAGGCATTGAGGCCAATGCGTCTTTCTCAAATGCTACCCAATTTCTCCCATAACTGGTGTGCCTGAAAAGGTTGAGTTTTATGTCTGACACAGGATTCTTTGTCAGGTGAAAGCTTCTCATCTAGATAGAACTGGTTCCAGCATTCATAAGAATTTCCAGAAAATCCCAGTTCCCTTTGAACATGCAGTGTTCTGCTTTTTCTTAGAAAGTGTTTTCTCCCCTATTACCAGAATGGCTTGTAGTGATTGTATGAAAAGGAAGCTAGAAACCCTTGAGATCTATACAGGGGATCATTGGGGATTATGGGAAATATTTTCTTATCTTAACTAGGGCAAGACCTATCATGGTATACTGACAAACTGTACTAAGGATTAGGGCTAAGGCATTAGAATTTTACTTTTTTTGCAATAGGACTTAGACTAATACAATAATTTAACACATAACTTTCTGGAATTCCTTTAGATAAACAGCTTTTTATGCTGGCTGCCAGAAACCCTTGGTGAAACTTACCCCAGCAATGAAGCTTCTGGTTACTATAGACACCTTAATTTATTTTGAGGAAACAAAGAACACTGGGTGGTTTCAGTGAGATTATAAGCATTTCATTTTAAGAGGAAATTCAGAGAAATTATTCTTTAATTCTACTTCTTGTCTCTTGGAAAAAAGAAGCAAGTGGAAGGAGGAAGAGAAAGAGTAAGAACAGTATCCAAAAGCTGGAGTGGTTATGATCTCCTTCCTATGTACTCTTGCTAGGGGAACAATGGCATGAATCATGCACAATTAGTGAGATCACCAAGAAAAAAAATTATTAAATTACAGGTGCAATCATATCATAATAAGTAGCACAGGGATAAGACTCTCTAGGACTTGTTCATGACTCCTTTTCTATTTAGATATTGTCTTTAAAATTGTCTATCAACATCCTATTCTATGCCTCAGATTGGCTTGGGAGTGACACAAGCTTGGCTAAAGCTATGTGGGAGATTCACAAGAATTGGAAGCTTCTACCAAGTTGGAAACTTTGAGTATAGACTTAGTTATAAATTCTAACAGCACAGCTTAATTTTGATAGATTCACTACTAGAAGTTTAGCTACCCAGGTGACTGAGTAATGGCTTTAGTTCTATGTAATTAAGACATGCAGAAGTATCCTGCATATTGGAAGTACCCTTTCTGATCATAGATTTAGAACTGGAAGGGACCTTAGTAGATAGATATCTGATTCAACCTCCTCAATTTACATCATTACTTAAAGCAGGAGGGTCAGAAAGCTTGAGTCACTTGTGAGGTTGAAATGGAACCTCAGGAGCAGAACTGGGATTTTAACCCAAATCCTCTACCTCCAAATACAGTGCTTTTTCAATATCACGCTTTCTTTCTTAAATTGATTTTAATAATGAGGATTTGAGTTCTGCCCTACCTCTTCCCCTATTCCATTTTTTTTGTCCAGAGTGCCTCAGACCAGAGTTCTAAGCCATCAATTTCTCCCTCCAGAGGGATTTCCATGATAATTTATCACCAGGACCTTGAAAGCCTGGAAACAGAGCTAGCAGGCTGAGACATATTTTCAAATTTTCTGAAAAAAAGCAAACAAACCATAAGTAACAAATTCTTGATATTGTAGCGGTTGTAGAGGAATTCTGAATCTTCCAGTCATAAATCTTCCTTGATGCCTTATTTAGAGTTGGATCAAAATAGTGCAAATAACACAAAGCACTAAATAATGAAATATTTATATTTTGCTTTCTTGTATTATTTTGCATCAAAAGAGTTAGGCTCCATTGTAAAACTGACTGAGGCTGAAGTCAAAATGAATTTGCCTTCCTTGGGCAAACCCTGACTGAGTTATGCTATGTGACCAGGAAAAGCCAGATTGAGGTTCAAAATTGTTCAGACACAGGAAATACACTAGAATGTTGTCCTTGAGAAAAGCTATTATTTCTACCTTTCCGTATCTATTTACCATGATTTTCCTTTATATACTTTACCGAAGTCACCTTTTTGCTCTTCCATGAACTTGAAATTCCTTCTTCATTGTTACGGAGCAGGCTGTGCCTCTAGAGCACATTCCCTCTTCACCTTCAGCTCTCAGAATACTTAATATCCTTTAAGGTTCATCTTAGGTGCTGCCTCTTATCCCATAAAATCCCTGCTGATGCCCCATGATTATGAGTACTCTCCCTCTCTCATGATCTTGTATTTAATATATGGCAAATGATATCCTTCTGAAATAAGATACAAACTCCTTGATATCAGGCATTATTTTTCATTTTGCCTTTGCAGTCTCAGCGTCCAGCATAATTCTGGATACATAGCAGGTGCTCAATAAATGTTTATTGAAATAAACATGTATATACACACATATATACATACATAGCTATATTATATATGTGTATATGTATATGTATATGTATATGCATATGTGTATATGTATATTCAATCAATATTTTAAAAATCAAATTGAATTTTAGAACTGATATCTACTGGAGAATAATATCCCTTACTCATCCCTATCTCCTATATAAACCTTCTATATTAAGGTTTAAATTCTTTCTCTCTCTCTCTCTCTCTCTCTATATATATATATATATATTTATATATATACTACTTTAAGGAAACAATCAGAACTAATTAGTTATACCTGGGGCAAATTCAGTTAACAGGGTGAAAGAGTTGGTCAGGGTACTACAGTAGTCCAGGAAGTAGTACAAAAAGAGAAAAAAAGACAGAAAGACAGATTACTTTATAATCATAATTGGTTGTACTCACCTGTCCTATAGTGAAAAGGTACCACTTTTGCCACTGAGAGTTGTCTGGGCTGGCATAGTTTGACTTTCATGTTGCATTCAGTTGAGCCAGTCAAATCAGGAAATCTGGGCTATTGGCCTTAAAGAAACTGGGAGAAAAGGTAGCCTCCAGGAGAAATTTGCTTCCAAATAACACTCTGGGATTGTAGTGGGGTGACTGCACCCAGGCTCTTTATAAGAGCCTCAGGGTATGGCTCCATACTATCCCTCACAAGTAGACTCCAATTCTAAGCACCCTGAGTGAGAGAAAAATCCAGATATTATAAGAGAATTTGGAGAAAAGGAATGAAATAAGTATCTTACTAGATGACTCAACTCAAGTTCTGAAAGAAAACTGAGTGAATTTAAAAACTGATTTGATTTATAACAACAATAAAAACATTAAAAATTAAAATTTATTATTTCAATTTTTTTTCTTTTTTAATTTTGATTTCCCAATTTTCTCCTTTCCTTCCATACCCTCACTCATTGAGAAGGTATATAATATAATATCAATTATACCTGTGAAATCATGCATATTTCCATATTAGTCATATTTTAAAAAGAATAAGAAAAATAAAGTTAGAAAATTATATTTCAATTTGCACTCAGAGTTAATAAGTTTTCTCTCTAGAAATAGGTAGCCTTTTTTCATCATGAGTCTTTGGAATTGTCTTGGGTCATTGTATTGATCAGAGTAGCCAAGTATATTAATTTAGAGCATTTTTATATGACTAGAGATAGCTCTGATTTCATCTTCTTTAAGTTTCCTGTTTATATCTTTTAACTATTTATCAATTGGGGAATGGCTCTTATTTTTATAAATTTGACTCAGTTCTCTATGTAGTATATCTCTTCAAAATTTATCAGAAAAACTTGCTATAAAAGTTTTTGGTACTACTGCATTTTCTATAGTATCTTTTAGCAAAATATAGTTTCTCTGACAATCCCTTTTAATTAGGTCTATTTTTAGTTTTTTTTCTGGATCATGTTTTTTTTGTTGTTGTTTACATGAAGCATATTAAATTCTGCTCTAGAACTTTATTTCAACTCTGTCTTTCTGTTTTAAGTGTATATCTTATAAATACCATATTGTTGGATTTTTGTTTCTAACCCATTCTACCATCCATTTCCATTTTATGGATGAACTTTTCTCAATCACATTCACAGTTATGATGATTAACTGTTCTTTCCCCTCCATCCCATTTTTTTGTTTTTGCTTTTTTCTTCTTTCTTTCTTCTGTCCTTTCTCAAAAGTCTTTCTTTGCTTTTAATCACTGTTTCCCTTAATTTGTCTTTCCTTTTATCATCAGCCCCTTTCCTTTGTCCCATTTCCCTTCTATTTCCCTATTAAGTAAGTTATATTTCTATATGCAACTGAGTGTGTATACTTATTTTTCTTCTTTGAATCAATTTTGTTAAGAATGAGGTTCATGCATCTCCATTTTCCTCTCCCTTACAAAAAACTCTTTCCTTGCGTACTTCTTTTAAAGTAGAAAATGCCCCTATTCTATTCTTTCTTTACCTTTCTCCCAATGCATTCCTCTTTCTAAATCTTTCATTTTTGGGAGGGACCATTCTAACATAATTGACTTATTATATTATATCCTTTTTCCTGCCATAAGAATGAAAGTTATTTGAAATTACATGTATCATTTTTACATATAGAAATGTAAGTAGTTTAATTTAGTTGATGCCCTTATGATTACTTTTTCATGTTTACCTTTTTATACTTTTCTTGAGTCTTGTGTTTAATGTCAAATTTTCTATTCAGTCCTATCTTTTCATCAGAAATGCTTGAAAATCCTCTATTTCATTAACTATTGAGTTTTCTCACTGATGAATATTCAGTTTTTTTTTTCTTGGTTGTAGTGCTAGCTCCTTTGCCTTTCAGAATATCATATTCCAAGTCCTGTGCTCCTTTAATGTGGAAGTTGCTAAATCTTGTGTAATCCTGACCTCCATGGTATTTGAATGATTTCTTTCTGATCACTTGAAGTATTTTTCTCTTTCATATGGTTACTCCAGAATTTGACCCTAATATCTCTAAAATTTTACTAAGCATTATTTCTCTTTTCATAATTTTCATACATCATTTTTATTCCTTTTCCCAGTTTTTCCTCAACTGCTCATCTATTTAACTCTTCTGGGAATCCTTCTTGACCTTGGGTCCAATTAGCAATTTTTTTTGAGACTTTGTAGCTGTTTATTCATTGTTGTTTTCTTCTGAGTTTATATCTTGGTCCTCATTTCCACTATCATAGCTTTTTATGGTCAAGTTATTTTTGTTTGTTTGCTTATTTTCCCTATTTCTTGACTTTGAACTTTATGTTAAAGTTAAGCTTTGTTCACTGAAGGATGAGAAGACCCTCTCCAAAACTTCAGGATTTTTCATGCTACTCTTTTCAGAGCTAGTTCTGGGGTTCGGCAAGTTTCCAGTGCTTCCAAGGTGGTGTGTGGCGAGCAAAGTTGTGATCATTGCTCTCCTAATTTGTGCTTTGCTTTTTCCTCAGATAGGGTCTCTCCCTTCTCCCTTGTAGTCACAAGTGATAGTGTTTCTCTTTGTCTTGGAACTGTGACCAGGTTCTCTGCTCTTTTGTGATTGACCACCAACACTCCTTTTGGCCCTGAAACTGTGACCCAGAATTGCATATGAGCAATAGAGTTGCTTAACAGTGCCATCTATACTAGTACTAGTAAAATGTTCTCTGTCATCTCTATTTGATCATTTTCTGAACCCTTTACCATCTGTGGGCTGAGTGCTCTTGAAACAGTTATTGCAGACATTGTTGTTGCTACTGAATATGTGGGCTCTGGACAGGCTTCCATCCAGGTGTCACAAATTTATCCTGCCAACCTTGTAATTTTTCTTAGGTCACAAATGTATTATCCTGACCTTTTATTGTTTCTACTATACTATGATTTGAAGCATTATTTTAAAGTTCTTTGGAGGGGAATATTGAAAGAGTTCAAGTGGGTTGCCTCTAATTTACCATCTTGACTTCAATAATAAGCTCTTAAAATTTTATTTCCCTTTGAACCTAATATAGTGCTCTGTACACAGTAGGCAATTAATGATTTTTTTAAAAAAATGATTTCTACACATATATTTTAAATTATACAACTATCTCTAGAATGAATCAATACATGAGTAAGTAGTTAACTCTAAGTTGATCCAGGTTTTAACTAAATTCCTGGTATATCAGGACACTGAATAAAATATTTTCAGAGAAACACTATTTCCTTGTCCTTTCTCTTGATTAGCGATTTACAACAAGTGATAGGTCTGATAGGGCAATGAAAGGTTCCTTATTCCTGTTTGCCCCAACAGCCACAACAGGATCCAAAGACAATAGCTTGGAGATTGTTTTCCTAAGTACTGTGTGTTTTTAATTGCCTTGTTTAACTTATTCAAAGGAAGTATCATTTCTAGGTCCTAGATTATTTTTGTTGGTTTCCTCTGAGAATTCTGAGGTTGTCAGAGAAGTCCAAAAGCTTCATTATCCTTCTAGGATACTTCTTGTCATTCCCTCTTTTGGAATGAGATAGAGAACAAAGATGTCCAAGACCTGGCATGTCAATTATGATATTTGAAATGTCTCCAATGAGCTAGGAAAATATAATTCCTGCCCATCCCCTTAATCCAGAGACTGGATAAATCTGAAGGTACAGTTAGAATAATATGTAAGCAGAATTGGCCTAAATCAGTTGACATTTAAAAGAATTGGCTAAGATAAAAAGCTACAAAGTCTTTGCTACTTCCAATTTTCCTTTTTTTGCTTAGATCAAGTATATTCAGGATTAACAGTGGACCCTATCTGTGCACTTGAGAGCACAAAATTCAGAAATGCCAATCAAGTTAGTCACCATCAGGCACAGCAGACCTCTCTGATATCTCAGTCTACCAATGAATTTGTTATCTTATTGTTGGGAAATACTGATTTTTTTTAGAAAGGCTACAGAGTTCTGTGATACCACTACACCCCTGTCAGATTGGCTAAGATGACAGGAAAAGAAAATGACGAATGTTAGAGGGGATGTGGGAAAACTGGAACACTGATACATTGTTGGTGGAACTGTGAACAGATCTAACCATTCTAGAAAGCAAATTGGAACTATGCTCAAAAAGTTATCAAACTGTGCATAACCTTTGACCCAGCAGTGTTTCTACTGGGCCTATATCCCAAAGATATCTTAGAGGAAGGAAAGGGGCCCACATGTACAAAAATGTTTGTGGCAGCCCTTTTTGTAGTGGCTAGAAACTGGAAACTGAAGGGATGCCCATCAATTGGAGAATGGCTGAACAAATTATGGTATATGAATGTTATGGAATATTATTGCTCTGTAAGAAATGACCAGCAGGGTGATTTCAGAGAGGCCTGGAGAGATTTGCATGAACTGATGCTAAGTGAAATGAGCAGAACCCAGGAGATCATTATACACGGCCACAAGACTATATAACAAGATGATCAATTCTGATGGACATGGCTCCCTTCAACAATGAGAAGATTCAAACCAGTTCCAATTGTTCAGTGATGAAGATAGTCATATACATCCAGAGAGAGGCCGGAGGGAACTGAATGTGGCCCACAACATAGCATTTTCACTCTTTCTGTTAATGTTTGCTTTCATTTTGTTTTCCTTCTCAGGTTTTTTTCTTTCTAAATTTGATTTTTCCTGTGCAGCAAGATAACTATATAAATATGTATAAATATATTGAATTTCTCATATTTTAACATATTTAACATGTATTGACTACCTGCCATCTGGGGAGAAGGTGGAGGAAAGGAGGAAAAAATTTGGAACAGAAAGTTAAGCAAAGGTCAATGTAGAAAAATTACCCAAGTATAGATTTTGTTAATAAAAAGCTTTAATAAAAAAAGAAAGAAAGGCTACGGAGAAGACAATAATAATTCTCAACTCATACCTATGCTCTCCTTTCTATGAAATGAATACAGGAGCTCAGCCTTTGATAAATGCAGAGATACTAGTGACGGGGAGAAGAAATCACTATTCAAAATCTATTGAGGGAATAAAGATTAGATGTAGACAAACATCTTATACCATATATCATGAGAAGCTCCAAATAAATTCATGATTTAACTATAAAACATTACATCATAAATTAAGAAAAAAGAATAAATTAACTCTTTATCTAAAGAGAGGGGAGGACTTTGTGACTATTCACGGCAAAGAGAATAGCACAAGAAAATAGAGATCATTTTGACAACATAAAATTTAAAAATTTTTGCACAAATACCACCAATGAAGCTAAAATTAAAAAGGAAATAAATATTTGGGTAAGAATACATGCTGTAAGTTTCTTTGATTAAAATATTATAGTTAATATACATAATACACACACATATATATGAAACTTGTTTACATATTTAAGAACAAGAATATATAATCAAAGGATAAATAGTTTTCAAAGAAAGAAATCTAAGTTGTTAGCATTTATAAGAAACAAATATTCCACATCCTTAATAATAAGAGAAATCCAAATCAGAGCAGCTCTGAAGTTTTGCTTCACACCCATCAGATTGGCTAAAATGACAGAAAGGAAAACTGAAAAGCAGGGACACTAATACATTATTACCAAAGCTGTGAATTGCTACAATCTTTCTGAAAATAACATTTTCAAGTATGGCCAAAAAGTCACTTATTTGTTCACACAACCAGAAATATCAGTACTAGATCTATATTCCAAATAGATAAAATAAAAAGAGAAAAAAAGCCCATATGTACTATATATATAGCAGCTCTTTTTTTAATATGTTAAGTAATTGACAGTTAAGAAATGACCCACCATTAAAAGAATAGAATATTGTTGTGTTGTAGGAAATGATAAAAGATAGTTTCCTTGAAAAATATATTTTCTATTTGCTAACAAAGATCTTTCTCCCCTCTTACCAACCCTCTTTGACAAATTAAGAGAAACATCCCTTATTACAAATACATATAGTCAAGGAAAATCACATTGGATTGGTCAAACCATATATTCTTCAACTTGCACTTTGAATCCTTTAATATCTTTATTAGAAAACAATATATTTGGCCAGGAGTTTTCTGGAATTGGAGTTGATCATTTTGTTGATCAGAGTCCCAAATCTTTTAATATTGTTATAGAACAAAATTTTCTCGTTCTCCTTCTCACAGTCTGTTTAGCTCACACAAGTCTTCTCAGGTTTCTGTGAGACTGTCTTTTTAAAAATTTCTTAAATATAAAAGCATTCCATGATATTCATATGTCATAACTTGTTCAGCAATTGTGGAGTGGATCAATACCCCTAAATTTCCTATTCTTTGCCACTCCCAAATGAGCTGATATAAATATTTTTTTGGCATATTTTGGAGTTTTTTCTCTTTATTTAATCTTTTTGGGATATAGACATAGTAGCCTACAAAAGGGTCAAAGAGTATTTACAGTTTAATAGGATTTTTTTGGATCATTGTTTCAAACTGCTTTCTAGAATGGCTTGACAATTTTATACCTCTATCTTTAGTTCATTAATGTACTTGTTTTCCCACAGCTCCTCTAGAATGTGCAAATTTTAATTTTTGTCAATTTTGCTTATTTGATGGGTTTGAAATAATGTTTGAAGTTATTTTAAGTTTACATTTCTCTTAGTAAATATGAATTTTTTTATATACAAATGATAGCCTCAGTTTCTTCCTCTATAGTTAGTTTGAATGAAATTTCTATGTCTCTTCCTATTGGGCTTTATAGATAATAATCAGATATGCTAATGATGTATATAAATATAGTATATATATATATATTCATCTAAGTTTGAGATTGATAAATTGAAATTTCCCCATTGTTTTTACTACCTTTTTCCCATTTAATTGATTTAACTTTCCCTTTAAGAATTTAGATGCTATGATAATTTTGGCAATATGTATAGAATTACACATGTTTAACATATATTGAATTACTTGCCATCTAGGGGAGGAAGGTGGAGTAAGAGAGGGAAAAAATTTGGAACACAAGGTTTTGAAAGGGTGAATGTTGAAAATTATCCATGCATGTGTTTTGAAAATAAAAAGCTTTAAGAAAGAATTTAGATGCTATTCTATTTGGTACATATGTATTTTATATTATTTCATTGTCGATAGTATCTTTCAGCAAAATTTAATTTCCCTGTTGAATATCTTTTAAGACAAACAGAAATTAAATTACTTGTCCAAGGTCACACAGCTAATAAATGTCTAAGGCCAAATCTGAACCCAGGTCTTTTAAATCTTAATCCACTGGAGAAGTAAATGACAAACCACATCAATATCTTTACCAAGAAATTCCATGATCAGTATGGTACTCTAGCTCAAAAATCTAAGGTGATTGACCAATAACAATAAAAGATTAAGGGAGGGATTAAATTTAATGAAGAGATTAAGGGCTTAAGTAAAACAAAATCATAAAAAAGGAGAAGGAAAAATACAAGAGAATATACTAGAGGGAAAGGCGGTTAATAAAAAATAACCATGAATGTGAATGGGATGAATCTACCTCTGTTCTTTGTTATGCAAGCTACCAACTCCTTTTTTTTTAAATGTAAGAGAGTAAAAGAATACATAAAAAACATAATTTAATTGTCAGTTCTCTAATAACACATCATATACATTCCAATCATCATGACAGGATGAAAAAAATCACACAATAGTAACCCAAAATTTATAGGTATAGGTACAGATACACAAACGATAGGAACCTAATTAAAAATCTTAGTACAGTTTTATACATATAAATTGTCAAGAAATACATAAATAACTATAGTAAATTATGGTAATATCCATGATTTCAGACTGCACTATTATTTTTACAAGATCCAGGGTGGCAGTCAGGTACTTTAATGAAAAGGTGATGTTATCATTTCTGTATATTATCAATCAAGCATCAGGAAGACCTAGAAAGAGAAACTGTATATTAAATGTTACTGATAATATGATATGCTTAGGAGTCTATCTACCAAGATGCACACAGAAATATGAATATAATTGCAAAAGAATCTTTACCCAAATGAAGGCAAATATAAATAATGGAAGATTAGTAATGGATAGGTCAAATAAATATAAGAAAATTGATAATACACCCTAAATTAATTAATTAATTAATTCAATGGTGTATCAATTTGTGTCAGAAAGAAATAATGCAAAATAATGCAAATTACCAGAGAACTATACATAAACTCACATAAAACTTGTGAGGAACTATCACAAAGAAGAGAAAATCTTGGAATATTATGTTACAAAAAAGAGTTTGCTTTTAAAATTTTTTTGAAGAGTAACTTACCCACAAAATAAGTGCAATCCTTTATTTTTTGTATAGGTTCCATGAACTGCTGAGAAAAAAGTATACTCCTTTCTGTCTCCATTCAATTTTCTTCAAAGATCTATCATACCTAACTTTTCTAAAATTATATTTACCTCCTTAACTTCTTTCTTATTTATTTTGTGCTTTGATTTATCTAATTCTGAGATAGCAAGGTTGAGAATCCCCACTAGTATAGTTTTGCTGTCTATTTCCTCTTGCGGCTCTCTTAACTTCTCCTCTAGGAATTTTAATGCTATTCCATTTGGTGCATATATGTTTAGTATTGATACTGCATTATTTATGGTACCCTTTAGCAAGACATAGTTTCCTTCCTCTTTTAATTAGATCTATTTTTGCTTTTGCTTGATCTGAGATCAGAATTGCTACCTCTGCTTTTTTTTACTTCACCTTTAGCATAATAGATTTTGCTCCAGCCTTTTATCTTTACTTTGTATGTTTCACTCTGCTTTAAATGTGTTTCTTGTAAACAACATATTGTAGGATTCTGGCTTTTAATCCAGTCTGCTGATCGTTTCTATTTTATGGGAGAGTTCATCCCATTCACATGCACAGTTAAAATGACTAATTCTGTATTTCCTGCCCTCTTATTTACCCTAACTTATGCTTTTCTCTTTCCTTTCCCCCTTTCACTCTTCCACAGAATTTTGCTTCTGACCACCACCTTCCTCAAACAGCCCTCTCCCTTTACAGCCCCTCCCTTTTCTTATAGTTTTCCCCTACTACTTTTGTTTTACCTTCTATTAGCCTCCCTCTTTCCTTTCCCCTTTCCTCTCCCACTTCCCAATAAAGTGAGAGAAGTTTCTCTGTGAAAACAAATGTCGACTTCCTTCCGGGGGTGGAGCCATGGTGGCGGAGATCAGACAGGATTCTTTGTAACCTCCTCTAACCTCCCCTCAAACCAACAGAATATGAAGCCTCTAGCCTGATTCTGAAGCAAAAAAATCCACAATATCCGGAGAACAACACGATTCTAGAAGAAGATACTCTGGAAGAACCTCAAAACAGGTCTGTTTTAATGGGGCAGGGGGTGGCCTACTGAACCCAGACTGCAGCACAGGGAGACCGGGGCAGGGAGCTGGAGCAGGGAGCTGGAACAGGAGTCAGAACAGGAGTCAGAACAGTAGTGGGAGCGTTGTGCTTTTCACACACCTGGGAATCATCTTCGAGCCTCTTGGAACAATTTGTCCTGATTGTGGGCAGGTGGTTTGGAGGGTCTGCCTTTTGAGGGGGATAGATTGTGAACCACTGAACCCCTGATGAGCAGCGTAACTAGCTGCCATTACACAGCACCTTAAAGCAATCAATCAAACAACAGGTCTGATAAGCACCAGAAATAATTCAATCAGCGGAGCTGCCCAGCCCCTGACATAATTCAATCAGCAGAACTGCCCAGTTCCTGAAATAACTCAATCAGCAGAACTGCCCCAGGGCAAATTAAAGCAGCTGTCCCACCTTTGCCCTAAACAGACCTCACACCTTTAAAAAAAAATGAATAAAAAACCAAAAAGAGCTCTCACCATAGACAACTTTTATGGAGAGAGGGAAGAACAGACCTCAAATCCTGAGG
>JAJPUD010003994.1:0-21730 GCA_023553655.1 Myrmecobius fasciatus
GTACATGCTCAATTATGGGTATAGAAATCTATCTTTTCCTTAAAGAAAATAGGAGGGTTATGGGATCCAGCAAAAGGGGGATGATAAAAAAGAGGGAAGAGGAGTGGCCAGGAGCAAAACACTTTTGAAGAAAGACAGAGTAAAAGGAGAGAAAGAATAAATGGGAAATAGCTAGCAATAGTAATTGTAAAAAGAATTTTGAAGCAAGTTTCTCTGCTAAGACATCATTTCTCAAATGGAGAGGAAACTAAGTCAAATTTATAAAAACTAAGAGCAATGCCCCAGATTGATAATAATCAAAAGATATGAACTATGCCCAAAGGGCTATTGTGGTATGTATTTGTGAAGGAATATTATTGTTCTGTGTGAAATGATGAGCAGGATGCTCTCAGAAAGTCCTCCACAAACTCAAGCAAAGTGAAATACACTGCATACCAAGTAACAGCAACATTCTGGAATGACCAGCTGTAAATGACATTTGAATTCTCAACAGTACGATGAACCATGACTACTCTGAACGATCTATGATGAAAAATCCTATCCATATTCAGAGAAGGAAGAGATAGTGCCTGCATACAGATTGAAGAATACTCTTTCTCTCTTTAACTTAATTTTTCTTGAGGTTTTGTTTTTTTTAATTTTCATTAGGGAGATGTATGTTTACTTTCACAACATGACTTTTATGGAAATGTTTTGCATAACTTCACATGTTTCTTAATTGGGGGTAAGGATATGGGAGGGAATCTAGAACTCAAAAGTTTTAAAAACAAATGTAAAAAATTGTTTTAAATGTGACTGAGGAAAATATTAAATAAATATTTTTTGGTAACTGTGTTCCAAAATATTTAGTTTGCTTTGTAATTTTATATTTTTCTTTATATATTTAAAAACATTATTCTCAAAAGGAGTTTGGGCTTTCACCAGATTGTGGTGAGGGAAGAAAGGGAGAGACAAGATTATATTGGAGGTTCATAACACACACACAAAAATTAAGTATCTCTGATCTAGACAGAAGTCAGAGTATGGCTAACTTTTAGGGGAAAATTAAAAAAAATACCTACCTATTACTTGTGAAAGTCTCATGTTCATTAACTCTTTTTTTGTAGGAAGCTCCCTCAGAATTCCTTGAAACAGGCCGAGATTTCATGGCTATAAATTAAGCAGAGTAAATTATGGGATAGAAAATATTAAATGTAAAGCAATTAATATATAGTTCCATAGTTCCGAACAAGATCATCTTGTTCAACCCCTTAGTGACAAGAGTTCTAGATAGATAGGGGACTTGCCCAGTTAGAACCCAGATCTCCAGACTCTTGACCTAGTAGACTTTCCCTCCACAGCACTCAAAAACAAATAAAGGTCAGTCAGGTTTACTTTTTCCAGGAACTTCAGCAGAAAGTATTAAATAATGAAGGATATCTTCACCCACCTGCAGTAGAATCTTTGGAAGTCTCCAAGTTGCTCCTTATTATTTGGTGTCCTTGAGGAGTATTACGAAGAGGTGGTTTACTGTCAGAAGGCTTCTCTTCCTTTACAGATCCACTCTCCTTTGGTTCATCCAGGCACTCACTGGGGCTTTGTAATTCTACACTTGAACTGGCTGACTTGCTTAGAGAGCCTGTGGAACCTGGGCAGGTAGAATCCTTCCCAATGGCTTTCTTCAGAGGCTTTGCTTTAACTGGCATATTTGAGCTTCCAGTGACTGTCTTTGGCCGAGCACCTGCTCCTTTTCCTTCCTGGGTTTTTATTCCTTTTCCACTTACTGTACTTTTCTGTCCACTTGAGGAGGAGGAGGAGGAACGCTCAATATCTTGTCGAGCAAACATATCGGTCTTATTGCTATCATTATTTTCTATTTTGGGCTTTATAACAGCTCTAGGCTTTCCAGAAGCAATCTTTTCCCCAGTTTTAATATCTTTTGTAATCTTAGATACTGCTTTTTTATTGTCCCTTCCCTTTAAATCATCATGTTTTGAAGATTTATTCACAGAATTTCTATTTGTACTTGATGTATGTCCAGAAGCACCTACCCCATCAGATTTCATTTTCTCCTTATCAGTGGAGGGGTAACTACAGTAGTCTTTCTTGTCTTTTCCTCTCCAAGAGCTGTTTTTTATATCACTAGAGTCTGAAATGGATCTACTTTGCTAGAAAGAAGAGAAAACACTTAGTGATATAAAAGAACATGTACCATTTTTAGCTCTTTGATATATAGCAATTGTTTTATACTCAATACTCAGTCTTTTAAATAAGAGAAAAATTCATGTTATAATTATAGACAACTTACAACATGAATTCTGTTTTTTTAAGGGCACCTGAATTATAGTAATAAATAAAAGTTCATTTCACATTGCTATTTTTAGTTAAGGTTAAAATTTTATATAAAAAATGCACATTCCTCATTCCCCAATTCATTAGTGGTCAAAATGAACAGTTCTCAAAAAGTTACAAACTAGAAAAACTATATGAAATCATTAATAATAAGGGAAATGCAAATCAAAAAAATCCTGAGGCAAATTATGGGAATAGCCAATGTTGGAAGACTTGTCAAAAGATTTGTATTAAAATGTTATTAGTGAAGCTGTGGATTGATACAACCATTTTGGAAAGCAATGTGAAATTCTGCAAATAAAGATAATAAAATGTCCATATATTTTGACCCATAAATCTCATAGGCTAGGCATATACTTCAAAGAAGCTCAAGGACAAAAAGGCTCCATATATACCAAAATATTTACTGCAATAATTCCAATACAAATTCCTCTGGCATCCAAAGCCTTTCATAACCTGTGGTTCCCCAACCATTTTAGTCTTCTTATACCTTATACTGCACCATGCATTCGTCAACCCAGTAACACTGGCTTGCTTGCAGTTACATGAACAAGACAACCCATCTCTCAGCTTTTAAGCATTGTCATTGATTGTTCCCCAAGACTGGAATGCTCACCCTCCTGATTTCCACCTCCTGGTCTCAGCTGAAATCTTGAGAGCATAAACTATCTTTTACCTTTCCTGTATTATAGTGCTCATCATATAGTAAGCACTCAATAAATAGTACTGACTGAAATAAAGCAGATATCCATCGACTGGGGCATGATTAAGCAAATTTTGATACATGAATGTAATGGAATATTACTATGCTATAAGAAATGATGAATGTGATTAATATAGAGAAACATAAAAATATTCACACAAACTAAAGCAGAGAGAAGCAAGCAGATCCAGGAAAATAACATAAAACAACTACAACAATGTAACAAAAAAACCAAACCACTGCAAAACAATAAAAACTGAATTTGCAAAATTATAATGATAAAGTATGGCTTCAAAGAAGAGATATGAGAATATCCTTTATCTCCTTTTCAAAGGTGGGAGTCCATGGATATGTATTATTACATATTAGATTTTTTTCAATATGTTAATTGATTTTAGTGAAATTTTTTCCCTTCATTGTTTTCTTTTGTTTTTTTGTTATAAGAGAGGGATTTTATAACAGTACAATGGAAGTATGCAAGGGGAAATGTAGACAATATAAAATATAAGATTAATAAATATCTAATTTTTTTAAAAAAGAAATTTTTAAAAGCTACATAACTTATCTACAATAGGAGACTTAACAACTATAGTATACTTATGCTAATATGGATCAAAGAGACATTTTTAAGTAGGTATAATATAAAGGAAGGTTCTTGCTTAAACATTTTTCCTTCAATTATGTCTGAATTCTACCATTAAAGATAGACATTACTTTTGTGTTAAGAACTGCCCATTTTTGGAAGTCCTCTTATACAATGCAAATACTAATAAGGAGGAAGAATAATAAATTTGAGTTCCTTATATTGTAACATAGAATAGTACAGGAAATAATAGAACTCGCTTGGAGTCAGAAAGTACTGCCTTTGACACAAACACTGGGGTGATGGTTCTGGGCAAGTTACTTGACTTCACACTTAAGATAGCTTTCTAAGAGAAGAAGTTTTAGAACTCGTACAGATCTGAATTGGTAAGAAGAAGTTTGTCTCTAAGACTCCTAATGTTCCTGGCTGTATGGAGTCTCAAGGAGGATATTTGAATAGACATGGCCAATAGTCATATGGAATGAAAGAGCCTATCTATATCCCTGGAGAAGTACCCACAAGGGTGACATCATTGGATCTAAACCAGAAAGGATCCTCAGAGATCACCGAGTTCATTCAACTTCCTTATTTCATAGATGAGAAAACTGAGATAAAATGACTTGTCCAGAGTAGGAGAGGTTACAGTGACACAGGTGGAACTTATACCTATGTCTTTAGACCGCAAAGCAGGCAATCTTAGATCCCAGAGTCACGGATACATCAAAGACTGTTTTTGTGCACTGGGTATTTCACAGTTGACAAAAAACTCTCTATCACTCTATCCTTGAATTATATGTGCATGATATAGTTATTAGCATAAGCAGATTGGTGCTACTGTTTTCAGACAATGAAACCAAAACTCAGAGCTGAAACAACTTGTGCACTGACAGCTATTAAGTTATAGGATTAAAGCTGAACTTAGGTCCTTTTAGACCAAGTCAAATGCTCTTTTTACCATAGGAGTTTGACTCTCTAAATGTATAAATAACCTTTTTTGGGTCTCTTCAGCTTGGTGATCCTGGTTGCTTTCTCAACTGCTAGAACTGGGACAGTTAGCTTGTTTGTTTGGTGGTTGTTTTAATTTTTTAAATTTAATTTTAAATTAATAAGCATTTTTCATCACCCAATCCTCAATGAAAAACAAAAAGCCAAAACCCTTTGTAGCAAACATAGTCAAGTAAAACAAATTTCCACGCTGGCTATATCCAAAAATATTTTGCCTAATTCTGCATGTCATGTCTATTAATTTGTCATTCAGTATTTGGCTATTGTTTCCAGCTCTTTTTCTGCTTTGTGGCCAATTTTCTGTGTTTTTAAAAGTAATTTTTTTTTATCATAGAAACCCTCAATAAAAAGTTAAGTGAACAAGCAGAAATATATTAAATTATGAATACCAAAGTATTTTGAGTTTACATATGTTTGTGTATATACAGATATACAAAAAGTTTGTTAAAATAATAACATTATATACTTCTGTGTTCCTCCTTTTACTTTTTTCCTTCTGTCTATAGGGATGGCTACTGTAATTTTTTTTTTAACCTATAACCATAACTAGAGTGCCTTCCACCAAAGCCCTCTAACGCCTCATCCTTGAGTGAGATCTTTCGGTCTTGGAGGCTTTGCCAGTCTGAACTGGCAATCGTAATGACCCAGGTTCTAATCCTGCCTCTGACACTTAGCTGAGTGGCCGAGCAGCTTATCTAAACTCGCTGTACCTCAGTTTCCTCATCCGTAAAATGAGGAGAGGAAAATGAGGGAGACAATGAGAAGGGGGGAGGGAGAGAGAAGAAGGGAGAGAAGGGGAAAGAAGGAGAGAACTCATCTCTCCCTTCGGGCCAAGAACAACATGCAGTCTATGAACAACAGCCTTTGCTGCTTGCCTTCTGCATTAGAATCAGGAAGACTGGAGTTTTAGGCTTAGACACTCACAAGCTGGACAATATGGGCAAGTCACTTGATTCGTTCGTCTTAATCTTCTGGAGAAGGAAATAGCAAATCTCTTCAACATCTTTATCCAAGTATACATGACCCAACATCTTGGTTCTCTGATCAAACCTTATTTTAAATACATACTTTAAAGTTACTCATTGAATGAACATATGGTTCCATCTTCAGAGCTCTTCCAAAAGAGTCACTTTGAAAACTGCATGGCAATGAATTTGGTAGGCTCTTAAATATCTCCATGGACCATGAACTCATGCTTCAGGGTGGCCTGTTGGCTCAACAACAGACTATCAAAGCACTTCACTGTGAAATTTCATCACAAATGATTTCAGAGCCCAACATCACACTAAAGTGAACCTCTGTTACAATATGATCTGAAATAATCCTGAGCAAGATCCCAAAGAGTTCCATTTCATATGGAATTTCACACAAATGACAATTCCATTATAATGATGCTCTATTATTTACCCATTTAATTTACAAACACAGTGTTCATATGATTTCTTAGAATTTACTAAGCACCAAACTATGTGCAAGTCCAGGCAGACCAAGACAAAGCAGTCCCTGCCACCTAGTTTGCATTCTGGGGGAAATGACATGCACGAGTATGAAAAACAGACTCTATACTGAACAGCCTTCTATGAGAGACAGGACTGACAATCCTACAATCCCTCAATTAGGTCTGGCCTCCACTGATACTACTCCAAGGTCACTGAGAGTGGTTTGGCATTTGCATCTGCCAGTTCTCTCAGGACTCTGGGATATAGTTTATCTGGGCATGGGAATTCAAATATTTTAGCATAGGGAAAAGAAGAACAAATGAAAAATGTATCTTGTAAAAAGTAGGTTAATTAGGAAATTTTAAAACTGAATTAGGTCTACAATTCAAGTATTTGAATTATTGGTACAGCTCCAAAATGCTTAGTTGCCAATAGGGCTTTCAAGGAATGGAAGAAGTATCATACCACCTACCACCATGCCAGTGAAATAATAAGTACTATAAAATAGCACTTTCTTTCTAAATAAGCTATTAAAACTTAAAAACTGCATTTTGGAATCTTTTATATAAAATATCAACTTAAAATGGCAAAAACAAATCCAGTGAAAAAGAATCTAACAATGAAGGAACAGAATCAAAATATAATTATTTCAATACTTAAAGCAAATCTGAAATTATTTTTGAGAATTATTTTTCCTATGCAACATGTGAAAATGAAGGGATTTACCTGAGAACTACTGAATATTGGTTTTTTGCCAAGTCTTCGATCATCACCCTTATCAAATGCAGCTGTAAAAGAAACAGTGATTTATTTCTTTAGCAATCAATTTGTTTTCATAAAAACAAAGCAGGAAGACAGCAGGTAGGAAGGACATATCTGGGTGAAGATATTTTTGAGTTCTTGAAAACAGTTGCAGCATACTTCGAAATTCCCTGCGAACTTCAAAATAAAATCTGCATGGTTTTGCTCTGGTTCCCATAGTTTCCTTTTAAGTTAATGGCAACATTATGTCCACATAAGTTCTGAATGTGCCCTAAAGTAAAATGAAAAAATGATTCTTGTATACAAAAGATTTATAAACTAAGTATAAGTTTTTAAAAATTTTAAATCGAGATAATTAACTTTAATTTCAAATTTAAAAGACTACAGTTTGTAACAATACAGATATCTTTTTTAAAAATTGTAATACCACTTTTTTTTTTTTTAAATTTAAGACAAATGAATCATAAATATATTGAGTTCGGGGTAAGATTAGAGGAAAGTGGTCGGATTTTGACAAGAAAATATAAGCCTTTATCTGTGTGTGTGTGTGTGTCTGTGTGTGTATTTTTCAAAATTATTTATAATTTAATGATACAGGTTAAAATATTTAAATAAACATTCATATTACCATAAACAAATTATTCATACACATCATACTTTTGGGCTAGCATTCATGTATTTCTTCAAACAAGAGTTCTAATGGCATGATGAAAATAGAAATAACTGGGTGAAATTATCAATATTATATGATTGCTGCCTATTCCTTTGGAGATTGTTTTAAAAAATCTATTCAGACAATGTAAAGATAGTTTACATAAATTATATGATTTATATTAAAACATCCAATGAAAAGTATGCTGAATTTATGGAGGAAGTCACATAGCAATCTTTTCCATTCTAAAGAAACTATGCGGTAGGACAAAGCAAAATCCTGAAAATGGCATTGCAGGGATTGATCCTTGGTAAGCAAATGACTCTTTACATTCACATCCATAAATACATGAACACAAATCACTTTCAAAGATGAGTATACTTCAATGATATCATGAGAAGTACATGCATGAGATTATCCAGTGTCTTCCCTTTTTGGGGGATAATGGGGTGGGGTACCCAATGCAGTATTTCTATAGAGCTTAGGTCTTATAAATTTTAACAGATATGAAACTGAAGGGATGTCTTATTATAATACTAATATTTTCATAAATTAATATTTGAAAATGGGAAGTTTCATGTATTAACTATCTTTATTACTTAGACAACCAAAGTTTTGAATGTTTTTCCTACAGCCTTAAATAATTAAAATGCAAAACATTATGATAATTCCAACTTGGAGACAAGAAATCTTCCCAAAGAACAAAGTAAAACAACAAAAATACCTCCCCCCCCAAAAAAAAAACTTTGCTACCAATCAGGAGAGTGTTTTGAATGCCACCTACACCACTGACTGATCTGCGGTTTAAAAAAATAAACCTACAGAATTTTTAGTGGATAAATACAGGTACTATATAAATTCCTAACAGAAATACACACCATAAAAACATTCTCCCTAATTCTTAAATGCAAAAAAAATAGAAACAACGAACTCTAAACTACATACTCATCAGATTGCATTTAACTATACTTCACATATCATAGTAATAAAATATAGAAGGATTAGATAACTTACCTAACATGTAATTAAGGAATTAAAAAAAATGAAAACTGCCATCATAAATACTTTTCATTATGTGCAGATGTCATGTGTTAAAATTCATAAAATGGCTGGTACTTAAAAATATAGAAAACAAAATTGCATGATCCAAAATATCTTTTTAAGTAAATATTCTTACTGAACATTCCAATATGTTTTCTGTACCATCTGTTTTAACAAAGATGGTCCTGAAGCCATTTTCAGTTCCACACCCTTAACAATCTATTTTAACATTTTTGAAACAAAGAAATATTCAAAGCAATAAATGTTTTTAGTTTAGTTCTAATCTGTCAAGTGGTGTCTGTTAAATGTCAGACACTATTATGATTCTCATTAGAGATTCTGCAGTGGCACACACGGTATCAATGTCCCAATCAGCTGTGAAATAAACCCACCTAATTTATACACAACTCACATGAAACAGATTTTATGTAAGAAATTAGGAAGCTTTAATAAAATTTGTAAAAAGAAGAAAGCGTATTGATTAAATTATTCTATGGAGATGAAAACTTCCCATATTACTCATCTAGTATTAATAATGTTTTATATAAATAATGTAGAAACATTTTTACTAATGTACAGGAGATAGAAGTCATATATATATATAGGAAAAGGGAGTCTTGTCTCCATTTTACATATGTGCTGATAAAAGCTCTAGAAAAACAAAACAAAAAAGAAATTCTCCTAAAACTGCTTTATCAATTTCAAGGCTGACTAAACGTACTATTACTAGTTGTAAATGGCAACTTAATACTTTAAAGAATTGAAACACCTCACCTCTAATCCTGATACTTATTAAGAATTCTCCACATGTCTGGCAAATAATCCTCATATAAAGATAAAAGAATTCTACAGTAACACACCTGCTTGGATCTTCTGCTGATCATCTGGTCTCATCAGACTCCAGCTTTCTGTATGACGAACAGCATAAAAAGACTGAACCAGGAAGAGCCACAGCTTATCACGCAGAGCCTGGATCTTGCACGTAAAACCCTGTGTTCAAGCAACAAATCAGCGACTGGGGAGAGCCACATTGTCATAGCAACCAGTCATTATTCCTTTCAGAATCTACTTACTCCTTAAGCTACATGAATGATGTCATCACATAGATTTTTAAGATTGTAGGCTCCACGTTCCTAATGACAGCTTACTGGCCAGCATCCGATTCTCAGATGCTCTATTAAGCTAGATCTGTTCTGTCAAAGCTGAAACATTGCTTTAAATCACCAGTGACCTCTATAGGAGTATCTTCTATGGAGCTTTATAATAGGCTATGTCACTACAAGGTCAAATACTCGAGGGAACGGCATTCGATTTGATTAAATTTTTATCACTCTTGCTGAACAAAATACTATTAGCCTGCAGTAACTTAATAATTAACATTGGTTAATATATGCATATAAAGCATCAGCAGCATTTTAATTTTTATATTTTACTCAAATTACTATAGAACCCAAGTTTTAAAACCAAACATCAACACCAAAGAGAAAAAAATATATTACAAAAATAAAAAAAATGCAAGGATATTTCGGACAAATTTTATACCCTGAAAATTCAGTTTGGAAAAAAAAACACCTCATTATTGTTATTGGGATATTATTAACCAATGGTATATAATACTGTCTTATTAACCTATGGGGTACTGTTGGCTGCTAGAATTTTAAACTTATTTCTACAAAAGGAAAACATTGTTAAAAAATGCTTAAAGTAAACCATTTAAAATGTCCAAATCCCAAATCATCATTACAGAGCCATTTGCAGTTCTCTGAAATTCTTAATCTTAAAAATATTCTGGAGTTAAGTAAATGTTATATTGTTATTAGAACATTTGTATCAATACCATTTCTTTTGTACTTTCAGCATTCAGCAGAGTATCCACAGCCATTAGAAGTAAGCAGCTATTCTCAGTGGTGATGTTCTTCTCAATTGCTTTAAGAACTTTGTCCAAGAGATCTGCTGTGCTACTCATTGCTTGTGACTATGGGAAAAAGGCATACAAAAAGTCACATACAAAGAAATTTGCACTGGGATAGATTTCCCCACAATTCATGAGTTAAGTTTAAGCTCAAAAGATTGATGTAAGAGTAGAAGACTCACTCTAATATTGGTGATATGAAGTAATCCAAAAGTTAAATCATTCATTCTTTTTTTTCCATCTCCCCCATAAACTCACCAAAAAGTTATAAGAATCCCATCAACACTATCTGATTATTAAATGGTACCTAGAAGGTCTTCTGTTTTACATGGGAATTTTTTTATAATTTTAGAAATGCCTTTCTCTTGGACCTCTAGTGAAGCCAGATGGGCAAATAGCCCTATGAAGATCTGACTCTAGTCAGATAATTAATTTTGCTGAGAAAACAATTCCATTATCAGTCAAAAGCAACCATCAGCACCAAATTGTGTCCATGTTGTTTTCAGACCATGTTTGAATGGTAATCTGTGAGTCCCACCAACTAGAAAAGCAGATTAGGCTGGTTTAGCATTGGGTGATGTTGAGACACTCAAGGTAGACTGTTCTCTGTACAAATCATCACCACACAGTTTGAGAAAGGATAATTAAACATTTAATATGTTAAAGACATTATGCTAGGAACTATGAATTACACAGGGTATAAATAAAGCATGATTTCTACCTTGTCAAACTTATAATCTTGAAGGGGGAGATGAGGTAAGTACACTACTGTATAAGGCATAATGACAAATAGCTTAAGAGAAATACATAATAATATGTAGCTTCAAAGGCAAGCCATACTCAATTATGGGGAAAGGCGATAAAGGAGGAAGCATTTTAAGTTGGTAACATTAAATTGATCAAAACTGTTATTTTATATTTAAATAAATATTATTTTAAATAATGCAATCAGCAAAAAAAGGGGGGTACTGAAAAATAGGTAAAGTCAAGACAGTACCTGTAAAAGAAGAGCAAAGTTGTCACTCTGTATTGTCTGGGAGAAGTTGGCCACAATAAATGCTATGCACTCTTCCTGCAGCTTAGATGCCATGGTCAGTGCTGCTTCAGTCCACTTCACTCTGGGAAGGCTGATGATTAGTCTGTCACTTTCCATCAGAAGGAAGGCAGCATTTTTGTCATTCTTTGGGGGAAAAAAGGAGTTAAAGGGAATTATCTTCTGAAATGATTTTTCTAGTGTTTTGAATGCTTCCAATTTCACAGTCAATAAGCAAGTCAAGCATGTATTAAGTGTTTACTATGGGCCAGATACTGTGCTAAGTTCTAGAAATAAAAAGAAAGACAAAAAATTAGCACCAGATCTCAGGAAGCTTAGAGTCTGACAGTGATAATCTGCCAGTGGCCACATATAAACAAGACATAGGATAAACTAATGACATTCCATGAAAGGAAGTCATTAACATTAAGTGAGATTGGGAAAGATTCCCCATAGGGGATGAGAATTTAGCTGGGATGGAGTCAGGAAGGCCAGGAGGTGAAGATGGAAAAGATCAAGTCAGGTGTCTTGGATGAGGAACAGCAAGACCAGCATCTCAGAATACATGTAAAGGGAGCAAGTTTATATGTAAATATAAATAGTAAAAGAGCATAAGAAAACTGTGAAGGTAAAAGGAACTAGGTGATGATGGCTTTGAAAGTCAGAGAACTGTACACGTGGATAACTGAGCTAATAGAGAGCCATAGGAGTTTAACGAATGAGGGTGGGAGGGGGAGAGGAAGCATCACATGGCCAGGCCCGTGCTTTAAGATGATCAGTTTGACAGCTGAGTGGAGGATGGATAGGAGTGAGAAGAAAGCAGGAGGCAAGGAGACCAACTAGAAAGTTAAGGCCATAAACTAGCACTGAGGTGAAGATGGCCTGTATCAGAATGGTGGCAACATCAGGACAGAGAAGGGGCTATGTACAAGAAGTGAGAAAGAAGGGACTTAGGAACTATTTGGATAATGGAGTGGGGAAGAGAGATACAAATAAAGAATGGTCCCTAGATCGCAAACCTGGCTGATTGAGAGGACAGCAAGATCCTTGATAATAAAGTTAGGAAGAGGGGAAGATTTGGAGGCAAAGACAAAGAATTAAGTTTTGGACAGGTGGACTTTGAGGTGGCCATGAGATACCAGATGAAGAATTCTAAAAGGAAGCTGGTGAAGCTAAATAAAACTATCATCTGCACAGAGACAACAATAACCCATGAGCTCATGACAACTTAGGAACTCTCAATGCAACAGTTGATGAGATCACCAAGTAAAATAGTATATATAGAAAAAAGAAAATTAAGGACAGAGCTTTCAGGAATTCGCACAGTGGGCCAGTCCTAAAGGTAGATGTAGTGGTCAGACAGATAGGAGAACCAGGAGAGCCTAGTGCCATGGAAACTTGGAAAGAAGAGAGGGTCAAGGAAAAGACTGATAGTGCCAAAGCCTGCAAAAAGGTCAAGAAAGGATGAGGTCTGAGAAAAGGCCTTTGGACTTGGCCATTAAGAGATCACAGGTAACTTGACAGAGAGCAGTTTCAGTTGAATGATAAAAGTCAGAAACCAAGAAGAGAGTGAGAAGAAAGGAAGTAGAGGAACTGACTGTAGATGGCTCTTTCAAGGTTAGCCACAAAAGGGAAGAGAAATATAAAACAGAAGATTGTGAGGATGGAGGGATTAAATGAAAATGCAATACTGCTTCCCCAAAATGACAACTAGATAAATGATGAAGCCCTTCACCAATTTTCTGCACTTTAAATTTGGTATAATTTTAGTAACTATTTCTTCCTACCTCCATCTTACACAATTTATTGCTTCTGTGTATGTTTGATACACATGTCTATATATTTATATATGTATGTTCAAGTGAGGATATAATCTATTTCTTTATTTAAATCGTTGAAAATCTACTAAACAGCACAAGGAGAAGCACAGAACCACTCCACTAGGCCACCTGCCAAACTGACACTGTTTAGTCATTTAACAAGGTTTGAAACCAGATCAATGAGTTATTGACCAACCCATATCTCCCAATCTTCTCCGAAATGGTAGTAGGAGATGCTTAATCAAAAACGATTCTAAATCTATAGGTCATCTAAAGCCACTGCATTCCACTTGTCAATTAGTATATTTATCTCATAAAAACAGAAATGAGGTTTATCTGGCATGATTTTTTCTTTTTCTTTTCTTTTTTTTTTGCTGAGGCAATTGGGGTTAAGTGACTTGCCCAGGGTCACACAGCTAGGAAGTGGTAAGTGTCCGAGACCGGATTTGAACTCAGGTCCTCCTGACTTCAGGGCTGATGTTCTACCCACTGAACCACCTAGCTGCCCCGCATGATTTATTCTTAATGAAGCCAAACTGGCTTTTTGTAAACACCACCTCCCTTTTCTGATTGATGTTAACTAACGATGACTTTAATGATCTATTCCAGAATAAAGCTAAAGTCAAGTTCATTAGTCTCATTTTGCAAATTCAGCTCCCCCCCTTTTTTTAAAGTAGGTTTTTTTTGGGGGGGTTATTATCTTGAGGCACTGTTTTCATTTTTCATAATTTTTCAAATATCCCAGACAATGGTTTAGTGATCACAGTTACTAGTCCTTTTAAGACCTGAAAATATAGTTTATGTGGGCCAAAAATCCTGAATTCATGAAAGGCACCCAGGTACTTTTTAAGTATCAATAACCATTTTTGCTTTGTTATTTCTAGTTAAAAGTCTTGCTCCTTTGCAGAAAAAAAAATACAAAAAAATAAAAACTGAACAGTTCTCCTAGCCATTTTTCCAAAGCAAGATCCTATTCCTTCTAAGACCCCTTTCTTCCCCTTTTAAAAATAGCTAAAATTAAAACAAAACCACAAGAACAAAACAACCTAAAATCAAAACCCTAAGCTTTCTACTACCCTTCTGTTTTTATGCCAGCCTCAGAGCATAACTGGTTATTTCTATGGGACTGAGTCATACTCTTCTATGTCTCTTTTGTTACTGGCATATACACAAATCTCATATATATTTTTTCAAAATCTAAGCTGACTGGGGAATCTTCATCAGTACCTTTGGACAAATCTCATTTTCCCTCCTCATAGGAATTATTTCCCTGTGTTTTCAAATTTTCATTCTTAAGCATCTCCTGGGCCTCCTGAGTTAACTTCCCCTGAAGACTACCTACCTTCTGAAGCTTCAAAAATCCAACTTCTCAAAATCTAGGGCACATGTCAAATTAAGCCCAGGAAGAAATCCCTGAGAGATTCAAGTGAAACTGACAGATTTATGAGTTAAAGTTAAAAAAGCAGCAACAAAGCCAACCCTATTACTAAGGAGGGAAAATTGCATCTCACTGTGAAGAAAAAACAAAACAAACCTCTTCAGTAAGAGTGACAGTTAAGTTTTACAAGAAAAAGTCTGTGGAAGAATATAATGTAAGAAGTTAAAAAGTTCCTCTTTTCTCCTTCCCCCTCTCAAATAAGATTGTTCAACTAGGTCTTTGTCAGAGAAGGGTGACCTCAAATTTAACTGACTCACATAAAGGAAAGAACTTTATTTAACCAATGCTAATCACAGGAGAGAACTTTGTTGTCCATGATAAAGGAAAAGGCCTGGGGGGAGTCAAAGAAAACAATCCAAACTAGATTTGATCCTTGGAACAATAAGCCCTAGAACTTAGTTCCAGAGACCTCTGAAACAAACAAGCAAAAGGACTTTTATGATGCCAGGGATGCCCAAGACACAAACTTGAAAGAGAATAACTAAAACATCTATAATCAAAACCTCAAAGAAAAAAAAAAAACAGTTTGCCTAAAGGAACAATTAGAATTCTCCAAGGAAATGACACAAGAGTTTTGATAAGACATTATAAAATAAATGAGAGGTATAGAGAAGAAACCTGAAAAAAGGTTCAACAGCTTAAGAAAATACCATATTAACATACTTTCTAAAAACTAAAATGGACCAAGTGCAAATTAATGACTCCAGGAAACAAGAATTCTTAAGGAAAAGTCAAAAGAATGAGAAAACAGAGAAAATATAAAATATCTCATATCAAAAGCAACTAATTTAAAAAACACATCAACAAGAGATAATTTAAAAAACACGACTGGAATTCATGATCCCCCCCCCAAAGAACTTAGTTGTCATATTTCAAGAAATCAATTATCCAGATATAACAGAACAAAAAAAAATGTAAAAGCAGAACCTCCAATTATCTCATGAAAGAACCTCAAAATGAAAACTCATTACCAAATTCCAGAGCTTCCAGACAAAAGAAAAAATTCAAGTGACCAGAAAATCTAAAAACTGAAGAAATGATCAGAATTATACAAGATTTAGAAGCTATAAAGAGATGGTGAACACAGAATGAAATACTTCAGATAACAAAGGTCTACATCAAGAATAAATTACTCAAAGAAAAAAGACTAAGTAGATACTGTATTTGGAGAGGAGAAAATAGCAATATGAAAAATAAAATAAATTCAACTTTAAAAGACAGGAAAAAAAGAATAAATTACTGAAAATCATTTGACAAAGAAAAATGGAATCTTTAATGAAATAGAGGTTATTACTAATTTTTAAAATGGAGCTGGAAAGGAACTTTGAAATACAAACATGAGAATCAAGAGAAAAGTAAAAAGGTATCTACAAGGAAACAACCTTGCAGGGAGTTTGCCACTTCCAGCTGCCATCTCACAGGCAGCCTCCTAAGGTGAGAAGGTAGGGTGTACCCTCTTTCTTGGGCATCACCCAGTCACAATCCTGGTAGCTATATTCAACAGACTCCTAGGATTCTCCTCTATCTTCTTCAATGAGTTTCATATCTGGCTCACAATTTTTCTCTCCTCCCCAACTCTTGCTCTCCTAATAGAGAAGACTTCACTATACAAATTCATTCTCCCTCACATACTCAACTACTGAGTTCCTCAATCTACTTATCTCCTGACAGCTATTTCTCCATCCTATGTTGGTCATACAAACTCTTGATCTTTCGATCACCCACAAATGTACCATCTTCATGTTCAAGCATTCTGAAATCCCTATATCTGAACATAATCTACTGGCTTTTGAACTAATCTATTCTACCTACAATGTGATCGACAATCCCTTGACCTCTCAAATTCTCTCCCAGGCCATCTTCTTCCCTGACTTAGTCACTATGCTCCCTTCACTCTGTCTTAATGAACCAATTCAACTCCACACTCTCCTCCTTTCTTCAACTCCTTTATCAAATTACTTATTATCTTCAATTTCTCCCTTTCTAATGGCTTATTCCCTACTGCCTACCATCCTCATGCCTTTTTCTTTCTCCTGGAAAAAAAAAATTCTTCACTCTTCTGTTCCTGATAACTATTGTCCTATGTTTTTTCTGCTCTTTGTAACTAAACTCCTCAAAAAGGCTGTCTTTAATAGGTGTCTCCAACCTTCTCTCCTGTCCCTCTACTTAATCCCAGACAAAAACAGATCATGTTTTAGGATATGAAACCTCATAAAAAATGTAAAAAATTAGAACTATTATACAAATCCATTTTGGTTACATTTCAATAAAAATTATATTAAGTAAAGGGCCAATTTTAAAAAGTACTAAAAATCAAGTGAAGGAAAAAAAAAAAAAAACCTTAATCCTACTATATTTGCATTCCCAACTCACTGAACTGTTCTCTTTTTTGTTAATAAAAATATTTAGAGATATAAATTCTCTCTCGGGACTACTTTGGCTACAATCCCAAAATTTTGGTATATTGTTTCATTATTGTCATTATCTTTAATGAAATTATCTATTATTTTCTGTGATTTATTTGATCCACTAGTTTTTTAGGATTAAGGTTTTTTTTACTTGATTTTTAATGAAATAAATTTGTTTTCACAAAAATGTAAAATATCCAAATTAACAGAAAAGGAATAGAAAATTTAAATAATTTAAATTCAGAGGAAGAAACTGAATAAACCATAAATGAAATTCCAAAGGAAAGATTTCAGAACCAGATGAATTCACAGATGGAATTCTATTAAAGACTCAAAGAATAATTAATTCTGATATTACATGAATTGTTTGCAAAAACAATAAAGAGATCATGCTAAATTCCATGACATAGCCATGATCTTGATATATGAACCAGAAGAATTAAAATCATAATAGAAAAGATCAATAGCTCAAAGGAACATAGATGCATAAAAGTGATAAATAAAATAAAAGCAAAGAGATAAAAGTGAAATGACTTAATTGTTTGTATTTATGTTTCAGATGTATTTTTTCTATAATCTATCTTTGAATTTTTAAAAAATCCATTCAGCTAATCACTTCCATTTTATGTGTGGGTTGATTCCATTAACATTCAGTTATGATAGTTAATTGTTTATTTCCCCCATTGTATTCTCTCACATTTTTTTCTCTATACTCTTTTCCCTGTTTATTTTAACTTATTTCATTCTTTTTTCCCCTTTTAGTCTCTCATATATATATGTATATGTTTTCTAATAATAATAATAGCTAGCATTTATATAGTGCTTTAAAAATCTACAAAGTACTCTACATATATTATCAAAGATTATATACTGTGATCAAGGTGCAGAAATGCAAAATGCGTTTAACATTGGGAAAACCACATTAATAATGAAAATCTTAAGATTTTATTAGTGGGTCAGTAAAGACTTTTGACAAAATATAACACCCATTTGTGTGTGTGGGGAAAACCTCACTAAAAACATAGGGTCAATGAACTTTTCTTTAAAATGATAAAACAAACATCTAAAATTATAAGTAAAAGATAAAATATAATTCTTTCTAATAAATTCAGGATAAGAGCTAATGCAAAATGAAATGTATTGTGTACAAAGTAACAGCAGTATTATAAGATGATCAGCTGTAAATGACTTAGCTATTCTCAGCAACACAATGATCCAAGACAACTCTAAAGGATTTAGGATTAAAAAAGGCTATCCATCCATATCCAGACAAAGAAAGAACTGATGGTGTCTGAATACAGATTGAAACATACTTTTTTTTTTTTTAACTTTCTTTGCTGTTGTTGGGTTGAGTTTTTCTTTTTCATCTGTTTTCTTTCACAATATAACTATTATGGAAATGTTTTACATGACTACAAATATATGACCTGTGTGGAACTGCTTATCTTCTCAATAAGGGAAGATGGGTAAGGAAGAAGAAAGAAAATTTGCAATTCAAAGTTTTAAAAATGAATGTTAAAAATTGTTCTTATATGTAACTGGGAAAAAATAAAATACTGTATCCCCAAATAAACAGATTAAGGATAAAACAAGGACATTCATAATCACAACTTCTATCTGAAGAAGCACTAGAAATTAGTACTAAGATAAGAAGAATAAACTTAGAGAATAACTATATATAAAAAAGAAACATTATCACTTTTTATTCATGAGATTGTGTGCATAAAGAATCCTTACAAATCAACTAAAATTCAGTCAAAACAAATAAAAAGTTCAGCAAACTTGCAGAACAAAAAAATAAATCCAAATGAATCATCAACATTTCTATATAATATTAATAAACCCAGAAAGCAGAGATGGACAAATTCCAATTGAAGTTGCTATGGAATAAATCAAACTACCCGAGTGTCTACTTTCCAAGAGATACACAAGAACTATACAAGTATGCTATAAACAACTGTTTACAGAAATAAAGGCCTAAATAATTGAAAAATATTAATATAAATATTAATTTAATTAATTCTTGATGGGTAGGATGAGCCAGTGTGATAAATATTACAATGCTATTTATTTTTTATTTATCCAATATCATACCAACCAAAATACTAAAAGAATATTCTGTAGAACTAGAAAAAATGACAAAACTCATATAGAGAAAAAGAAAGGTCAAGAATATTAAAAAAAATAATGAAAAGAAATGGGAACAAATGGGGTTTATTTGCACCAGATCTTGAATTACTCTACAAAGCAATAAATGTTAAAACAATTTAGTATTACTTAAAAATAGAGCAACCCAATAGAAGAGATTATATACAACATTCTATTACCCTAGTATTTGATAGCAAAGATTCCAGCTTCAGAGATAAAGACTTGATATTTGACAAAAAATGTTGGGAAAATTAGACCACCATATGGAAGAAATTAGGTTTAAACCAACACCTTGTACATAATGCAAAGATATAATTTGAACTGAACATAGTAGTTAGATTAAAAAAAAAGTTAAATCATAAACAAATTAGAGAAATGTTGAAAAAACTATCAAATCTATGAATAAGAGAAAAGAGAGGATCATAAAAGACAAATCTGATATTTTTGATCAAGTAAAATTTAAAAGGTTTTACTCAAGTAAATCTAATAAAGCTAAGGTCAAGAGGGAAACAATTAACTATATAACTACAATAACTTTGTAGAAAGTTTTTCTGATAAAGGTGTCATTTCCAAGATATATAAGAAAATGATTCAGATAGGAACAAGCAGCTCCCCAAAAAAACGAAACCCAGGCTTTCTATAGCCATGACCCAAAAAACCCAAAAAAAACCCCAAACCCTTCCAAATCACTACTAAGTAAAAAAGTGAAAATCAGAGCAATTCTGAAATTCCAACCTATACCCATCAGAGTAACAAAGGTGGGCGGGGAAGGGAAAGAAAATTATAAATGTTGAAGATCTATGGAAAATCAGACATATTAATACAATATTGGTAGACTTGTGAATGGAACCATTCCAGAAAGCAAATTAAAATTATATACAAAAAGTAACTTAACAGTGGGCTCTTTTATCTAGCTATACTACTGCTAAACTGATACTTAAAAGAAACAAAATAAAAAGGAGGGTCCTGTATGTGCAAAAACTTTAGAACAGGTCTTCTTGTAGTAGAAAAAAACCTGGGAAAATCAGTTGATATCCAATCAACTGAGGAATCAAATATAAAATATTGTCTGGCTTTCAAAATCCTTCAGAACCTAAGCTCTTTCTTAACTTTCTAGTCTCGTCATATCTTATTTTCTCCTCCATTTTCTCTTCAACAGCCAGAATTTAACAAAGGGCAGACTGAGGCAATTCTCCAAGTGAGAGATTCTTTTATTATTAACAGGGTTTCGTGACTTTTTCTTTTTTGGTATGGACTTTTCTGGCAGGTACTCTTAAGAAGCCTATAATCCCCTTTTCAGAATAATGTTTTTAAATATATACAATACATGATATTATAAAATCAATTATATAGCAATAAATACACTTTTTTTTTTAACTTCACAAAGCTCAGTTAAAAAACTCAGGTTTTCAAAAGACCCCAGCTTTTGGGATAAGTACTCACTATTCGGCAAAAACTTCTGGGAAAATTGGAAACTAATGTGGAAGAAATTATGACCCACATCTAACACCACCCACATACCAAGATAAGATCATGGGTTCATGATCTAGATATAAAGAGTGATATTGTAAGCAAATTAGAGGAAGGTAGTATAGTTTACCTCTCAGACCTGTGGAGATGGAATAAATTTATGTCCAAAGAAGATCTGGAACTTTTAACTGAACACCAGATAGATAATTTTGATTATATTAAGTTAAAAAGTTTTTATACAAGCAAAACTAATGCAGACAAGATTAGGAGGGAAGCATCAAATTGGGAAATCATCTTTACATTTAATGGTTCTGATTAAAGGCCTCCTTTCTTTCTTTTTTTTTTTTCTTTTAAGCTTTTTATTTGTATAACATATGTATGGGTAGTTCCCCAACTTTGATCTTTACAAAGCTTTCCAATACAGATTTTACCCCCAGTCCCCTCGTCTCCCCTAGATGGCAGGAAGTCCACTACATGTTAATAATGTTGAAATGCTTGAGAAGTTATGCAAGAAAAATCCTATCTACAAGAAAAAAAAAACAATGCAAGCAAATGTCAATAGAGATCATGAAAATGTTACGTTGTGGTCCATATTTCATGTCCCTCTTTCTGGGAGTATATGGTTTTCTTCAGTGAACAACTGGAACTGGTTTGAGACAATTCTTTATTGCAGAGAGCCATGTCCATCAGAATTGATCATCATGTAATACTGTTGTTGCTGTGCATGATGATCTCCTGGTTCTGCTCGTTTCACTCAGCATCAGTTCATGCAAGTCTCTCCAGGCCTCTCTGAAATCGTCCTGCTGGTCGTTTCTTACAGAGCAATAATATTCCATAACATTCATATACCATAATTTATTCAGCCACTCTCCAATTGATGGGCATCCCTTCAGTTTCCAGTTTCTAGCCACCACAAAAAGGGCTGCCACAAACATTCTTGCACATGTGGGGCCCTTTCCCTCCTCTAAGATCTCTTTGGAATATA
>JAJPUD010003994.1:26730-66062 GCA_023553655.1 Myrmecobius fasciatus
AAGATGATTTCCCAATTTGATGCTTCCCTCCTAATCTTGTCTGCATTTGTTTTGTTTGTACAGAAACTTTTTAACTTAATATAGTCAAAATTATCCATCTGGTGTTCAATTAGGAGTTCCAAGTCTTCTTTGGACATAAATTTGTTCCACCTCCACAGGTCTGAGAGATAAACTATATTACGTTCCTCTAACTTGCTTACAAAGTCCCTCTTTATATCTAGATCATGAACCCATTTAGATCTTATCTTGGTATGTGGTGTTAGGTATGGGTCAAGCCCTAATTTCTTCCACACTAGTTTCCAATTTTCCCAGCAGTTTTTGCCAAATAGAGAGTATTTATCCCAAAAGCTGTGGTCTTTGGGTTTATCGAACACTAGATTGTTAAGGTTAATGCCTAGGTTGTCCTGATAACCTATCCTCCTTTCTAAAATATATAGAGAATTGTTTCATATTTATAAGATTTCAAGCCACTCTTCAATATATAAATGGTCAAGGGATATGAACAGACAATTTTCAGATGATGAAATTAAAACCATTTCTAGTCATATGAAAAGTTGCTCCAAATCACTACTGATCAGAGAAATGCAAATTAAGACAACTCTGAGGTACTACTACACACCTGTCAGATTGGCTAAAATGACAGGAAAAGATAATGATGAATGCTGGAGGGGATGTGGGAAAGCTGGGACACTGATACATTGTTGGTGGAACTGTGAACGGATCCAACCATTCTGGAGAGCAATTTGGAGCTACGTTCAAAAAAGTTACCAAACTGTGCAATACCCTTTGACCCAGCAGTGTTTTTATTGGGCTTATATCCCAAAGAGATCTTAGAGGAGGGAAAGGGACCCACATGTGCAAGAATGTGGCAGCCCTTTTTGTAGTGGCTAGAAACTGGAAACTGAAGGGATGCTCATCAATTGGAGAGTGGCTGAATAAATTATGGTATATGAACGTTATGGAATATTATTGTTCTGTAAGAAACGACCAGCAGGACGATTTTAGAGAGGCCTGGAGAGACTTGCATGAACTGATGTTGAGTGAAACGAGCAGAACCAGGAGATTATTATACACAGCAACAACAATACTATATGATGATCAATTCTGATGGACATGGCTCTCTTCAACAATGAAATGTTTCAAACCACTTCCAATTGTTCACTGAAGAAAGCCATATACACCCAGAGAGAGGGATGTGAAACGTGGACAACATATCACTTCCATGATCTCTATCGATATTTGCTTGCATTGGGTTTCCTTTCTCAGATATTTTTTGTTCATGTAGATACGATTGTTCTTGCACAGCAAGATAAGTATGGAAATATGTATACATATATTTGACTTGTGAAGTATTTTAATATAATTAACATGTAGTGCACTTCCTGCCATCTAGGGGAGGGGAGGGGACTGGGGGGAAAATTTGTAACAGAAAGCTATGTAAAGATCAATGTTGAGGAACTACCCATACATATGTTTTGCAAATTAAAAGCTTTAATTTAAAAAAAAGCAAACAAAAACAAACAAACAAAAAAACTCAGGTTTTAAAGGAATTGGTAAAAGAAAAAGAGTAACATTTCAGGTGCTGGTGCTGGCATTAGAAAATATTCAAAGGATATGTAGAAGTATAAGGTTCAATATTCTAAAATTAAAAGAAGGTGAATCCTCTTAAAGAGGAGGTAGTGGTAGTAACTCATATATTATTAAGCTAGAGGGGATGCAATCTCTAAAAACAGAAATAAAAGCTGAAAAAAGTACTTCAAAAACAGCAATTATTCACGTTAGCTAGTGATAAAGCTATCTGTATTCTCTGGGCAGAGGGAACATTACATCAGGCAGGCAGACCAGAGTCAAGGATAGACAGAAAATCTGGAGCCAAATGATTGGAAAGTTTCTCATGGGGGGCGGAGGGGGGGTGAGGGAGAGAGATTGTCTTTTTATTGACATATGAGTTCTATTTTCCAGATACTGAAAGCCTTGTGTTGATTTGGAAAAGCTAAAATTATTGTGCTAGAAAAGAGCCTATTGGTTTAAGAAAAATGCTGGGCCTTTATTTAGCAATGGCAAAGTGTTGGCTAATTTAGAGTGAGAGATTATTTCAGACTTCTGACTCTGTGAGAGAATAAATGCTGACTCGGTTCAATAAATAGTGGGGAAGGGAAGGAGACCAGGGAACCTTCATGAAATTCTAATAGGGAAAGAAATTTTTTTTTAAAAGGAAGAAACACTTTAATTTGAGATTAAATTGGCTGTGCTGTTTGGAGATAAGATTATCAATGATAAATTGATACAGTTATCTGTATCACAAGGAAAATTAGTGTATGTTAAATCCTATGGTAGATTTCTAGAAGTATTCATAATGGAAAACCAGATTGGTAGACATAATCCCAGAATAGTTAATCCTCATAATTTGGAAACTTGTAAAAAGAAAGCAGTATTATAGAGATTTTTTTTTTGTGTGGGGGCAATTAATAATTGTTAGGGTTAGCTTTCATTTAGGTCTGAAAAATAATTGTGCCATTTAAGAATGAATATTAGACATAATCTGAATACCTGAAAAGAACTGCATCTATATCCTTTCTGGAATAGGGTGTGCCAAAAAAAAAAAAAAAAGATTTCCTAGAGTAGAGGTTCTTAACCTTTGTCACGATCCCCCTTAGCCTGGAAAAGTCTTGAAAGAGCCCCTTCTCAGAAAAATTCATTTAAATGTATATAGTATAGAGGATTTCAAAGGAATAGTTCTCAAAAAAAATTTTTTTTTAAGTTCTGATAGGAAGGATTCTGGGAAGATGGCAGAGGTCAGAAAACTTCTGGCTCTTTAAATTTCCTCCACAAAAAAAGACAGAATATCATCTTAGAGTGAACACAAAGCAGCAGAAATAAACAGGAATTAGGGTAAAGCAAATGTACTCTTAAGACAACTTGAGAAGAACCCAGGAAAAACTTGATTTCCCGGGGTGGAGGTTTGGCCTATGTGAAGTGTAAACACTTCTAGGCCTATTCTTCAGAAACAACCAACAAGCAGCCTGGGGGTATTTGGGTGGGGAGGTGGCTCTCACTGACAGTTAGTAGAAGGCCTTTCCACTGTCAGGGACATCAAACATAGTTGTGCTGACCTGACAAGGTCCTGGACTTCAGATGTGGGGGAGGAGTTAGCATATGTCTGGCAAGTGCAGTAGCTAAGGCCCTGTTGGCCGTGGACATTTGCAGGAGAGCAGAGTGGCTGGTTTCAGTTCTAGGACAGAGTGGAACAAGTACCCAAGACTGGGCCATGGGCAATAAGAAGGACTTGAAACTTCAGGTATCAAATCTCAAGAGAATATTTTCACTTGTCAGCTCTCCCTGAAGTTATGATAATAGCTGCTAAAAATATAAATAAAAATGAATAAATAAAGGACAAAGACAGAAAACGTCTAGGTTCATATTCAGAGAAAGATCCTGGAACTAAAAAAGCCATTCCTTTTTCAAAGAGAAATATCAAATGGTTCCAAGCACAAAAATAGTTCTTGGAAGAGCTTTAAGAAGACTTTAAAAATCAGAGAGATCAAGGAAAAAAAAATTAAGAGCAATCCAAGAAAATTTTGAAAACAAAGTAAACCAATTAGAAATAGAGAATCAAAAACTCAAGGAAGAAAATAATTCCTTAAAAACTAGAATTGGGCAAAGAAAAAATGATGATGTTATAAGACATTAAGAAATAAAAAAAAATCAAAAAAAATGAAAAAATAGAAAAGAATGTGAAACAGATCATTAGAAAAACAAATGATCTGAAGAACAGATCAAGGAGAGACAATATAAGAATAGTTAGACTACCTGAAAGTTATGATCAAAAAATAATCTTGATACAATATTACAAGAAATTATCAAGGAAAATTGCCCTGAAGTTCTAAAATAAGGCAAAACAGAAACAAAAAAATCCAGCAATCATCACCTGAAAGAGATCCCAGGAAGAAAATGAAAGAGGAATATCATAATTAAGTTTCAAAGCTCCCAGGTTAAGGAAAAAATACTGCAAAAGCAATATTTAAAAAAAAACATAATTTAAATATTGTGGAGCTGCGACCTAGCTGCTATGTCAAATGACCACAGGTCTTGGAAAACTATTAAAAAAAATTCATAAACCTGGGGTTATGACCAAGGCTAATTTACTAATCAAAGTTAAAGATAATGCTAAACAACAAAAAAGGGATATTTAAGGAACTCAAAAGACTTTCAGGTATTTATGACAAAAATAGCAGAACTTCAATATAAAAGATCCAAGAGAAATAAGTTAAAAATTAAAGGCAAATTATATAAGGGATTCAATAAGATAAAAGTATTTTTTATATATAAAAATGACATCCTGACTATCTTCATTTTTGAGTAGCTGGAAAGAAAGGTTTAGGCTGAGCTATGTATGAAGGGATGATTCTAAAAATATGAAACTATGTAGAGAGAGATAAAAAGGAGTAAATATTTCATACAAATGAGGCATGAAAGAAAGAACTGATACAAAGAAGCAAGGCAGGGAGAGTAGGCAGTATTGGACACTTCCTCTAATCAGAAATGGATTAAAGAAAGAATAAGACATGTGTAGATATATACATATATATATATATATGTTTTTGTGTATTATATATATGTAAAGAAATGTAGATATATGTATATATGTATTAATATGTATGTGTCTATATGTATGTTTAATATGTATGTCATCTAAATTTAGAAAAAAGTAAGAAGGCAATGGGACGGTGTGGGGAGAGAGGATAAGGAAGAGATTTTTAGAGGTTTGGGTAGGTTAAGAAATAGGAGGACAAGATAATGGGTAGAAGTAAAAAATAGGAAAACAGAAAATACATAATAAATAATTATAGCTTAAAATGTGAATGGATGGATTTACCCATAAAATAGAAACAGAGCGCATATTAAATATCTGAATTTAACAATATGCTGCTTTCTGGAAACACAGATACATACATAATAAATTCTACTCCAGTCCTTAATTTTATTTTATCTTTGTGTTGCTAAGTTCTGTACCTATTTCATTGTTGCATTTGCATTTTGATTGAGTTCTATGGTTTATCCATCTAATTATATATTGACTAAAGTTAGGGATTTTCATCATTGTTTTGTCAACTTGGTTTTTTCCTATGTGATTATGGATTTGGAGAGGCAGTGTGATACAGTGTATAAGGGTTAGAGTCAGAAAAACCTGTTTTCTAAACTTGCCTCCCAAGTTTTTCTTTCCTACCTTTAATCAGTGAATGGATCTTGCCTCAGTGAAACTGAGACCTGTTAAAGATCTTAGCTTAAAAAGGCCAAGGTCTCCCACTGCATCCAGAGTCATCTCTACTCGACCTGAGCTATATCAGCCTAGGGGACCCAGATGGCTCCGGAGGGAAAAGTGAAGCAGGTGACCTTGCACAGTTCTCCCTCTCTTAAATCCAATTCTCTTGCATGTCATAGTATCACCTCCCTGATATCATGGTCCTCTGAAAATAAAGGACATAACAACAACTCATGACAGGATGTGATTGTGCTGGAATACTTGTGTGGTGTAGGAAATGATGAGCTGGCTGATTTAGAAAACCATTTGGACCTATGAAGGAGGTGCTACCCATCTCCAGAGAGAGAGAAAGATGACTAGTGGAAATAGCACTGTATAGTCATATATATATATTATATTTATATGTATAATATATATATATATATATGAGTGAATATGTGTATGTTTACAGATATCTATGTCTGTCTATCCATCCATCCACCTATATCTTTAGGGCAGAAGGGGGAAAAGGAGGAAAAAAAACAAAGTAAAAAGTATCAGCAGAGAACTAAAGAAAACCCAGAAGAAAGCAAAAAAAAAATCTGGGTAGCATTGAAAAAGAATGTGTAGTATACATTATATAAGGCTTCTTAAAATGGAAACTTGTTTTATATGGAATCCTTTCATGTTTTACTGTGGACGTGAAAATTTTTTTTCTCATTTTATATTTGTTTAAAATTACAAATAAAGAAGCAAAGAAACAAAAAATTCACAGACTCCATGTTAATAACCCCTAATCCAGAGAAATATATTTTGATAGTCCTTGTAATCTTTTTCAAAGACCCAAATCTCATGATGAATATATATATACATATATATTTTATAATAAAAAAGCAAAAACTACATTAAGAATGATCATACCCCCAGTTATACAGCTTTAGTTATATGTTTACTTTTTGTAATTGGTGTTTCTGCAACTACTAGAATTGTGTGTAAGCAATATCCATGTAGAGATAGGAAGTTGATGCGGCACAGTCTATAAATATGAGGCATTTAGTATACTTTTATATGAATGAGAAGTGGGCCTGGAAGCTGAGGAATAAGAAAAGAGATGAAGAATACATTCTAATTATGGTTTTGGTAATTATATCAAGGACTACAGCATTCAAAGTGAAATTATAAGATTAAAAGAGATCAAATCTAGCAATGATGTGTAAACCTATTCCTCTTATACAATTTTATGGAGCTCAGCCCACAAAACATCACTTTCCCTCTCTGGAGTAAAAACCTTCAACAGATATATGACTTTTACATAATTATTTGAGCCACTAATTAACATATGCAGAAAAAAAGACAGTGAACTGGGAGATGGGGAGTGGCAGCTAGTTAAGTGAGAAAGGAAAGAAAAATGGGCCTAATGGAAATGAAAGGTAACTACACTGGGACTGGAAGGTTGTGCAAGTTGTAACAATCAAAATATGTGAATCGTGACATAGCTAGGGCTTTAGGAACGAATCAATAAATGAATAAAAGATTTATTAAATACCTGTTATGTGCTTTATACTGGGATATAAATACAAAAGACTACTCTTCCCTCAAGGAAAAATTCTAATGGAAGGAAACAACCACATGGGAGGTGGTGGCAAGGGAAAGGAGCTTTATTTGGGAAGTCTTGGAGGAATGGCGAGTGGAACCATGGAAGATCCTGCTGGAAGTACTGGCAGTACTGATTTCATTACTCTTGCTACAGCAGGTGTAGAAAACAGCTGGTGGGGTGGGGGTTGATGGAGAGAGATGCAGTGGTATCCGAATGTATGTAGGGCACACAAGACAGATGGATGTGAAGCCTTGTCTGGGGCCCTCGTGATCAAATGAATTAGGTGAGTTCACCAATCAATATAACTCAGCCCCTGGGCAGAGTTTCAAAGTGGAATGGATTTATTTATCCATAAAAAGATGCAGAGTATAGTATTTCAGGTATTCGGGAATCAGAGGACACTAGAAGTAGAGATAGAAAGATACATCTGGGGTGGATGGATGGTCATTAGCTATTCAGGAAAATGGAACCATTCTCATTTTCATAGTGGTTATAGGTATCAAGGAAGTCTTATAACTGATGAGTTCAAGGAGTAACAGCACTAGGAAAGCAATAAATATATTTGGCATAAATTCTGACTGTGGACAACATATGTAATAGAACAATGACTAACTACATTTGGGCAAGAAAGAAATCAGGTTGGGCTTGAATGGCCAGGAAAGGCTTCAGGAAGGAGCTGGGAACAGAGCCATGAGAGCAAGAGTTCAAATCCTATTCAGACTCACTTTTTAGGTCAGGAGGGCTTTCGCTGAAGAAGGGCTAGAATTTTCTGGCTCCAGACAAGGCAAAAGAACAGAACTTTTTATGAACAATATGGCAAAAATTAAGTTTAGATCAAAATCTCATAATAAACTCCAAATGAATTCATGACCCACCTATAAAAGCTCATGTGGTTTTAAAGATTTGTTGTTTTCTTAAAAATGGTCCCTTTCTATTTATAAATGTAGGGAATGCATTCATATTAGCATCTGCTGTATTTCTTGCTTCTCACCTAAGCCAAGAAGCTTTCTCCAAACCTTACAGGGAGGCAGGAATGACATGCTCATTGACTTAATACTCCAATGGATCTGTCATCTTATGTCCAAGGCTTACAACAGAATAGGCTACATCTCATCTATACCTTCTTATCTTGTGTAACTGATTTTTGTTCACCCATAAATCCTCCAGAAGGGATTTGCCTAGTTCCTTTAGGTTCTTTGATATCAATGAAGTATTGTCCGTTAGTCTTCTGTCCTGCTACATGGCTGTTTAATCCCTTTTTCCAATCATACAACTTTTAAATCTTATTTTTTATTTTATTTCTCATGCTCATTTTGTTGTTATAACAACACAGCCTATCTAACATATAAGAACAGTCTATCTGCACACACAACTCACAATTTAAATTTCACAAGGGTTGTAGCATTCCATAGTTCACAACCATATTGTATCTACTTTTAAAAAGTGAGACAATGAAAAATGATATTTTCTTCCAAGGAGAATCTTGGGAGTCATTAAAAGCACTGCACAATTTCCCAAATACAGTCATGACCACTGTCCTTTCTGACTCAATTTTGGGTCCAAAGCATATGAACTGATAAACCGGCTCCATATAGAATGTCCATCCAATTACTAGCCATAATTTGGATGACAGGACAGCATTTTTAGGATTGCAAATTTATTACTGAAAGAGACCTTACAGACTTCCTTCATGGATAGTTAGGCTGAAATCATCATGCATGTCATTTAGAGGATCTGCAACTTTTTATGGCCTGATATAAATAAAATCAACAAACAGTAGCATCTGGAAGACCTCATCATTTATAGGTAATTCTGCTTCCATTTTTATATTACCTTGGATGTCCTCCATAACAGCAACGGTCATGTAAGCAAATGTCCTCTGTTTTGTCTTAGTTGTTATAAATAGAGGATGAAACAATAAAAAAAAAAAAACCAACTCTCTCTGTATGAAAGTATCTTACAGGAAGGCAACATTTAAGGCTACATTTTGGTCTATGAATAAAATGTTTTTATATAGACCAACAACAGTAAACATGGGGGTACCTTGGATTCTTTACAATACTCAGTTAATTGTGTGGATGTAAAGATATAATTTGATGTAAGAAAATATTTGTGAACACCTCTGCCTCTTTCCCCTTCATGACTGTAACAAGAATTATCTTCATACATATGTAGTAAGATTTGTCTTTGGGAGGAAGATTCACTGTACAGCTTTTTGCTACGTCACCACCTTGCTCTTAATTCCTCTCAAAGCCTTTCCAAAAAGAACAAAGCACGGTAGAAGGCTATTTCACCAAAATCTTCAAGAACCCAGATTAACTTCTACTTGTTCTGTAAAAGGTACTTCATATAAAACTACATCAATTTTTTTTAAATTTCATTTCTTTGAAAAGTATTATCATAGAATCACAGAATTTCAATGATTATATGATCCAACATGGTCCAGAACTTTATTCCATGTACAATAAGCTCAATAACTGGTTGTGTAGCCTTTGTTTGAAGACCTCTTAGGAAAGCCTTTACACTTCTGAGTAGCTCTAAAATTAAGGTACATCACACCTAAACGGGCAGCTTTGTAGCTTTTATCCATGGCTCCCAGCCCTGCTCTTTGGGGGTAAGTAGGATGTCTATTCCCTTTCTGAAACAAGAACTCTTGAAATAATCAAGAGTTATTGTATTTTTCTCCCCATTTCTCCCCAATATGATATGACTCCAAGGTTCTTTACCATCCTGTCTGCTTTCTCCTGGATGCTTTCCAGACTATAAATATCCTTTCTAAGTTGTAGTGACCAATTGAACACAACAATTTCCTGGTTTCTAGACCTCAGTGCAAATATAAGTAGCCATGCCTTACTTGTACATTGTCTTTGGTGTTTTTCTTTTTGAGTAAAAATTGGATCCCTGACAAATTTAATCTTATTTTCAATTCAGTTCAATATTCTAGCCTATACAGATCTTTTCTGGATACTTATCTTTATTAATTATTGCTCTCAGCTTTACATCCTCAACAAATTTTATAACTATCATGTTGTTCTTTATTCAAGGCATTGATAAAAATATAAAACATATCCCTACGACATCTGAGGTCATTTTCTATTGAGATCACTATGACACAAGACTTTACAATCCATCTAAGAGTTCTATATGACATGAAGTCAGGAAATAAGGACAAAGTTCTGATGAGAGAGATCAGGATAAGGATGAGAGACACTGAAGAGATACAATATTAAGTTGTTACTCTGAGATACACAATGGGGATATAAAGGTGAAAACAAAACCGTCCCTGCCTTCAAAAACCTTCAGTCCTCCTGGAACAATACAATATGTTTATGGATAAGTAAGTACAGATAAATTCAAAAAGATGAGAGGGGATCTGGTAAGGGTTTGCGCACAAGATGGCATCTGTGCTGAGCCTTGATGATCATGACCTGTGCAGAGGTATGCAAAAGGAAATGAAACATTAGACTGAAGGAACAACAAGTGGGCCCGATTTGTTTTGTTTTGTTTTCCTGAAGAAGAATGCAGGAAGGGAAGGAATACAAAATGTCACTGGCCAAAAGGATAGGCTGGTACCAAACTGTTAAAGCTTTTCAATGACAATCTGAGACGCGTGTATTTTATGCAAGAGTATTTTTTGAAAAGGGAGAAAGTAGAATAGCACTCAGGGCTGCAATTTCACTGCTATCAAAATGCTGACACTTCTAGCCATTCAGGGCGGCACCTTCTCAGCAGCTAACAGATCTAGACCACTGTCGAGCACCTTGCCCAGGGTCACAGAGCCAGGGCTTTTCTGAGATAGGACTTGAAGCCATGTCTTCCAGATACTATAGTCTGCTCTCTAACCCCTGTAACATGCTGTCTCTAATAATAAGTGACATAACAATAAAAACTACAATTATAATAACTAATAAGTACACAGTTCTTTAAGGTCTGCAGATCCTTGGAAGACAATACTGGCAGTTATGTGGAGAACAAACTGGGTAAGGGAAAGACTAGAAGCAAAAGACTAAACAGGAAGCTACAGAAATAGTGCAAGCACAAGGTGATGTGAGAACATGATAGGAGACTAGCTAGGGACTGGAAACAATAGAAGGGAAAAGATTCAAAAGATGATGCATAGAGTCAAAGAACGAGGTAGCTTGTAGCAGACTGTATCTGAGGGATGAAGAAGAGAAAAGAGTGACTTCAAGAGGCTGCATCCTTGGGGGGCTGATGCGGTACCCTTATCTCAAAGGAAGAAGTTGGGAGGAAGGAAAGGTGGTGGTGGGGTATGAGTAGGAGGAGCAGAAAATGAGCTCCATTTTAGACATACTGAGTTGGAGATGATAAGAGGACATCCAGATAGATCAATATAGGACATCATTAGCAGTGAGAGGTTAATAACAGACAAACAGATCTTAAAATCATCCTACAGTTATGGTAACTGAACGCATAGGAGCAAATTAGACTATGGTAGAGTATATAGAGTAAGGGATAGGAAAGATGGAAGAGGGCAAATCCAGGATGGAGCCTTAGGGAAAAACCATGCTAATATGCAAAAAATATTAAAAATCATTCTTTTTTCCCAATTATGTTCAGAAAAAAAATCAGGGCCAGAGTATATATAGATTCATGGTACATTAAATGGAATGCTGCATCTTTCTCAAAAAGAAGTGTCTAGTAGATCAGTAAAGTTAATATTTCAAAAAGAAATTTCTTTGGTAATTGTTACCAACCCTGTAAAATAATTATACATATCTATTTGTAATTATTCCATCAAAGACATCTATAGTACTGAATCACATATGTAGTTAAAGCTTTTTTTGTGTGTGTAAAAAGTTTATCTTTAGAGAAATAACTCATAGGATACTTCTTTTTTAAGTCAATATTTTCATAAAAATCAGAATTCTTTGATATTTCTCCATATAATATGACTCATTAGTGACTAAAAATCAACAAGAATTATCCAATATATTTTTAACTACTTTCTAAGGTATCAAAAATATATTAATAATATAAAAAATGACACATTATTTTAGCAGATAATATTAACATCAAGGTGTTTTGTTGTTACTAAAAACTACCTTAACATATTTAAAAGATTCAATGACTTGGTACTCTTCTAACAACAAAATAATATAGTAATTTTTTTTTTGAAAAAAATCATTCAAGATATACTTACTAAAGATTTAATCAGCATAGTAAGACAATTTTTCTGGATCTCTGGAGGTATATTTGCAAAACTCCTCTCTGACCAACACCTTGCAAAATGCTTTACGATCCACCTATTAGATCAAATTAAGAAGAATTAAAATAGTCTATCACTTTTAATGACATAAGGCACAAACATATTACAACTAAATGAAATTATGGTTAGAACTTACATTTTAAATTCATTTCATTATAGGATTAACTGAACCATCTTTTGTCAAAAAGCAGTTTTTAGTCCAACTTTGAATTCAGCCAATATAAATAGAACTGAATACAATAAACTACATTTAATAACTATAATTACAGTTAATCCTGTCTACCTTCAAAGTGAGAAATGAGCTGGGAAATTAGCTCAATTATGCTAACTAGTTGGACGTCAAGTTCTAAAGCTATGCTTAAAAAAAAAAAAACAAAAAAACCCAGATCTGAAAGTGCTATCAAAACAGGGACATTATAAAAATAGGATGGCCAAATTGATAGCATAAACAGTACTTCAGCTCACTTACTTCATACAATCATCATAAAGACTTTCAACTCCCACCGAATGAGCAATAATCAGACATTCTAGTATAGCCTCCAATCTTCCTGGGACAGGCTACAACAACAACAAAAAAGCATTGTTCTTTACCAACTCAAAAGAGGTACATATCTTCATTACATTAAGAATTAGAGAACTAAAAAACATATTTTTTACAAGATAATTGGGTACTATTTATATACCTAAAAATTTATGTGAATAAGTATCCTCAAACAGTTTATTCATATTTTAAAAACAAGACAAACAAGTTAAGAGTCTTTGGTTTTGCACAGACTCATTTAGACTCCTAAGTGTCTAACATATGGATTATAAATTCGTTGTTTTGGTTTGTTGTCATAATTTTCTCTATAAACATTTAGCTCTAACATTATTAATGGAAAGTCCACTGGACTGGGAATCAAAGGATCTGATCTGCTGTCCCTTACTCATAACCATGGACAGGGCACCACCTTTCTGGGTCTCAATTTATTCATTTTTTAAATGAAGGAAATCAGAAGAGTAGATTTCTAAGCTATCTTAAACCTCTAAACTAATCATGCAACAAAACCAAATTGTTTAATCTATTTCAAAGTATTTTCTTTATATCAGAGTTCCCTATACCAATGAAGTCACAGGCCCAGTCACTCCCATCTTTTTTTTTTTTTTTGGTTGAGGCAATTGGGATTAAGTGACTTGCCCAGGGTCACACAGCTAGGGAATGTTAAGTGTCTGAGGACAGATTTGAACTCAGGTCCTCCTGACTTCAGAGCTGGTGCTCTATCCACTGAGCCACCTAGCTGTCCTACTCCTATCCTTTTTTAAAGCATTAGATGTACTTATAACATATTAACCAGAAACATAGAAATTCAGGCATGATTAAAAGAGAAATAAAATCATGGAATCGAAAGGTCAGCTTTGCAATAACATTCTGCAATATTCTCAAAATTTAGAGCATAATGTTTAACCCCTAATGAAATTCTTTTACAGTGAAATGCTTGCTGTTACCTTTTTATGTTTATTGTAAATTTATCATCACATATTTAACAAGGCAAAGCAGTTATCAAATTTAAGTATTTAATAGTTCAAAATATACATGTGAAATACTGCTGCTTACAAAAAAGAGAAAACTCATCTTTAGATATGTCTCTGAGCACAGTTACTACTGTGAGAGCTCTTCAAACATGGCCATCAATTTCTGACTCATTTTTGAAAGTGCCTTAAGTCTGGTTTTATAATAATTCTCTCTGCAAAGAATGCAGCATGACTTTCTGGACTGGCCTTGTGTTTCCTCAGTACAAGGAACTCCAGATAAGAAAGTGGTGCCCACTCTGCATGTAGGATGGAGAGAGTTGCCTGGGAAACAGAGATTGAGGGGCTAGCTCAACATCACAGAGCTAGTGTATGTCAAAATATAACTGGAACTCAGATCTTCCTTATTTTGAGTCTGGTTCTCTATCTTTACTCTATTGTCTCTCTTAAAATAAAACTGAATTAAAGTTAATCTGTCTTCAGCATAAGACAAGCTTGTAGGTAACTTAAGACAGTCTGTATCCTGGTTAGTTTAACATAAACCTGCATACACGCATACAAACAAAGATGGAAACCATTATAGACACAGTAATTAACAAATAAATAGAACTTACAAAGCACCCAAATCTACAAATGGCTTTCCCAACTCCATCATTAGAATTTTGGGAAAACTTCTTGGGAAAAAATTTTTTACAAGTCCTCTTTTAGATGACTGTGACTCAAATGAAATTTTAATTCTATTTGCAATCCATTCAAGTACAAGTTCTTTTATATAATATTTTTTTAATCATATTGGGTCATGCTGTGACCACAATAATCCTTCAGATCAGATATATACTTTTCTCCCTCCACTTAAGAAACAAATAAGTGAATCTTAAATTTTTGTGGCAAAAAACAACAACTGCAAAATGAATAATCAATATGCCTGGAAATGATTCAAAGTGTGATTATATATCTAAGACAACTAAAATGTCCACCCACTTGAAATTATTCACAAGTTCATATATTTAAAGCTTGTATCCTGTCTTTCTTTTTCCCCCTGCTGAATTTTTCAATTTTTTCAAATATTTTTCTAGTTACATGTAAAATGTTTTAACATTCATTTAAATTTTTTTCTCCACTTTAAATAGTATTTTATTTTTCCAGCTACATGTAAAGACAATTTTTAATATTCATGTCTTAAAAATTCTGATTTTCAAATTTTCTCCTTCCCTCGCACCTCTCTCAAAAAGAATAAGCAATTTGATATATATGCCATCTTCTTTCAAAATGATTTAAGGCTGGTAAAATAAAGCACAGTGATTAAGACAATTCTGAGGTACCATTTTACATCTCTCAGACTGGCTAAGATAATAAATGTTGGAGGGAATGTAGGAAAACTGGGACACTAATGCATTGTTGGTGGAGTTGGGAACTGATCCAACCATTCTGGAGAGCAATCAGGAACTATGTCCAAAAAGCTATCACACTGAGCATACCCTTTGACCCAGTAATGTTTTTACTGGGTTTGTATCCCAGCAAATCATAAAAGAAGGAAAGGGATCCACATGTGCAAAAATGTTTGTGGCAGCCCTTTTTGTAGTCACAAGGAACTGAAAACCGAGTGGATGTCCATCAGTGGAAGAACGGCTGAATAAGTTATGGTATATGAATGTTATGGAATATTATTGTTCTGTAAGCAACGACCAGCAGGATAATTTTAAAGAGGCCTGGAGAGACCTACATGAACTGATGCTGAGTGAAATGAGCAGAACCAGGAGATCATTATACATGGCAACAACAAGATTATGTGATGATCAATTCTGACAGATGCGGCTCTTTTCAATAATGAGGTGATCAGACCAGTTCCAACAGAGTCATGATGAAAAGTGCCATCTACATCCAGAGAGAGAACTATAAAGTCTGAATGTAAATTGAAGCATAACCTTGGTGATGGTGTTGTTTGTTTGTTTTTTGCCTTTTGTTCTTTTTTTTTTTTGCTCAGTATGATGCATATGGAAATATGATTAGAAGATTTGCATACATTTAATCTACGTCAGACTGCTTGCTGTCTTGGGGGAAGAGGGAGGGGGAAGGAGAGGGAGAAAAATGTGGAACACAAGGTTTTGCAAAGATGAGTACTGAAAACTATCTCTATATTTGGAAAAATAAAATACCATTAAAATAAAATTAAAAAAGGACAGTAAGATTCTCATTTGAAGTGAGAATATTAACCTGATCAGTGAATTTGGTTCTAAAATTTCTCTAAATTTCTATTGCAAAAAGGGAAATACTTTGTTACATAGATTTATTTTCTAACAAATAGAAAACATACACATTCATTTGTAAAAATAAAATTTTCCCTGAAACTAAATGCAAGGAAATAATTCATTTGTATTGTATGGATCCTTAGATAAATAACACTGCAAACTAAAATTCCAACCATAGTAATGAAAAATGAAGAAATATTGACAGATTTCCTATAAGCTTTCTATAAAGACGAAGAGTTTAACATTAAATCACAGCCTAGTGCAGGCATTTCTGTAAGGCCTTGAGATAATGTGGTTCAGATACTTTGCTTTATGATGGTATAACTTAATGCTTGCTAAATATTAAGGCTGATTGATTTCTCAACTGGGATCACCTTTTCCCTAAGAACAACATGCTCTCAATATTATAAAGAGCTGAACATCATTTTCTCTCAGAATGCAAAATCCTTTAGGTATTTAGGTCTACATAAAGGATATAAGATTTCAGAGAGATAGTACATACCTTCTGGAAGAAATTACAGTAGTCTCTTTTAAGAATATAAAGTGTCACTTCTTTTAACCCTTCTAATCCATACATATCTGCCAGGTTTAGTATTTGACTAAAACAAAAACAGTAATAATCAACATCAGACAAATTGATTTTGTAATCACAAACAAAATTTATTTAGAAAACAAATATAGTACAAATTACTCCCACTTCTTTTTATTCTAAATTACAAAATGCATATTTCTTCATAGATGTCAGTAAGCACAGATGCCATCTGAATGAAGGGCTTGCTATACTAATTACTTGATCAATAGGGATCGAATCAAATAAGGAAAAGCAAAAATCAACTCAAGTTAGTAGTCTAGTGGAAGTGAAAGAGAACAGTCAATTTAATGGGAAAGAAAAGCAGATGAGCTCAGTAAAAAATTTTACTCAAATCTGGGATGCAAATCAATAATTCTTTTACAATTGCCAATTAACTCCTCCTGCTTACAAATAATCTCACAGGGCTGAGAAGCCAAAATCATTTAGAAAAAGAGATGATTGCAAGGCTCTTCAATGGCTCAAGAAATACCAGTTTGTTCTTTTTTTAAACACCAAAGGGAAAACAGAAAATTTTTAAAAATCAAACTACAGCTTTTTAATCACAAAATATTGGCTGTTTATTTTAGCAGAAAAAAATATTATGATCTACCTTACACAAATATTAATATTCATAGACATTGATGCAATCTATGTTTATATTGCTATATGGAAAAAAATCTGAATCTGAACCAACTTCTTATATTATTATTTCTATTTTAATCTATCAACAAAATAATCATTCCTGAAGATTACCTTTACTGTGGTAATTTTTCAAGGAAACTAAAGGAAAAATACTATATTTAAGCCATAGAAATAGTTACCATAATTATAATAATGAAAAAAAAAAAACCACTGAATAAGCAGTCTGCCTGATGCCTTTCCTGAGGTCCTTCATTGCTAACACCCTTTCTCTTCCATTGACTTCACATGCCACTTGGTTTATTCCTCTCATTCATTCATATTATTTTTATTTTAAGTCAGTTGTGTCATATTTCTTTTAAAATGTAATCTCCATGACATAAGGGACTATTGTCTTATCTAAAGTGTTGCCTCTCCCAACATCTAGCACAAGACTCTACATAAAACACTAACTGTATGCAGGACATTTGATTTCTAATAAAATGAAATTTTCAGATACTTCAGTGGATTATATTAATAAAGATAATAAAATAATACCAAACGGAAAATTAATTTTAGGAGATGCAGCCTGTATTTTTATTCTTTTGGAGTTGACAAACAAATAAAAAACCAAGCTCTCAGAAAACTGAATAAGGGAGGGTAGAATTTTAATTTATTAGCTTTTTAATATATTAGATAAGCAGTTTATTGAACTGGCATTGTGCAGTATAAAAAATGCTTTACTGATATGACAGTCTTAATACCAATGTTACCAAATAAGCCTAATCTGTGAATTTTTTCTCCAGTAAAGGTAGGATCTAAACAACACGAATCCTGACATTACAGTTCAAAATTCACTAAAAGTTCAATATAAGTTAAAACTACATATATATATATATATATTTAAGACCTTGAAAATTACCCTACTGTGAAAAATTTCTTACAGATACAAAAACTTTGCTAAAGATTAATCCATACAACTAAACTATCATTTCTAATTAAACAAATAAGCAAAGCACCATTATTTCTAGATCTTTAAAAATATACTTTGAATATTTTTTTAAAACAGTAAAATTGATGTTTATAAAACAAAAACCTGATATTTCATTAGTCCTTTAACACATATTTAATTAAGACAGAAACAAAAAATCAACATAAGCAAAAAATTAAAAATGATACATACCCTGCATTAGTTTTATTTGGCAAGTCCAGTGTTCCTCCATATATAAAATGCATCATAACATTCATTTCTACTGGTTTTATTCTGAAAAAAAAGTAAAAGCACTATTAGCACATATGTAGGATAATTAATTTTCTTAAATTTCATTAACATATTCTTGAAGTACTGAAATAATTCTTCACAAATTTTTTTTTGTGTAAAATATATCAATGAGATAAAGTTCAAGTAGTTCAAATTCCCAAATATTTCACATCATTTATACAATAACCATTATTGTTATACATGGGTATGTAAACCACTAAACTTAAAAGTCCACTATTATAATGTGTAATGTTCTTAATAAAATATCATAAAATATAATTGAAAATGATCAAATCATACAATAATTATTAAGCACTTAGAAATGATAGCTGTTAAACTGTTATTAAGGAATGTAAGGAAAGACTACAATATGGATTGGATTTTCTATGAAGAATTTATAGATACTTGTATATTATACGATGACATAAATATATTAATTTACACATTATGAAATCAAAGGATGATTCCCATGTAGATAAAAATTATTTTTCTGCCCTTAAATTGTTTTTGCCAGTATTTTTAAAGTATTAATTCCTACATTTATAGATTAAACTATCACAATTCACATATACAATATATGCATATGCACAATAAAAAAACACATTTAAGCAAAGGATTAAGTAAACACAAATTATCAAAATTTCAGAGGAAAAAAGATAGAAGCAAGAAAAACCTTGGCCAGAAACAACATTGGTACTTTTTTTTTCACTTGGCCACAAATGATACAATTTAAAGATCATATAGCAAATATAATCTGTTAGGATGAGCTGAGAGAGAAAGCTAACATACTATAAGAATATCGATGTAAAAAGATTGCTATGGAGCTAGCAATATTGTCAAATAATATGATATTTAATAAGAATAAAGGAAAAGTCCTAGACTTGAAATAAAAAGAAAACAAAATGCAAAAATAAAGGATGAGAGGTAGAATTAGACAACTCTTATGGGGGGGGAGGAAGAGAGGAACTAGAGACTGTAGCAGACCACAAGTCAAAAATGAGTAAGAAGGCAGCCAAAAGATTTAACTTAATTTTAGGCTGTAATTGACAAAGGTATACTGTTGGGGAAAGTGGTTGAGATTCCCACTGTGCCCTGTCCTGCAATGGCCAGAAAGGGAGAATTGCCTTGTGAAAGGAAACAAGCTGGGGCAGCTAGGTGGCGCAGTGGTTAGAGCACCAGCCCTGAAGTCAGGAGGACCTGAGTTCAAATCTGGTCTCAGACACTTCCTAGCTGTGTGACCTTGGGCAAGTCACTTAACCCCAATTGTCTCAGCAAAAAGCAAAAAAAAAAAAAAAAAGAAAGAAAGGAAACAAGCTTCAAGGGCAGAGAACATGAGATGGGGAAAGGGTTTTAGTGGCCAACTAGGTCAACCAATACCTGAAAAAAAGCCAGCACATAATATGTTTTGGTTCATCATTTATGCCTTCAGGCCTCATAGCTCCAAAAGCATTTTATTCTCCTTCTCAAAAGTGCTGATTGGTAGGTGGCTTCTCTGGACAACATGTGTAAATTTCCTTGTTCCAATTTCTACCCATTACTGCTGGTTCTGCTACTTAAGGTGAAAAAGGCCATTCACATGAGTGCTTCTCACAGACATGCAGCCTGATACTCTGTCTCTTCCTGAAGCTTTTTTTCAGGTTATATATCCCCACTTCTTTCAAGTCTCTGTCATCTTGGTCATTTTCTTTGTTCTGGTCTCTGGCTGATCAATGTCAAACTGTGTGTTGTTCAAAAAACTGAGCTTCCCAACAGCCCTTCTTTCTCCATTGTGACAAGGCTATGGCCCCATAATACCTAATGGGTACATGCATTTTTAACTAATTTTCTTTTTCCCTCATTCTTTAAATATGCTCAAGGGTAAGCAGAGGGTAAAAGAGCCAAAGATCAAGACACGTAATAACTAATATAACAGCTAACAAACCTTCTGGTTTGTAAAGTGCTTTACATTATCTCTTAGGAGGCTGTCAAAGGAAACAGGGATGTTTAGCCTTCAGAAGAGAAGACCAGGGTACATCTGATAGTTTTCTTCAAGTATCTGGAAGACTCACTTGGAGGAGGAACTGGTTTGTTCTGTTTGGCTTCAGAGCAAAACCTTGGAGAAATGGGTAGAAGTTGCAGAAAAGGAGATTTAGGTTGAAGAGGAGGAAAAGCTTTCTAACAATTAGAGCTGTCCAAAAGTAGAATGGGTCATGTCAGGAGTTCAATGAACTCCTGCTCTCTTCAAGCTATAAAGCAGAAGTTGCATGATTTCCTGAGAGACAAAGAGAGGATTCGTGCTTATATATGGGCTAACTTTGATGACCTCTGAGGTTTCAGCCACCCTGGAAATGTTGTGATGTATGATCATCTATGTAGGACAAAAGAATACTTTAGAGATCATGTACTATAATCTCACATGGAAGAACATAGTTTTTAAATCTTCCTTCACAGATGACCCTCCAGCAATGGCTTTAAAATGTTCAGTGAAGGGGAGATCTCAATCTTTTGGCAGACAGCTTTACTCATTAGAAAGTTCCTCCCTGTGTAAAGATGAATTGTTTTTCTACTTCTGTCCACTGGCTCTAATGTGGTTTACAAGAACAAAGAACATTAACCTTGGTTTCCATGTTCTCAATTTTGGTCTTTCCTTCTTCAGTCTAAACAAATGATTTTTTAAAATAACATCCTAGCCATCCTTCTGTGTACATATTCCAGTTTGCCTTCTTAAAGTGTAGAACTGAAAAAGAGATGAGATCAGCAGAAAACAAAATGGAATTGCTGCCCTGCAAAGGTAGGAGACCATGGTCATATAATATTCCATAAGAGTAGTAGTGAAACAGGGATTTTGCTGAATTCTTTTCCTTCCTATTTGCAAGAAAAGCATCCTAGAAGGGGACGGAGGTTAAAAAAAAAAGAAGGGATTATATTCACAACTAGTTGGGATGTAAAAACAAAAGACATTAATAAAACTATTAAAGAATAAAATAAACTTAATAAAGCTTACAAAATAGTAGCATCTAGCTTATCAGTGATCTAGATATTATTATTCATTAAATATTTATATCTACAGCAAATATATAATGATGTTTAAGATGTTATCTGTGGCCCCTAATTCATAATTTGACTAGAAAAACAACAGATGATATTTATGTAAAGATTCCAGCTGTCAATTTGGAACTATGCTCAAAAAGTTATCAAACTGTGCCTTTTGAACCAGCAGTGTTTCTATTGGGCTTATATCCCAAAGAGATCTTCAAGGAGGGAAAGGGACCCACATGTGCAAGAATGTTTGTGGCAGCCCTTTTTGTAGTGGCTAGAAACTGGAAACTGAATGGATGCCCATCAATTGGAGAATGGCTGAATAAATTATGGTATATGAATGTTATGGAATATTATTGTTCTGTGAGAAACGACCAGCAAGATGATTTCAGAGAGGCCTGGAGAGACTTGCATGAACTGATGCTGAGTGAAATGAGCAGAACCAGGAGATCGTTATATACGGCAACAACAAGACTATATGACGATCAATTCTGATGGACATGGTTCTCTTCAACAATGAGATGCTTCAATTCAGTTCCAACTGTTCAGTGAAGAAAGCCATAGACACCCAGAGAGGGGGATATGAAATGTGGACCCCAACATAATATTTTCATGCTCTCTATTGATGTTTGCTTGCATTGGGTTTCCTTTCTCAGATTTTTTTTTTCTTGTAGATACGATTTTTCTTGCACAACAAGATAAGTGTGGAAATATGTATACATGTATTCGACTTGTCAAGTATTTTAATATAATTAACATGTAGTGGATTTCCTGCCACCTAGGGGAGGGGAGGGGATTAGGAGGGAAAAATTTGTAACAGAAAGCTTTGTAAGGGTCAGTGTTGAAGAACTACCCATACATATGTTTTGTAAATAAAAAGCTTTAATTAAAAAGATTTCAGCTTGAAAGACCACTTTATATTCATTATCTCATTTTATTCCTCATGCAATGGTTCCCCTTGGATTTCATGCTGCACCCATCTCCAGCTTCCTGAATTGGCTAAGCTAAGCTAGCAAGCTCAGATTGTCAGAAAGGAAAGATAACTGCAATATTGCTCCCATCTATTTATTAGCCTTACAAGAATTACCAGGATGAGATCAACTGGGCAGTCCAGTCCAGGGGCTGAGCAGGTACATACAAAATAGTGATTCTGGAAGGAAGGAAATCCCTCCCATATGCATATGGGAAGAGGGGAATGTTACAAAGAGGCTTCTTCCCACACACTTTGTCTTTGGGCTGCCTCCAGATGAAGAACCCCCCAATTCCTTCTTCCCATCCCGCTCAAGGCTTTTACCAAACATTTGTTACCCACCCCTCCCACTGTGCTCTCTGGATTGCTTGTTCCATAGGGAACAAACCTGCTCTTCTTCTCTTTGCCTCTCCCAGGCTTACTGGCAATCCCTGAGCACAGCCTCCATGAACCCCCTTCCTCAGCCTGGCTGCCCCTTCGCTCAGTCCCTTCAGCTCCCAGGTCATGCTCCTTGCTCTCTACTGCCGCTGCCAGGTTCTCTTCCTGCTTCCCTCAGATCCCACATGTTCCATCCCAACAAAATCCTAATAGCTGCTGCCCATCCCCTTCCTTCCTCAATGAGCTCAGGGCTTGGCTACATCTTTGTCTTTCCCCAACTCCTGCCCTTAGAGGGCTCTAACTTACAGACTGGCGCTCCCTGCACCAGTGCAAATGAGAAGAAATCTCAGAGGGAAGGGAATGAAAATCATTCTACCAGAGGAGCTTCCTTTTGTTTTTGTTTTTATTTTTTTTTTAATTTTTTAATATATATTTTTTAATTTGCAAAACATATGTATGGGTAATTCTTCAACATTAACTCTTACAAAGCTTTCTGTTACGAATTCCCCCTCCCTCCCCACCCCTGCCCTAGATGGCAGGATATCCACTACATGTTAATTATGTTAAGATACTTGACAAATTGAATATATGTATGCATATTTCCATATATCATTGTTGTGCAAGAAAAATAGTATCTACAAGAAATAAAAATCAGAGAAAGAAAACACAATGCAAGCAAACATTGATAGAGAGCATGAAAATGTTATGTTGTGGTTCTTTATTAATGTATTAAATAAGACAATGAATTTAAAATATGGATATTTTAAAATTAATTTTTTAAAAAGACATCTGTGCAATATTGTTTAGTTTGAATAAGGACATTAAACTTTGGGGTAGTCATTAAATAAGGCAACATGAATGTCATGTTGGACATCCAAATGATTTTGATTTTTTTATGGTTACAAGTACTGAAAATTCCAATTTGCAAACATGTTGTTGCAAATGACTAATTAAAACTGCCATGGTGTGATTTGAAAGGTGAGTATAGGGTTCTCCTAAGGAACATCAGAATTCTCCAAGTCTGGCTGAGTTAAGCTCCAAATGTAATTTTTTGTTTTAAAAGTAGTGAGTTCATCTTTACAAAGGTTAACATCTTCAACACAATTTATATCAGAAAGAAAAGAATTGTAAATCCATGATTAAATTTTAAAGAAATCAAGCTAAGAAAAAACATTTTTTTAATTAAAGCTTTTTATTTGCAAAACATATGCATAGGTAATTTTTCAACATTGACCCTTGCAAAGCTTTCTGTTACAAATTTTTCCCTCCTATCCCCCATCCTTCCCCCTAGATGGCAGGAAGTCTAATACATGTTAATTAAGTTAAAATATTTGACAGATCGAATATGTGTATATATATTTATACAGTTATTATTCACAAAAAAAACCTGAGAAGGAAAATATAATGCAAGCAAACATCAATAGAAAGTGTGAAAATGCTATGTTGTGGCCCACACTCAAATCCCATAGGCCTCTCCCTGGGTATATATGGCTTTCTTCATCACTGAACAACTGGAACTGGTTTGAAACATCTCATTGTTGAAGAGAACCATGTCCTTCAGAATTGATCATTATATAGACCTATTGTTGCCATGTATAATGATCTCCTGGTTCTGCTGATTTCACTCAGCCATCAGTTCATGCAAGTCTCTCCAGGCCTTTCTGAAATTGTCCTGCTGGTCGTTTCTTACAAAACAATAATATTCCATAACATTCATATACCATAATTTATTCAGCCATTCTCCAATTGATGAGCATCCACTCAGTTTCCAGTTAAAGAAAAACTTTCAAAAGAGTTCTAAACTATTTCCAGATATATCTGGATTTTACTTTTCCAAGCACTTTCTCTAGTTTTTGAAATTTTATAAGGATACTAGCTTCTAGTCTCTTTTTCCATAATGGTATCTTAGCCAAGAAAGATTCTAATTTTTCAGTTGCATTCACAATGATGACTTTAGGACATTTATCTGAAACATTTATTTCAATCATATTATCCAGGTAAGCCACCAATTAATAAAATCTTTAAGTGCTTTAAAAGTAAAGTTTTTTCTTAAAAAAAAGAAAAAGAAAAAAAGAAAACTTCTCTCATCAGTGCAACAAACACTCCAAGACTTATTCTCTTGAAACCTATCAAATATCTGTGTGGTAGAGAAACACTATATTTTGCTCCCATTCTTTTAATCTTGCTTCTGATAAAGTTGATGAACTTCATATGTCTGTTGTCAAAACATTAGAAATTGTTGGAAAAATCTTTGTTTCCACTTCATGTCTGGTAAAAAGTAATGGGAGATGGTGATGTGAGGAGTTTCCTTTTTCACTTCAGTAGCAAAACCAAATATATTACTAAGCATTGCAGGAACTCCATCTTTGTAAAAATGTAGTTAACTCTTCTTTCCAGTCAGAATTTTGTTTGGCAAATTCAAAAAACAACTTTTCTTACAATTTCCAAAATGTTAATGGCTTTTGTTCTTTCCAAAAGGAACTCAGAAAAAAAAGAATTTTAATTTGAGAGCATAAGAATGCAATATAGTGAGTGAACAAAAACAAGGAGCTGGCTACATTGAAATAAGCCTGCCATTTCATTCAGTTGCCCACTGAAGGGGACTGCCGATTTCTCAATTATCAATTTCAAAATTCAAAGAAATTCTAATATTCTAGCAAGTATTGCATCATCTATTAATTTTTTTCTTCTCTATTCTAGTCCACAAATCAGCTCAACCATTCCTAGTATACACCACTTTTTTGTTTGTTTGTTTGTTTGTTTTTTTTGGGGGGGGTCTGGCAATCCAATTAGCAACTTTATATGAAGCTTTTTGTGAAATTGCAGATTCAGTGTTGAAACAGCCCCAAACTCTTTAAATTGATCTTTCTTAATATGAAAAAACCTTCAGATGTTATCTTCAGGATAGAGAGATGAAAGACACTTTTCAGCTTTGCTGCCTCCATGCCTTTATTCACAAGAATTTCCTCCCCTTCAAAACACTAACTTTTATGTTCACTAAGTGCAAATGAAACCATATAACATAGTTTTCATCATACTTCCTTTTTCTCCAATGTTTTGATCTAAACTATATCTACAAAAAAACTAAAAGCTAAAATAAAATGTCTGATTCCACTGATTTCTTGAAACTCAATATTTTTGCATGGCTTTAATAAGTGATTATCTACAAGAAATAAGTGATATATATGAGGTATAGTGCGAGATATTTGAAAATTTTTGTGATATGTAAAATAAAGCAGATTTTACAAATTACCTAAAGTCTTTTACATTTATATTGGCCTTTAATCTTTCAATAGACATAGTAGTAGCTCAAATCTCCTCCCTGAAATTTGGCTACTGTTGCAAGTGGAGTTGCCTGGTTTCCCAGGACTACCTACAAATAGGGATTCTTCTGATATCATTGACAATTTTTTTAATGAAGATACTGTTTTCAAAAATAATAATAAATGAATATTACTTGTACAATACATTTTGTGTGTTTGACTATTTTGTAACAGATAATGTACAAAAACAAAGTATAAAAAAAAGGCAAAGAACCTCTACTCAGAAATTACAGTACTGCATGACTCATATCACTGTGCAATGTTGACAATAAGAAATTACTTTAAATAATACATTTCAGCAGTTATCTCAACTGTCAGACATGTTTGAATCATCTTATCTATACCTGATGCTCCCCTTTCCATGATACAAAAAGTCACAGGGATATTTAAGAATCTCATTTTAACTGCCAAGTTTCCCAAAACTTTAACAAACAATGAAAGCAACTTACCCCCTTTCATGAATGATTAACAAACAATCATAGGTAAGGAATACTGGAAATTGATGAAGATGTCTGGAATACCAGTGTGAAAACATCACATCACTGTTTAGGGGCTGACCACCATCAGGCTGCTGAACCATCAGACCTACAACCCAACAGTTCCTCAGCTAATTTGCACAAGTGTTGGGAAGACTGTGGAAAAAGCAGTCTCAGCTGAATGATGTCAGAAGACAGACTGGAGATGGTTTAAAAGATGGTGAGAGAAGAAAAAATGGGGACACTAAAGCACAAAGAGGAATATAACTAGAGGGGATGGCTGGACCAAGTGGGGGTTTATAAAGAAGATGGGAACAGCTGTTTGTAGATAGCAGGGAAGCAGCCAGCAGATCACCAGAGATTGCTGAAGGAGAGAGTAGGTATGTCAGAGGAAGCAATCTACTGGAAAAGATGGGGTGGAATGAGATTAAAGATGCAGTAGAAGGATCTGCCATAGTAAGAAGAGCCACCCCTTCATCTGAGGTAGAGGGGAAGGAGGAGATAGTGAGGGAAGCTATTGGAGTGACAGGAAGGAGGAGGAGGGAAGGCGAGGGAGCACTCTTGTAGCTGGCTTCAATAATTGTTTTAGTGAAGTCAGACAAGGTCCTTACCTGAGAAGGGGGTGACTTGGAAAGTTGGTGGGGCAGTGGGTAGAAGACAGGAGAACCCGAGATTAAAGTTAGCCCTAAGACAATGATTAGCTCTGAAAACATGGGCAAGGCACTTAACTTCTCTGTGCCTCACTTCCCTCATTTGTAAAAGATAAAATGAGATAAAACACTATGCAAATCTTAAAGAGCTATCTAAATACTAGCAGTTATTGTCCTTCTTCTCCCTCTTCTCATCACCATCTTTATCAATCTGAAAAGGTTTGGAATGCCAGCCCATTAGAAGGTGTGAAGGCAAGAGGCCAGTGGGAGCCGCCCAGAGTCAGGGTTGGACAAGGTAAAAATGGCGAGAGAACATGAGGATAGGGAAGAGCTGCAAGTGTGGAACCCAGAGGTGAAGGGATTTCCAAGGAGAGCAAAGTCTGTGGGAGCAGTGACGTGGAAATAGGACAACCTGAAGAGATGGGCTGTGAAAGGCTTCTTCCTGAGAGGGGGAGGTCTCTTTGCTTTATTCAGGTATAGTAGGGACATAACCCCAGTCACAGGACATGGGAAAATGAAGAGTAAAGGGAGGAAAAAACTTCAGTTATATTCACAGGCTAAGGGTAGAAAGGACAATGAATTCAATTCTGATGGACATGGTTCTCTTCAACAATGAGGTGATTCAAATCAGTTCCTATTGTTCAGCCATGAAGAGAGTCATATACATCCAGAAAGAGGTCTGCGGGAACTGAGTGTGGACCACAATGTAGCATTTTAATGCTTTCTGTGAATGTTTGCTTGCATTTTGTTTTCCTTCTTAAGTTGTTTTTTTTTTCTCTTTCTAGATCCGATTTTTCTTGTGCAGCAAGATAATTGTATAGATATGTATACATATATTGGATTTGTCATTTAATTTAACATATTTAACATGTATTAGACTACCTGCCATCTGGGGATGGGGGGAAGGAGGGGAAAATTTTGGAATAAAAAAAAATTTGCAAAGGTCAATGTAGAAAAACTACTCATATGTTCTGTAAATAAAAAGCTTTAATAAACAAGAAAGAAAGACAATGAATCCCAGTAAAAAGTGAACATTAGAGCACTGTGTGGATCTATCTAGCTACATGTGATCTTCCTTGACAAAAAGTATGCTTCCTTGAAGACACACTAAGGAGCAAAATCAACAGACAGTCTATGTATTAATACACAGGATAGTTACAAAAACAGCAAGAAATAAATGTTTTATTTTTGCTTTTGTATCCTTAGTATCCAGACCAGGGCATGGCTCATAGTAGGTACTTAATAAATGCTTGCTAATCAATTAACAGTGTGGAATATTGCTCTTTCCTTTAGGCCTGTATGGAGTTGTACAATATGACACAGTACCCAGAATGCTTGGCTTATTAGCATAAGGAAGACCTGGATTCAGGTCTTGTATAGCTCAGCTTTTTAAACTGTGGGTCAAAACCTCCTATGAGGTCTTATAATTGAATGTGGGGGCTGTGAAAATATTATTTATTACTGGTAAATGTTTGACTTATAGACCTAATTTATAACCCTATATACCTGAGGTCACATACAAATGTCTCAGGCAAAAAGGGTCATGAGTAGAAACATTTCCAGAAGCCCTGAGTATATGATGCTAGTCATTTACCTCATCTAAGCCTTAGTTTTCTCACCTATAAAAATGGGGCTAACAACACCTGTAGCACCTAATTCACAGAGTTGTTTTCAGAATCAAAGGAGACATTTGTTAATTGCTTTACAAATCTTAAGACATTATAAATAAAAACGTCTCCTGTTACATTGTTCTTATTAATACTCAACAAATATTTGTGAGGTAACAAAGGAATGAATATATCAATGGTCTAGTAAGCACTTTCCCAAACTACAAGAGGAAGGAAGAAAGAGAAAATGTATAGAATCCTAAATTTGTAGATCCAGACAATAGAGTCATCTTTCTTACAACTATGCAATGATTAAAAATTATCACCGTCTTTATAATAATAAGATCTAATAATTAAGATATAGTTGTGTTTTCTGCCTAAAATGACAAAATAATTACTAAAAAAAAAAAGACATTACAAATTAGCTTCTTTCAAATCTTAAGGACTTGTTCCTATTACTGTTAATGAGAATGAGGCATACAACCTAGACAACAGATTTTTTAAAGAGGCTCAAGCTTAAGCAACAGATAATGATGACTAAACAAAGAAACACATAGTTTTAGCACAGTAAGGAGCAAAATCAACAGACAGTTCACTCTATGTATTAATACACTGGATAGCTATAAAAACAGCAAGAAATAAGTTTCTCTGCTGTCTTAACAGATGTTTCACTAAGCAGCATTTTCATTATTACAGAGTAAGTCATCTGTACTTTTTATCTGTTTCGAAAACCATGAACACCTACCATGTTAACACCTACTGACAAAGAACTACCTACCTCTTCAATACTGAAACAATCTTTAACTAGATACAATGGAAAGATTTAAAACAGTTTATAATTACAGACACTTAAGGTATGAAAAGCCCCTATACAGTGCTCTGAAGAAGACAGATATAGTGCTAGATATTCAAGTAATTCTGTCCCTAACCAAAACTTTCCAGAAACTAAGGACTATAAACCTATAGACAAATAGCTATTAAATTATTTATCTCAACAGAGGATGGTAATTATTTGATAGAACAGTCATCTAAACAATCTTCACACTTATCAAACAACTTCCCTCCTCTTGGTAATGAAGGAGACTAGGAGGAAAATATATAAACTAATTCATTTCCATTCAATATGTCTTCCCCAGCAGACTGCTCCCCCTCTATTATCCCCACGCATACTTACCTTAACTCTGTGTCTACTACCTCCAACAGGCTCATATCCAAATTCTCAAAATACCCTCACTTAATCTGTCCCTCCTTGCTAGTTATCATCCATCTCTCCTCCCTTTTGTGGCTACACTCCCACAATCCATACCTCTACTACTCCCTCTCTTTTCACTCTTTAACTGTCTTTAGTCTGGCTTCCAACCACATCACTCAAAAGTTACTAGAGACCTTTCAATGGCAAATGCTATAGGCCTCTTCTTAAATTGTTATCCTTCTAGACCTCTCTGAGGCCTTTTTTTTTAAAATTTTTTTTTATTAAAGGTTTTTATTTGTATAACATATGTATGGGTAGTTCCCCAGCATTGATCTTTACAAAGCTTTCCATTACAAATTTTACCCCCAGTCCCTTCCCCTCCCCTAGATGGCAGGAAGTCCACTACATGTTAATAATATTGAAATGCTTGAGAAGTTATGCAAGAAAAATCCTATCTACAAGAAAAAAAAAGAATCAGAGAAAGGCAACACAATGCAAGCAAATGTCAATGTTACGTTGTGGTCCATATTTCATTTCCCTCTCTCTGGGTGTATATGGTTTTCTTCAGTGAACAATTGGAACTGGTTTGAGACAATTCTTTGTTGCAGAGAGCCATGTCCATCAGAATTGATCATCATGTAATATTGTTGTTGCTGTGTATGATGATCTCCTGATTCTGCTCGTTTCACTCAGCATCAGTTCATGCAAGTCCCTCCAGGCCTCTCTGAAGTTGTCCTGCTGGTCGTTTCTTACAGAGCAATAATATTCCATAACATTCATATACCATAATTTATTCAGCCACTCTCCAATTGATGGGCATCCCTTCAGTTTCCAGTTTCTAGCCACTACAAAAAGGGCTGCCACAAACATTCTTGCACATGTGGGTCCCTTTCCCTCCTCTAAGATCTCTTTGGGATATAGGCCCAGTAGAAACAGTGCTGGGTCAAAGGGTATGCACAGTTTGACAACTTTTTGAGCATAGCTCCAAATTGCTCTCCAGAATGGTTGGATCTCTGAGGCCTTTGATTTGTAAATCACCTTTCTAAATGGGTTTTCCTAAGTTAGACTCTCCTGGTTCTCCTGCTGTCTATCCATTTCTTCTCAGGCCTGTGAATGCCCCACCAGGCTCTGTCCTAGGCCATTTTTTCTTCTACTTTTATGTTCTTTCACTTGTGATCTCACTAGACCCACACTTTCAACTGGCATCGGTACAGAGGCAATTCTCAGATAAATTTTTCCATTCCTAATTCCTCTGGTGATGTCCAGTCAGCTCCAACTGCCTGATGGACATCTTGAATTGGATGTCTAGTAGATATCCTAAATTCAAAATATCTGAAATCAAATTTGTTATTTCCCCCCATAAACCCTTCCCTCTTTCTAACTTTTCTATTAGTGGGTTAAAGATATTGCCATCTTCCCAGTCTCCCACGCTCAGGATCATTTTCAATTCATTCTATTTCATCCCATATCCAATCTACTGCCAAGGTCCACCAGTTTTAAGTTCATATTATCTGTCTTATACACTTCCTCATCTCTGACACTGCCCTCAAGCCCTCATCACCTCATGTCTGAACCACTTTCAATAATCTGCTGGCTGGTCTCAGTTACAAATCTTTCCCCTCTCCAGTCTACTTTCATTCAAATTTCAAAGCAATATTTCTAAAGTCCAGGTCTAACCATGTTAACCTCCTACCCAATAACCTTCGGTGGCTCTTCATTACCTCTAGGATAAAATATAAGATCCTGTTTGGCATTCAAAGCAATTCATAATCTGGCCCCTCGAACCTTTCCAATCTTCTTACACGTTACATCACCATGTACAGTGTGATCTGTAACATTGGCCTCTTTTCTGTCCCTTGCACAAGACCTTATGTCTCCCAATTCCACCCATTTTTATTGCCTGGAATGCTACACAGATTGCTTTGTATAAGTTACAAGCTCCCTGAGGGCAGAGATTGTGTTTTGCTTTTCATCATAATCCCAGGGCTTAGCACAACATTTAAAACTTTTATGAATGGTATTCCAAGGTATTAAATCAATTTTAGCAAAGGTTGGAGATGTATAATAATCTAAAAATCTAAGTGAAGTATATGGAATAGGAAATTCAAAACAATTCTAGAAGGCAGACAAGAATGCCATCTTAAAAGCATACAGATCAAAATGTAAAGCTATATCAAACACCCTCAGATTTCTATAGTGTGTTGTATGGGCATACACATGAATTTGGACCAAACTTTTATTTCCGGGAACAATCTACTATTTACAGCGAATAGTAAAACAAGTACTCAATGCTGCACAACTCTACTACATGAAGTACCTTTACACTGAACATTCTGTCAAATGGGACTCATTAAAAAGTGCTTTTTGTATGCAGCATTATCTGCAATGATTTGCAGTCAAACTGCCAACAATGTTCCCATTTGACCTGCAAAAATGATGCTTACCCTTGAAGAGTGATGTGCTCTTGGGAGCTTTCAGCCCAACACCCACTCAGCATTGCTGCAAAATAACGAGACCTGGCACACAAAATCGCCCTAAGAGGGAGGGAAGAGCATAAAGGACAATTATTTCTGCATCGTGTGAAATTATTTTCTTATAAAACTATTTATCTGTATCTGGATATTTAATGACCACATTTTCATTTGACTACCTTTGCAGGATAAGACATAAAAAGACAAACACATATTTCATGCTATTAAACTAATTTTGGCTGCTAAATAATAAGAAATTTTTCTTTAGAAAATCTCCAAGTCCCTTTTATAATAACAATAAATAAATAAACCCAGGAAAACAATATGATCAATCAAGAAAATAATGTTTTGGGCTTTGTGTGAGATGTTGGTGATACAAAGACAAAAAAACTAAACTGTCCCTATCTTCAAGGAGTTCATATTCTATGGAGAAGACAAGATACATGCAGATACAGAAATATTAAGATGAAACATTAAGATGTGTACAAAATTAAATGGGGATATTAAAACTAAGTTCAATGATCTAAGAAATTCTAGGATAAGGAAATTGTTTCAATGTCTGACAGCGAGCTTTTTCTCTATAACCCAATTCTACCAGAGTACTACTACAAGGTTGTGTGACTTGCCTAGGATCATACAAGAGATCCATAAGACAACGTGATGAAAGAAAAAGGCAGCAGCAGAGCCCAGAAAGAAGTGCCAGAGGCAAGATGATTAGCTAAGGCCCTTCCTTAAAATGGAGGCTGCAGGAGTGGCTGACCAATCACAGGAAAGGGATCCTCCAAGATGAGGAGAAGAAAGGAATCAATTAACAAAAGGTGATTTTTCTCTCAAGTTCTGGAGTAACATGGTATATAGTGAAGAGTCCTGAACTGCTGCAATGATCTCCTATATGATCTCCCAGCCTCAAGTCTCTCCCTCCTTAGACCATTTTCCACAGAGTTGACAAAGTGATTTTCCTCAAGTGCAGGTTTGAACATGACTAATTCAATAAACTCCAGAAGCTTCACATTGCTTCTAGAAAAACAAAATGAAACAAATACTTCCCTTTCTACATTCTATGGTAAAGTCAAACTGACCTTCCCTGTGTTCCTCCCAAAGTACTCCTTCCATTTTTTGCAACATCTGTCCTCTGTGCCTGAAATTTACTCCCCCTTTACTTTCTTTTTTTTCTTTCTTTTTCTTCTTTTTTTTTATTAAAGCTTTTTGTAAAACATGTATGGATAATTTTTCAAAAATGATTCTTACAAATCTTTCCATTACATACCCCCCCCCCCCCAGTTCCTATCCCTCCTCTGGATGGCAGAAGTCTACTACATGTTAATTATGTTAAAACACTTGACAAATTGAATATGTGTATACATATTTTTACAGTTATCTTGCTGTGCAAGAACAGTTGGATCTACAAGAAAAAAAATGTGAGAAGGGAAACACAATGTAAGCAAACATCAATAGAGCATGTTGTGGTCCACATTTCATATCCCTCTCTCTAAGTGTATATGGCTTTCTTCACTGAAGAACTGAAACTGGTTTGAAACATTTCATTGTCTAAGAGAGCCACATCCATTAGAATTGATCATATAGTCTTGCTGTCGTGTACAATGATCTCCTGGTTCTGCTCATTTCACTCAGCATCAGTTCATGCAAGTCTCTCCAGGCCTCTCTGAAATCGTCCTGCTGGTCGTTTCTTACAGAACAATAATATTCCATAACATTCAAATAACATAATTTATTCAGCCATTCTCCGGTTGATGGGTCTCCATTCAGTTTCCAGTTTCTAGCCACTACAAAAAGGGCTGCCACAAACATTCTTACACATGTGGGTCCCTTTCCTTCCTCTAAGATCTCTTTGGGATATAAGCCCAATAGAAACACTGCTGGGTCAAAGGGTATGCACAGTTTGATAACTTTTTGAGCATAGTTACAAATTGCTCTCCAGAATGCTTGGATCTGTTCACAGTTCCACCAACAATATATCAGTGTCCCAGTTTTCCCATATCCCCTCCAACATTCATCATTATTTTTTCCTGTCATTTTAGCCAATCTGACAGGTGTGTAGTGGTATCTCAGAGTTGTCTTAATTTGCATTTCTCTGATAAACAGTGATTTGGAGCTCCTTTTCATATGACTAGAAATGGTTTTAATTTCATCATCTGAAAATTGTTTGTTCATATCCTTTGACCATTTATCGATTGGAGAGTGGCTTGAATTCTTATAAATATGAGACAATTCTCTATATATTTCAGAAATGAAGCCTTTATCCTAACTCTTAAATGTAAAGATGATTTCCCAATTTATTGCTTCCCTCCTAAGCTTGTCTGCATTAGTTTTGTTTGTACAAAAACTTTTTAACTTAACATAGTCAAAATTATCTATCTGGTGTTCAATTAAGAATTCCAGTTCTTCTTTGGACACAAATTTATTCCTTCTCCACAGGTCTGAGAGGTAAACTATCCTATGTTCCTCTAATTTGTTTATAATATCACTCTTTATATCTAAATCATGAACCCATTTGGATCTTATCTTGGTATGTGGTGTTAGGTGTGGGTGAAGCCCTAATTTCTTCCATACTAGTTTCCAATTTTCCCAGCAGTTTTTTTTTGAACTATAATATTTTTTTATAAAGCTTTTTATTTGCAAAACATATGCATGGGTAATTTTTCATCATTGACCCTTGCAAAGGTTTCTGTTACAAAATTTTCCCTCCTACCTTCACCCCTCCCCTAGATGGCAGGAAGTCTAATATATGTTAATTATGTTAAAATATTTGACAGATCGAATATGTGTATATATATTTATACAGTTATCTTGCTGTATAGGAAAAACAAACAAACAAACAAACAAAAAAAAAAACCTGAGAAGGAAAACATAATGTAAGCAAACATCAATAGAGAGTGTGAAAATGCTACGTTGTAGTCCACTCTCAGATCGCACAGGCCTCTCCCTGGGTGTATATGGCTTTCTTCATCACTGAACAACTGGAACTGGTTTGAAACATCTCATTGTTGAAGAGAACCATGTCCTTCAGAACTGATCATCATATAGTCTTGTTGTTGCCATATATAACGATCTCCTGGTTCTGCTCATTTCGCTCAGCATCAGTTCATTTAAGTCTCTCCAGGCCTCTCTGAAATCGTCCTGCTGGTCGTTTCTCACAGAACAATAATATTCTATAACATTCATATACCCATAATTTATTCAGCCATTCTCCAATTGATGGGCATCCATTCAGCTTCCAGTTTCTAGCCACTACAAAAAGGGCTGCCACAAACATTCTTGCACATGGATGTGGATCAAGCCCTAATTTCTTCCATACTAGTTTCCAATTTTTCCAGCAGTTTTTGTTGAATAGTGAGTACTTATCAAAAGCTGTCCCCCTTTACTTTCATCTCAAAGAATTCTTTAATTCCTTCAAGATTCAGTTCAAGCACCACCTTCTACACTAAACTTTTCCTGAACTCTAACTGCCTATCAAAGTAATATTTATATGCTCTCATTTATTTTCCCCAATTTTTCTATTTATTTGATTTTAATTTTTTTTCTTTTAAAAATATCTTTCTTTAGCTTTTCTAGAAATTCTTGTTGGGCTTGTGTTAAGTTTGCATTTTTCTTTAAGACTCTGCCTGAAGGGGCAGCTAGTGGTAAGATGGGTAGAACACCAGCCCTAGAGTCAGGAGGACCTGAGTTCAAATCCAGCCTCAGATATTTAACTAGCTATGTGATGCAGACAAGTCACTTAACCCCAATTGTCTCAAAAAACAAAAACAAAAAGCCCCAAATTCCTATTACTGTTGAGGGTACTACCACCTAAATTTGAAAACTAACATTAAGAAAAAACAACATAATAAAATGATAATAAAAACTAAAATATCCAAAGCTACATGATTATTTCAATAGGTGCAGGGAAAAAAAAACCTTGAACAAACTTCAACACTTTCATGTTGAAAAAAATTTTTAAATTCACACAAAGTATAGAAATAATCTTTTTAAATATCATAAAAAAAGCATTTGTCTTAAACCAAAATTGCGCATCACATATATCTGGAATATACTAGAATCTTTTCCAGTAAGCAGAGAAGAGAAACTAGAATGCCTTACCAAAAGCAGTTAAGAGAAAGAAATTAAAAGAATAAAGTAAGAAGGTGATAAAACTATCCCTGTCTGCTGCTATGACTGACAGCTTACTTGAAAAATTCTTGGTAATCAGAAAAGATGTTAATTGAGACAATAATTTCAGCAAATTTGCAAGCCACAAAGTAATTTCTCAACAGCATCTCTATATAATAACAAAACACAGAAGAAATAATTAAAAGGGAAATACATTTTCAAATAACTACAAAGTTCATGAAATATCTGGCGATCAACCTCCCAAATCACACAAAAGACTTGTATAGATTCAATTATAAAATACCCCTAAAGAAATTAATAATTTTAAATAGCTGGAGCAATATTTGGTACTTTTGGATATTCTGTGCCAATATTATAAAAATGATGATACTGTACAAGTTACTTTATATTTTTAATGCTATACCAATCAAATTACTAACAAAATACTTTGCAGAGCTTTATAAAATCATAACAAAACTCTTTTGGAAAAAAGATAAATTTAGACCATCAAAGGAAATTATGAAAAGATGAAGAGGGAAAACCACTTCCAGACTGCAGAGATATAGCAATGAAACAGACTAGACAACAGAGATTCAAAAACAACAGAACTTAATAACCCAATGTATGGTAAACTGGAAAACAAATTATTTAGGAAAAAATCTCTTTGATAAATTTTTTTTTAAACTTCTGGGAAAACTGGAAAGCATATTGGCAAAAATTAGGTTTAGAGTAACATTTTATATCATATTCTACAATATATTCTAAATGGCTATACAATATTATTAAAGGTAATGCTATTGAAAATTAGAAGACAAATAATATAACTCATAGCTATAGGTAATATATATATATATATATATATATATATATATATATATATATATATATATATATATATTTATGAGGCAATTGAGGTTAAGTGACTTGCCCAGGGTCACACAGCTAGGGAATGTTAAGTGTCTGAGACCACATTTGAACTCAGATCTTCCTGACTTCAGGGCTGGTGGTAAGATATATTCTTAACCAAACAAGAGATAGAGATAATTTTGTTTAGTTGTTTTCAGTCAGGTCCAACTCTCTGTGATCCCCTTTTGGGTTTTCTTGGCAAGGATATTACAGTGATTTGCCATTTCTTTCTCCTACTCATTTTACAGATAAGGAACTAAGGCCAAAAGGATGATGGGAATTTCCTAGGGTCACACATCTAGAAGAATCTTCCTAACTCCAGACCCAGTACACTATCCACTGTACCACCTAGTTGTCTACAGAAGCAATTACAAAAGATAAAATATATAACTTTGATTATCAAAAACTGAAAATCTTCTGCATAGACAACATTAATACATTTAGAATAAGAAAGGAAGTGGAGGTAGGAAATGTTACACATATTATGGGACTTTTTGATCAATTGTTGCTATTTTTCCCCCTCTCTAAATAGCACTTTTTGTCATAAGAGATGGCTCTCTTGGAGGGGATGGAGGAGGGATACTTGGGATAATTATGCTTATATAAAAAACAGAAAATATCAGTAAAAACGTTTTTGGAAGGAAGGAATTAAATAGGGAAAAAAGGGGGAAAAGAAGGAAGAAACAAAGGAAGGAGAAAGAGGGAAGAGGAAGAAGGAAAGAAGAAAGGAAGGAGGGAGGAAAGGAAGGAAAAGAAAGGAGAAAGGAAAGAAGGAAGGGAAAGACGTATGAAGGAAGGGAAGAAGGAAGGAAGGAAGGAGGAAGGAAGAAAATCAGAAAGGAAAGAAGAAGGGAAAAAAGGGAAGGAGAGGAGGGACAGAAGAAAAGAAGGAAGGGAGGAAGAGGGAAGGAAGGGATGAGGAAAGGAAGGAAGGAAGGAAAGTAGGAAGGAAGGAAGGAGATTAGATGGAGGATCCTCAATTTTAATCCCTCACTCTCACTCCCCAGATTCAACCAATTGCAAATCCTGTCTCTCCTGACACAACCACCCCCACTTCATCCTGTCTGACTTTTAACATCCTTAATAACTTGTCCTTCTCCTGAACATCCCAATCTTCCCAGTTTCACAACTTCTATACTCTGCAATTCAATGTCACTATGCTGTTTCTCACACAAGACACTCAATGTCCTGACTACATTTTCAGTGGCTTTTCGTGTGTGAAATTCCAACACTCATCTCTTTTTTCTGGCCTCTCTCAAGTCTACCATTCTTAATTCATTCCTAGTTCCCTTTCATAATAAGTACCTTCCTTCTGGTGATTCTAATTAGTTCTGCTCTAGAATGAACAGCTCTAAATTTTTTGGTCTAAGGATCCCTTACACCTTAAAAGTTATTGAAGAGTCCAAAGAGATTTTCTTTATATGAATATAGCTGTTGGTATTTACCATGTTAGAAGTTAAAATATTTTAGAATTATCATCATTTTGGCCTTTCAGACTCCCTGAATGGGGGAAGGGCTCTCTAGACCACACTAGGAATTGTTATTCAAGAAGATTCCAGAGTAGAACTGAGTACAATGGAACTAAATAATTATTCCTGAAAAGTGAGGCTGCTAATTCATAATGACCTTAAAACTTCCAGATCTTTTCCAGAACAAATTCTGTATATGTATGCTTCCTTATATGTGGAATTTTGGGAATTATTTTCTTCAATATTTTTGGTACCATTTTCATCAAACTGTTAACAGTCTTTGAAAACACACTTTTTATAATTTTGATAGATGGGCTCCAGGATGGAGTAAGGAAAAGTTTATTTTCCACAGAGAGTTGGAATTCAGAGAATTATGATAATAATTAACAAAGTTGCTTAGCTGGTGGATCCAACCAATCAGAAATTGGTCCCTGTATCCTTTTCAACCACAGTCTTACTCACAAACCTGGATTTGGCTCAAACTAATCAAG